>OX578133.1:114588356-115188356 GCA_951213105.1 Amaurobius ferox | reverse complement strand
CTTGCATATATAGTGGCTTCAGAGTCTGGCATACTCTGTGGATGAAAAGTGTGACATAAATGAAAATGGAAGATGGAAAGTATAGATATAGAAGATGCCGTTCACACATTCATTTTCTAGGTATTCAATATTTGAAACGGTTTTGAGTCAAGGTGAAAATTAAATTATTAAAATTGCAATGAAAATATCTATAGACGACATGGAGAATGAACTCATTAAAGTACTGAAGCGACATGCATAGGAAGACAAGAAATAATTCAGTTTTTAAACTAAAACATATTTCTACAACAAATACCCTTCTTAATGAGGCAAATGATTGGAAGCAGCTATTTAAAATAACGTCCAAAGTAATGCATTCACATCCCAGAAGGGCACACTTTCATGTCTCCCACTTTGAAGTTCCCTCTGAAGATAAAAAATAAAAATACATTTTATGCATGAAATCTCTATTTTGTCAACTTCTTATGTAGTGCTTCTGTAGTATTCCTCATTTCAATATTGGAAAAATCTGAATCCGACACATTTCCAGTCTCAAGTATTTTGGACTAAGGCCAGTAGATAAGCATATATTTATGAAGGTTTTTCATATTAGAATATTAAGTTTCCCTGATAATATATTTGGGCATTTTAGAAGATTCCCGAAGGGAGCATTGATCATACTTAAAACTAGTGATAGGACATTTAATCGGTTAATCGACCTTGGTTTTCATTACCAGTTTGCTCAAATATAAATACCCGGATAACTGAACAAGCATATTTACGACTGAACCTATGCATTTCTTGCATAACTGCTTGAATAAAGAATATATAAAAAAATCTGATGTGGACTGCACATGACTTTCCTTATATAATGCAATGAATTTACTTCTTTAACGGTGAAAAAGTGATGAAAAAATCCGCGGCACAGTGCTTGTAACGTTAAATTATACATCTGCTGCTTTTCCGGATGATACCATGTAAAACTATTTAGCACCCAATTAACTTATATTTTAAGCAATTCTAAACTAACAATTATCAATATTGATATCATCGCCAATAAGCAATACAGTCCGTATATTTAAATATTTTAATATTAAATTCAATTAGGCTTCATTTGCATAAACTTGGGGTCTTTTGCAATTTTGACGATATTCTCGTCAATGTGAGGCTGAATATCGCCAAATTGGAAATATTTAGAAGAGAGACATAAAAGGTATGCTCATCATACGACGGTATTAAATTTTTGCAAAACATTGCTTTTCATTTGGCGTCATTTTAATCAATTTGGCGACATTTCTTTCAATTTGGCAACAGTTTCGCCAAATGGGCAACATTTAAAAAAGTTGCCAAGTTGGCGATATAACGCAAAAATTCATCGAAAGAATTTCGCCAAGCGTTACAGATCGAGAAATAGGCTATTCTTATGTTCTTTCAAAAATATTGAATTTTCATCAATTAGTTGTCAAATTCACTGATTTAGCGTCATTCTTATCTATTTGGCGACGCTTTTAATCAATTTGGCGACATTTAAAACTCGCCAAGTTGTCGATATTCCACAAAATTCGTTGTCAAAATTTCGTCAAGCATTGTCGTCGGATACACAGGTTATTCTTATAGTAGATAAACGACTAATGGCGTCTAATACAAAACTATTACCCAAAGTATCTTCTGTAATAATAGATACTTATATACTTTCCAAGATATTGAATTTTCATCAATTAGTCTTCATTTTTATTGATTTAGCGACAGTTTTATAAATTTGGTGACATTTATATCAATTTGTCGATAATTTCGTTAATTTGGCTACATGTAAAAAACTGGCCAAGTTGGCGAGATTCCGACAAATTCGTCGCTAAAATTTCGTCAAGCATTGTGGATGCAGAAATAGGTTATTCTTAGATAAATGCGTCAAATGAGAATGCTATTACCCAAAGTGTCTTCTCTCGTGATTGGAACAAGCTAGATCTGCGAGAATGATGATAATAAATTTATCGCATAATATTACATATGAAAAGTGAACAGATTTCACAATAGTTAATAACTTTTTTTTAATTGTTATTTTTTGATAAATTTACTTGAAAATGTGCAATATCTCGAGAACCGTTCATGCTAGCATTCTAAAGTTTATATCAATCGTGTTCCAATGAAAAATCACATAAGAAATGGTTATTTAGATAATTTTATTGAGCGTTTCATTTTTTTGATGAATTTATCAATGTTTCATTTCAAAATTTAGGTGGGTTCTGAATATTCGATTGCGTATAAAAACAATAGACTTCCAGTATTCATTGATTGTGATTTTTTTACCAACGTTCAAATTGCTTCAGTCGTTCCTGAGATACACACACACACACAAACACACAGATATCACCACAAAGGCGTTTGATTCGTGTTCAGGGATGCCTGAAATGTGCTCTGCCGTCGAAAACTCGAATTCGAATTTTCGACCCAGTCACAATACTTTCTTTATACATTATACTATGTATATAAAGAGAGCAAAAATTGTATTTCGTTAAATTCAAATTCAAAATTATATATAAAGTGGTCGGACATTTGGACTATTTTCAAACATTTGATAATAATTTTAATTTAGTAGTGAATTGTTTTTTTTAAATTTATATTCAATATTGTTAAACTTCTAATTTCCAGCAATCGTTCCTGCATGGAAGGGAATATCATATTAAAATGTTCAGAAACCGCTCTCTTTTTTTCACACTTTACTGAAGTATGATAAAACTTATATCAGATTATCCCCTGGACTCAGACTCACTGCTTGAAAAAAATATCAAAATACATTGAGTGTTTCGGATCACAGGTCGTCACAGAATTTTGATCTTTTATATCCTTGGGAAGATAAAAAAAAAATATATCTTTCAGACCAACTTTGAACGGAATACATATGCTGAATAGACACTTTTTTGGTAATTAATTGACTCTTGATAGACGATTCACTGGGCCACCACTGGGGCCCTATGCAGCACAGCTAAGCTATAATGAATCTTGTGGACTGCACTATTTGACGACGGAATTTATTTACATCTCAGTGTTCCACGACGTAGTACCAAGACAGCCCTGCACTGGCGGTGTGATTGCGGGGTTCCAAATTTTTATCCTCCACACGGCACATAAGTCGCTAGTGCGAAACCGTCATCGCTCATTTTAAGATACTGCAATGTTTCACCTTTCCCTGATCAGCTCCGACCTCTCCTATCCATTGCGGAAATATAGCCGATCCACCAACTCGGATAGACTGCAATCCTCAACGAGCCCTGACCTCTTTGGAACGCCACAGCAATATGGCCAATCCACAACTCTAATGGTCTGCGACTCTAACCAGCCAGTCGTATGCCGGATTGCTTTCAAGCCTGATTCTATATGTATAATCCTGATGAAGAAGTCGCTACTCCAAGCCAAGTCCTCAAGGTATTCTTAAGGTAGCTCCGCTAAGAACAGTGCACATATCCACTAGTCATAGAGAGATGGAGGAACTGTGAATTTAACTAGCATTCCATGCTATATGTAAAATAAGTTATTTAAATATATATACGAATACCAAATTTAGATAAATTCATTTGATTAGAATTTGCACAATAAGACAAACTTAATGCCGAGTTTTGACTTCACGGCCCCTTAGAAGTCAATGTAAGTGTTCATTTATACTTGTATATGTAATGTTTATGTGATTTGATATTCTTAAATATATATGTTAATAAAAATAAGTGATCACAAAATGATTTGTAATTTCTAAGAACAGCGCAGTGTAATGGCTGAATTAATTAGCATCTCTATCCTTCTCTGAGCAGAGATAACAAGGCTCAATGGGTGAGTAATCATATCTTATATGTGTAAATTAACCGTGTCACACTGAGATTATTGGCATTAAGATTTAAATTGTGTCCGTCGGTAGAATTTAACGTAGAACGTAGAGTCCGCTAGTGACGAGTTTCGGTTTTATGACTTGAAGGGAAGGAGTGTTCATATCACGCCCATTGAGCGAATTGCATGGAATTTTCACTTTTATTTATATATATAAAATTATTTATTTATTTTGTTATTTTATTTTACTAAGCAGCTTAAACTCCCGGGCAACTATGGTTGCAATTTCTAGTACTATATAGTAAACGAAACTATCTATGTGTATACATGTCTGTATCCTTGGGTGTGTGTGCCGTCTGTAGCGGAAAATTGAAGATTCGAACAGCCGCTAAGATCGGCGCAAAAGTAGCTGAACTATCGGGACGTTGTGAATCGGCGATTTTATTTTAAATCCCAATAAGCTTAAAAGTTACGAATATTTAAAACCTAAAATTTGTCGAAATTTTGGATTTAAAATTATATTTATTTCCAGCAGACAATAATGAAACATCGCTGATATTTGTCGAAACTGAAGAGCGGATGTTCAGCGAACGGTGTCTACAGACGAAGTGGGTTAAATTTATCAATTTTCTAACTTCGCAAATTCTAAAACTAATCCTTAGATTATTTTTTAATTTACCATTACTTCATCACTATAAGCATTCTCTGAAAGAATCATTAAAATCCCACGAAATCCTTAGAAGATAGATGTAAAAACTTTAATAAAATCGATTTATTCCGGCAGACGATTTTCAGAATGCAACAGTCACGAACGGTAATCCTCAGGCCTATGTCTGCAGATGAAGTAGCTTTAAGACAGGTAGTGGGTATCAAAATTCAAAAGTATAACTTCTTGAATTTTAGAGATATCGTTTTCAGTTTTCAAACGGAATTTTATAGTTATAAACATCGGTCTCAGAAATGCCAGAGGTAGGATGAAAACTCACAGAGATAGTATTTAATACTTAATTCTTAATTTTACTTCAATCGGTACCGGAACTTTTGTTTGCAATTTCGAGTATTTTAAAATAGCAAACTTATTTAGAGCGTAAAAACGCTTATTTAGGGCGTATTATGCTCGTGCTATACAACTCGCCAGATTGCTCATAGAAAAAGTAATCGCGGGAATGGGAGTCGTTCGAAACAAGCAATTTGGAAATTTAATGATGTTACCTGCATCTGTAATATGCACTTAGCGGACACTTATATAGGAACCGGGCACTGCCGGTTAATTCATTGTAGTTACATACAAATTATATATTTTGCATTTGCCACTGTACCAGCTCATTCCGGTGTCATTCATCTTCCCTTTACATTTAACGCAGCATTCTGTGGTTACATGCAATTTCGACATCTAGCATACCCAAATGGACAATTAATAGTAAGTGCAGTATTGAGTTGTTCTGTGAGTCCGCATTCACATAATTCTCGTCATTCTGAACAGTGCCAGAGGAGAACCCAGTTTCACATTACCTCTGAAAATGGATTCTAATTGTAAGTGCAACGTACAGAAAATGAAACGACAAATGGAAGTTTTCATAAACATGTAACCAAGACTGCGATGCGCGAAATAATTTACTAAAGCGGATGTTAATTTATTAGTCATATTTGTTATTCGTTGTTGTCATTTGTGGTTCGTTTTGTTGTCGTACAAGTATGAATACAAAATTAATTTTCATTGACTTGCATTGAAAAAGATAAGAAACCTGCTGTGTTTCGGCAAAATTTGTCCTTTGCCATTTTTTCAAAACTCGAATCTCCGTTTCTGAAACGATTTTGTCATGTACATTTTATATAAGCTTATGATAAGATATTTCTCAAAATACCAAGCATAAGGTGATGACGCAATTAAACGTAACGTCCACTATAACGGTACTCGTGAATGTATTTGTATATCATAAGAATCAGTATAGCATCCATGTCCATTATGCGAAATTTATTCTGATATAATGTCTTAAATAATAAATTTAGCTATTTTTATGGAATTCAGAGCACTCTATACGATTTCAGACAAAATAAAGCGCATATATGAAATTGTGGTAAAAACTAATTATAGTTACTGCACTTTATAGTCGTGAATGATTTTCAAGGACATCTTTCCCGAGTTTAAAATATTAAAAATAAAAGAGAGAAAAATAAGATACATAAAGGAGGAATTATTACAGTAACCTTGAAACTAATACACGTGGAGGTTATGTAACCCATGGGAAACTATATATATATATATATATATATGCATATATATATAAATATATATATATATACTATATGTATATATATATATATATATATATATACCATACAAATGTTTAGTTAAATATAACTATTACAAGAAATATTAAAACAGAAAAATGCCCATATTATTATAAGGCGCATTGCAGCACATACAATATAAGCACTAATATGGATTCAAATGATTAAGAAATGAAAGAAGTACAAAAGAATGGGGATGCTTACAAGGAAGTCAAATGGCCAAGGGGGATTACGACCCCTTGTTCCCGGTTAAAGCACGCATTTAAACCCAGGAAACGTTCCCGGAACCAGACTCACCCGCAGAAATCCTCCACATACCGACATTGGAAAAGCGAAATCCAATCCATTGAAAACCGAACATGAAAACCCAGATCAATAAAATGGAACAATACGAATAACAAGACCACATGGATGTCTATACAATCTATACCATCCATATCAACACTGACTTTTCATTACGTGCAAAGTCGGTATAACATATTACGGTTAAGATTCGTGTTACGGTTAAGCTCCTTGCATACAGCGTGACGTAACTATAATAGTTCATAGAATTGTTCATAAAAGTTCTTATCATACTTTTTGTATTATTTTTCATAATAATGCTTTAGGAAATGTATGTTTTGTCGCTTCACATACCAAATTACGTTCACATATAATGCATTCAGCCTTGGTTGTATTTAATCTTTTAATTCTGTTAAGATGATTGAGTATTAAGTTACGTAGTACTTCTATGCTGAAGTTGGTATTCCAGTTGATGATATAGTTTATGCGGACATCAAAAGTCTTTCTTTTATCATACATTTTAAAACAAATACTTTCTTTGTTGACGTAATAAATGCGTATATCTAAAAACTCTATTAACTCTATTTTATTTTCGTCATTGTAGGTCTTAAAATATTCAGTAGGATAGTATTAGCCTTAGTCAAATAAGTTCCACATCCCACAGTTACCGGTCTAAATTTGACGGTTGACTTATGCATTTCCGGTATTAATACCAGGTCTGGAAATTTGATTGTATTGATTTCAATACCGAAATAAAATCAAGTGGTACAGCAATGGTATCAAATAGTAATGAAGTTATAGAAAAGTTGAACAAAATACCAGAGAGATTACACCTTAAAAGCTACGATTTTAAAGACTTATTCAATAACATAAATTTAAAGGATCTATTTGATATCATGATCGAAACATTTTATGACTACAATTTACATCTATTTATCAACATCAATAGATACAAAAATCTCATCAAGTTCGTTTTATATGAAAACTTGCTTTACAACGGAGATTCATTCTATCAACAAGTTCAAGGTATCCCCATGGGGGGTGGCTGCTCCTCCATGTTGGCCAATATCTATTTGAATAAGTATGAGATCGGAACTCATTATCTAAATGAAATTCCCTATTTCAGATTTGTGGACGATGTGCTTATTGGAAATTTTGAAAGTAATTATCAATTTAGCTTCAACTTTTATCCCACAAATTTGGAATTGATCGAAACAAAACAAGTGAAGGAAGATATAATAGAGTTTTTAGATATAAGCATTTATTACGACAACAAAGAAGGCATTTGTTTTAAAATGTATGATAAAAGAAAGACCTCTGATGTCAGCATAAACTATATCATCAACTGGAATACCAACTTGAGCATAGGAGTACCACGTAACTTAATACTCAATCATCTTAACAGAATTAAAAGATTAAATACAATCAAGACTGAACGCATTATATGTGAACGTAATTTGGTATGTGAAGCGACAACAGCTATGTCCGATACATTTCCTAGAGCATTATTATGAAAAATCATACAAAAAGTATGATAAGAACTTTTATGCACAATTCTATGAACTATTATAGTTACGTCACGCTGATTGCAAGAAGCTTAACCGTAACACGAATCTTAACCGTAACATGTTATACGGACTTGCACGTAAGGCAAAGTCAGTGGTGATATGGATGGTATAGGTTGTATAGACATCCATGTTGTCTTGCTAATCGTATTGTTCCATTTTATTGACCTGGGTTTTCATATTCGGTTTTCAGTGGATTGGATTTTGCTTTTCCAATGTCGGTATGTGAAGGATTGCTTCGGGCGAGTCTGGTTCCGGGAACGTTTCCTGGATTTAAAAGTGTGCTTTAACCGGGAACAGGGGATCGTAATCCCCTTTGACCGTTCGACTTCCTTGTAAGCATCCCCATCCTTTTGTACTTCTTCCATTTCTTAATCATTTGAATCCACATATATATATATATATATATATATATATATATATATATATATATATATATATATATATATATATATATATATATATATATATATATATATATCATTACAAATAATTAATTACTTGTTTTATTCAAGAAGTTAAGGACATTTAGCGCAAAGGATAGTAATTAAACACAAATTATTAAACAATGCAGTATACATCTGTTTCGAAAATAATTTAGATCCTTTTCTTCAGAAAAAGACAGACGAAATCTCGTAGTAAAAAACCGAAACGGATATTTTGTTTAAATCAAAAGAGGATCCCATAGGGGAGCACAATAACGATTTATTAAGAAATGGTGGCAACATTTTAGAAAGTAGAATTGGAGCTATACAAGTCAATATTCGGTATGACATGGAGTCAATAAGGCTGCTTATGCCTCTCTGCAGAATATTCTGCCACATATATTGCAACTGCTCAGCCTATTTTCTGATATTCTGAGAAGGCTGAAAATGCCATCACAGTTTGCACAGAGGTGTTCTATTGGTGATACGTCCAGGGACCTGGCTGGCCATGGTAGGATATTAAATACTCGAAAACATTGTTGAGAAAGTCGTGCAGTATGTGGTCCAGCTTTGTATTGTTGGTAAATGGAACCTGGGTACCATGAGAGCATAGGCAGAACAATCGGCTGCAGAATATCGTCGACGTATACAAGCGAACCGTCAGTTCGACTTGCAGCCCAAATAGATGAGAACGGCTATCCCACAAGATGTCCCTCCAGACTGTCACACCACATTTGATGGCCGTGTGCTGCTCGACAACAAACCGACACCTAATTCACCTTCTGCCAGTCCACCTTCTGCATAGAATATTGCAAATGGCTTCGGGTGACTGATAGCGGCGTCATTGGTGTTGACGTTGCTTCTCTCCGTATTGCACGATCCCCTCGAACAGTTGTCTGTCTGAGGCATCCAGAGTCTCTGCGACGGTTACACGCGCCTTCCCTGATCAACTGTTGCCAACACCGATCAACCGCCATATCGTTTCGACCAAAAAGGCAAGTGCTACGTCTATTGGACTAACCAGCTACCTTTAGTTTGTAATAACGATATTTGGATCTCGCATTACTTTTGTATTAAACGTATAAATCTATAATGTATTTCTGATCTTAATATTTATAGACAGCTTTTTAACTTAATTAATTCTGCCGTGAACTCCCTCTTGTCATGCATTTGTGTAATTTATATTTTAGAAATATCTAACTCCTTTAACCGCAATCTGAAGCCATTTTTAACATTATTATTTCGGACGAGCGCGCACTGAAAGAGAATTATTTTCCATTAAGTTCGAGGTCATTTTGGCAGGCGAAAAAGGACGTGCCATGTAAAGGTTTAATTGCAATATATATATTTCGGCTGAGATGAAGTGTACAGGCGGTGCTTGGCAGTGCCTGGTGCGACTGACTAACGCGACAGATGAACATTTGGCATTTGTGACGTATTGATGGCGTGAGAATGAATTTCGGCGGTAAATGCTTTTTGGAAGCTTTCTCGCAGGTTCGCGTGGTGTGTGTACAAAAGTGGGTTGAATCATTTTTCTGGGGGCATTCCCCTTTTGACTGCCGACCTCTCTGGTAGTCCGGGCTTCGGCCCAAGCTATTTTCGAACCTCACTTCGGGTTTCAGGAGTTCGGCCACTAGGTCGGTTCCTGGAGGCCCGTGAGTTTGGTGATTGTGACCATGCTGAAAACGAATGATCCGAGGCCCTTCCGGATTGAGGAATGGACATCGACATCGACTTCCCTGTAGGATGACCCGAGGATCAGGCCGGGTCTGATTCTATTTTTGTCCTAGTCGCCGACAATCATTCGGGACGCTCTGTGGACCCGGGTTGGTCTGCTTTGTTGCTAGAGTTTCTATCCGGACCAAGTATCCCATAAGACGACCTCTGGAGCGCCGGATCTTCACAATGAAGGACGAATTATTTCGCCAGAATCTCGGGTCAAGTGGAGACCCTGTTTCACTTCTCGGAGAGGTTTTGCTACAGTACTTGCAACGGTTTGTAACTATTTGATTTGAGGTAAGCCATTTACATCTTTATCACGTACACCAGCTTTGCCTGATTATTTACGTACATATACTGACTCAATGAAGGGTGATTCAAAATTCTAATGCCTAAAAAGCTGGCTATTAAAATTTAATGCATTTAGGTTGATATCGTTCTTTAAGTGTTCGTTCTCCCTGTTGTCTTGACCCTACCTAATTGTATAAAATATTTGATTTATTATTAACTAATATTTCGCCACATGTTTATTACGTTATTATTACTGCGGCTCAGAAGCCGGTGGCATTTTGAATGAGTTCCTTTGCGCCTGAGTCCAGTGGAGTCGGCTGATAAGGATTCAGCCGTTGTTTAACTCCATTAAATTTAACGTCTTTAATAAAGTAATTTCAGTTAACTTAAATTCTATGTGTTTACGTATACCTTCTGTGTTGCGTATTATATATAAATTTATAGCTGAAGAAGATGACGTACTTGAAAGGTAAGGATTTAATGTTTTATTGGTTGTTCCGGTTTTGTAGTGTTTCGGGTAGGTCATCTTGGAGTTTTATTTCTCCAGGACAGGAGAGTGAACCTGGGTAAAATGTGAACCTCGGTGGTGCTTGTGTGTCTTCTAAATCCTAAATTGAGGAAGGTCAAGATCCTATTAATAACTGAAAATATTGTGGTTATTCTCGGCATATTAATTATTATTGCTAAACTATACTGCACGATATCAAAAACCCTTTGCAACATTTGGTACGTGATAATTTGATACTGTACAAAAAATATTATCACATTGGTACCGTGAACTCAGAAACCATTATCACAAGTTCTATGATGCTACCTCTCTCTAAATCCGACAGTTGCTCGTAGTGCAGTAGAATACGTCTCAAAGGCATTTTAAACACAACTTGCAGTATCAAAGTAAAAAATCCAGTTCCAATTGCTATTGAGTGAGAACACCGGTCGTTTAAATACCGCTAGATGCGTCGTTTTCATGAGAGTTGCATGAGCTCTATAACATCATTGAAGCTGACAGTCTGATCATTTGCATAACTCTTAGAACGAGATTCGCATTCCGAGTTTCGCGGCTGTAGCTCAACTTCTTATGGATGCATATGTACTTTTTTTGCAACATAGTTTATTTATGTACTGAATTGCTTATTAATTTGATCTTAAGTACATTATTTTAAGCGGTCTCTTACCTTTTAAATAAGAAAATGCTCAAAATATGACAATATTTCAATCACTTGTATCTACTTTAAGTAGGAATTTATAAAAGTGACATTCAAGACACATCTATATTGAAGTATAACATTTTAAATATTTCTGACAGAAATTGCTCATTTATTTATAATTAAATTAAAGCCCATTATTTTCTCGATGAAAATAAAATTACATGGATTGCATGTAACTTTCTGCCTATATGAGGTTTTATCCAAACTTACATTTTTAAAGGATAGAGAAATGATGTATTAACAAAATAAAATACTGAATAAATTAATAAAATACGAACTACGGAAAATATATATTTCTAATTTTTAACAAAAAAAAATGTAATTTCAAAAACTTTGACGGATAAAAGAATCGCAATTGAAAAGCTTTTCATTTGACAAATATAATAGTTCGTACTTTTATATATGTATGTTTATATATGTCTGCAATACATGTTTATATATGTCTGCAAAATTTTAAACGATTCTTTTCAATATTTTTTTAATCATGTGTCGAAGGTGTGAAAATATAGCTTCCACGTATTCGACATTAAAGTTAATATTAACTTTGACACAAACCTGTCATATTTTTCTTGTACAAGCTTCATGAAGTTTGCATACAAAATTATTTGAGATTTCTAGACTAAAAATAAATTGTTTAATGATTACATATATATATATATACATATATATATATATATATATATATATATATATATATATGTATGTATGTATATGTATATGTGTATATCTATATATATATATATATAGAAGGTATATATATATATATATACATATATATATATATATATATATATATATATATATATATATATATATATATATATATGAACAAAATAAACTCGCAGGAGTGTACATCAGTAAGCACAGCATCAAACCACGGGTAGTTTAATGACGTGTATTTAATTACATTAAAAGAAAACAGAGAAAGTAACGAGGAAGGGCTGGAAAAGTAGATCATGGAATGACCAGGTAAAAGCAAATAAATCAATGAATAGTATATCTGCCAGAAACGTTTTCAGGGGCACATTCTAGACAGATATACTAAAATCCGCTGTTTCTATGATTGCATAAATACGCGTGGTTAAAATTATATGCAATCTGTGCCCAACATCGATATTAACGAGATTAACAGAGAAAAGACACGAAAACAATATTCAACTTAATGAAAAATATAGAGCACAAATGCACAAACATGCAAAAATGGAACCTCACAAAGTTTGAAACGGCCGCCAACTTGAACCATCTTCATGCGAGCCTCACCACGTGATCCAGCTTGAATGCTTACCACGCGAAAACCGCGATGGAATGGGCCAGTTGAAGGGGAGAAGTAGTGGTAGATGATTTTCGGTGAGATGATGTATATATATATATATATATAATATATGATGCATATATATATATACATAAACGAATATATATATATTAAATTTTAAAAATATGTACTCGCGGATACACAGACTAAAAATCACGATGCATGAAATAATTTAAAATAAGTAATATTTTCAATTGATATTCCTATGATTAAGTTAAAAGCCAGTAAGCATCATATTGAATTGAACCCTCAAAAACAGAAGATAATTACAAAGGAATTTTTTATGACTACTTTTAAAAACAAGATTTTTGACAGAATTCCTTTCACTTCTATTTTGAATGGAATTAATAAATTTTTACCAATCCCTTTTATTACAGTTAAATTGAATTACCGTTATGTTTGTGCTAACGGCAGAAAAATATACAACTATAGTCATATATGTAAGAATGCCTCGTTGTATGATGTGGAAGAGTGTTATTGCTAGAACAGTGTATATAGTGACCCATATCACAAACATATTATTACAGGAAACTTAAACTTTATTGAAGATCAACAACTAAAAAATATTTTTAAATTGGGAACTAAGTTTCGAGAACAAGAATTTCAGAGTGTATATGATGATTTACATAACGATCTGAATCAATTCATTTACTGTTTATCTGTGAAATACAGTGTTCCTGTTCAGACATTTGATGAATGGAGATATCATTTAGCTAATGGTTTCAAAATGTACTATCAAAAGAGATGCCAAAATACCAAAGTATCCTCCATGCCTAGATCAGCCAAAAACATCAGAGATAGCTTTGTAATCACTTATACAGATAAAATCGTGGCTAATTACGCATTTACCTGTAAAAAATATTATGTGGAAAATTTACAGAAATGTTACCTTGATCAGGATATGTATACATCGGTATCACATAATAGTAAAACATTGACCAATCGGATCAAAGCCTTATACAAAAGAATTGATATTGATCTTAAAAATGTTAAGTTCCCTTATTCAGTGCTTATACCAAAGTTGCATAAGGAACCCGTTAAATTCCGCACTGTCCCCGTAGGATGCGGAACGTATTTGACCATTGCTAACTTAAAACTTTTAAATATCCTGAAGCAAGTTATGATTCACCTTCAAAAGCAGGGAACTGTTATTATCAAGAACAGCCATGATGTCATTAAAAGACTTAAATTCTGTGACAAGGAATTGCGATTCAGAAGTTATGATTTTCGAGATCTTTTCAATAATATTGATATTGCACAACTTTACCTTATATTGAAGGAATTACATGAGTTACATGATTTGAAAGAGTACATTACATATCGCAAATATATGGACCTTATCAATCTGGTTTTGAGGGAAAATATACTTTTTGACGGAAAATGCTATTATAAACAGATTAAGGGAATTCCAATGAGAGGAGGTTGCTCATCAATATTGGCTGACATATATCTCACTAAATATGAGCATGGAACACACCTATTATATGAGATACCGTACTTTCGTTATGTTGATGATGTGCTATATGGATATTATGAAAATGCACCAGTATTAGAATTCGATTTTTACCCCAATGGCTTGGAATTGGTTGAAAATAAACATGCAGAGGATGGATCGGTGAATTTCTTGGATATCACCATTAAGTACATTACAAGGAATGGAATTTATACGAGTCTACACGACAAAAGAACAAGTTATGGAATAAAAATTAACCATATCATCAATTGGGAAACGAACCTTTCAAGATTTATTTTTAGAAATATACTTTTGGGACATTTCAAAAGAAACCAAATTTGCAACACTTTAGCAAAGGATTGCATATCCAGTAACAAGGGGATAATATTAGAAGCATTAAGAAAGAATTACCCAGTTAATTTCCTGAAGAAATATTATAATTCATTTTTCAACAATAAAAATGAAGCAAATTCATTCAAAAGGGATTTTACTGAATTGGGATAGTTTCTGCATATCACTTGAAGACTTGCACATGCGCATAGTTACTTATATAATAGGAGATTTTGTGTTTCTTCATTTGTGCGTTTCTTGACTTCCATTCTCGGTGGTCTGTTTCTCCATGTTTGGGTGCTTCTGACTAGGCACGTATGGGGGATCAACCTTTGCAATGCATTGGTTCCGTGAGCGCTTGCTCGGGCTGAAAAAGCAGCTTTAAACGGGATTGAGGAGTCGCAATCCTCCTCTGCCATTGTATTGCATTGTATTTGGTTTCCCCTCCATTGAACTTTATCCTTTTTTATTTCAATTGTATATTTACTTCGGATTATAGAGCAGCATTTGCGCCTGTTCCTTGGTAATATTAATGTACATCTTTGTGATTGCGTATTGCACTTGTCGTATATTGTGTATATTGTGTATATATATATATATATATATATATAATATATGATGTATATATATATATATATATATATATATATATATATATATATACTATTACGATAAAGTGAGACAAAATAGGATATATCCCAAATAAGCCTGAAATTAAAAGAACTATTCACTACAAAGGAGGAGGCGCAAATGCTGCTCAAATTCCCTAGTAGAATACATGAATGAAAGTAGAAAAGAACGGGAGTGACCATATGAATTACATAAGAATGGTAGGGGTGGATTGCGACACCCCTTTCCCGCTTAAAGCAGCTTTTACAACCCGGGTAACGCTCACGGAACCAACATAATTCCATGGTCAGCCTCCCAAATGTGCGAAAATAAAAGCACCAGAACAGACTCAGAACCAAAGAAGTAAACGAATCCATGAAGGAGAAACATCCGCTAGTCCAACCCGATGGAACGTCTCTTTATATAAGTAAAGTTGCTCATGCGCAGAGAAATATCAGGATAAGAAATATCAGAAGATACATGGACTTGGTGGAATTGGTATTGACGGAAAACATACTACACGACGGAAGCAATTTTTACAAACAAATCAAGGGCATACCTATGGGAGGGAGTTGCTCGTCAATACTAGCAGATATATATCTATCTAAATACGAAAGAGGCACTCATATCCTATCGGAAATGCCCTACTTCCGTTATGTCGATGATGTGATAATTGGGGGCTATGAAAACACCCCATGTTTTGACTTTTCATTCTACCCAAGCGAATTGGACCTTATTTAAAATCCAGCGTGTGAGGACGGATCGGTAAAATTCTTGGATTTAGCTATCAAAAAACACAAGAAATATGGAATATACACAGAGTTACACGACAAAAGAGATTCATACAGGATCAAGGTAAATCATATTATCGATTGGAATTCAAACCTTGCAAAGTATGTCTTCAGAAATATAATAATTGGACATTTTAGAAGAAACCAAAATTATAATACTTTTAGGAAAGACTGCATTTGCAAATGTAAAAAATTTGCAGATGAAGCTATAAAAAGAAATTATCCAGTCAATTTTGTACAACATTATTACAAATCGTTTTTTAAAGAAAATTTGTAATCTGATTGTTGATATAGAGATTTAATATTCATGACTGCGTAACTATTATCCTGATATTTCTCTGCGCATGAGCAACTTTACTTATATAAAGAGACGTTCCATCGGGTTGGACTAGCGGATGTTTCTCCTTCATGGATTCGTTTACTTCTTTGGTTCTGAGTTTGTTCTGGTGCTTTTATTTTCGCACATTTGGGAGGCTGACCATGGAATTATGTTGGTTCCGTGAGCGTTACCCGGGTTGTAAAAGCTGCTTTAAGCGGGAAAGGGGTGTCGCAATCCACCCCTACCATTCTTATGTAATTCATATGGTCACTCCCGTTCTTTTCTACTTTCATTCATATATATATATATATATATATATATATATATATATAATATATGATGTATATATATATATATATATATATACATAAACGAATATATATATATTAAATTTTAAAAATATGTACTCGCAGGTACACAGACTAAAAATCACGATGCATGAAATAATTTAAAATAAGTAATATTTTCAAATATATTCGTTTAAGTTTTAAACTTGATAGCATATAATGGATAAAACATATTTATATTTAAACTCTACTATTTATCAGCAAATTCTAAAAGAAAGTTTAGCCGGAATGAATCTAATATAGAGTTATAAAGAAATAATATTACATTTACTGATAAAATAAAATATTATGAAACATTTTAATTTTACAGAAATAATTTTTTCTTATATTACGCACATCTTGTTTTTATAAATATGTGCAAAATTTCATGGAATTCATTTCAGCCCATTTAAAGAAATCATGCGTAAAATATGTAAAAATATATTTTTGAAAAGAGTAACTTTTGAAATTTACTTAATATTATTTTTATCTTTTATTATTTCAAAATTTCAAATGTTTGTTCCGAAAAAAAGTTGTAAAAAATTAAAATATATATATCTTTTATTCCTTGTCATTTTAAGAATACATTATTTTCTGTCTTCTGAAAAGTTTTAGGTTGAAATGAGATTCTTTGTAAGCAGAGCAGTTGTAAAGTGCTCACCTTCTGGGGTATTATAATCTTAAGCTTAAAGTGATATAACTCAAATTTTATCCCTCAAATTAAGCACCTACAGTCCTAATAGCCAAGAAGAAGCACAAATACATCAGGATTTAAAATCCAAACTATTTATTTAACTGAATACAACATATAGAGCTTCTTGTACATGTATAGTACTCATGTGCAGTTAAAATACATATATTGCAGTAAAGTGTGAAGATAATAAAACTCGTAATCATATAAAGAGTGGTAATATATTCTAAATCTCGCGCTTTACAGCTTTTTCACTTAAAAATAATTCAAATATTATCTTAAAATAGTCAGAATATACCGGATTCATATTTGATTACGGCCGATCCCTTCACGGCTTTCCGCAGGGGGATCCTTTGACGCACGATATCACCTCTCTTCACCGCAAGCACCCACTATTCAGCAATCGCAATCCATTTCTTTTACTCAAACCGATCCGGTAGTTTGATCGTGCCTTATGCAGTTAGTACGTTTATCCTGCATAGCAGAAATTGGTTGGCCGGCCCTTTATTGGTCTTCTTAACCGAAAACAAAAATAAAAGTTTGTCAGTGCCAAAGAACTCATAATTCAAAACATAAAATGAGGAAAACTATAGCTAAATTTTATCGAGATAACACATAGTGTATGTAAAATAACTTTGTCGAGAACATGTTAGTTTTATATATACAGTAGAAGTCCGATATAATGATATTTAACTAATCTTGCTTAGAATCAACAGGGTATTTTAAAATGAAAATATTCTTGCAAAACTAAAAATTCCCTGTGCGTCGCCCCCCCCCCCCCCCCATCCTCCAGTTCCTTTACTTTAAAATTACCTTAAGAGCGACTACAATTTGAAACGAATGTCAAACATTGTTGTAGATTCTGTGACATCACGTTCACTTATCTACGGCTGATTAAAGATTCCGGTTCGGGCACTAAAACATCACGTGATCGCTATAATCCCATGCTTCCGCATGAAAGCACTATTCCGCCATTCATTCCTACGCTGTGATTTATGTTCTCAGGTGTTTTGAAACCAATACTCCATTAAGTCTCTAGGATGAATTGTTTCCTAATTTTTATAACATATACAGAAATTTGCTCCTTTTTATTGTTTGGATTATCATGTGTAACTTATCATGTGTAAATCAATGGAAAGATCTGGGGAGTGCACTACGCATTAGACCTAATCGTAATCATTTTGATTTGTATTAGGTAAAATACTAAATATATTTTCTATAATTACATTTGTTACTATTTACAACTCGTTAACTAGTTTTATACTGCAATCATTCTGAAGTACAACTCATTTTAATGTTTCAAATATTTGTTTTTCTTATATTAAATGTCAATGTTTTTATATACGATCAGGATTATACACATGCAATAAAATTTGAGTTGAAAGTTTTCTGATTATTTTAGTATGTGAATATTAGAATATAATTATATTGTTTTAAAAAGTTTTTAACTAATGTTTAGAAGAATTTTATAAGGAGCTATATTTTTCGAAAAAATAAATGTATAAAAACAAAAATATGTTAGCTTCATGATCTAGTACACTATTGTCATGGTACATTGCGAATATTTTAGTTCATGCTCGAAATATATAGTAGCGGTTGAAAAAAATTAAAGTATTACTAAGTAATATCTAAAGTATTATCGTGTAACCACAGGTTCATTTCAACCTAGCCGCCATCAGTGACCAGCCTGTTCGCTACCCTTGAAAATTCTGTTTGTTTTTAAGATTGTCCCCATCACCACCCGATGCATAAATGCATCGCGACAATCTCCATAACTTTCTATTTATTTATTTTTTATTTCTTCAGTGTTTAAGTTTTTTCATTATGGTCCCAACCACCACCCGATGTAAACAATACATCGCCACAATTCAATCCAGCATAATGAGCCAAAAACCTTATAAAAAGCAAACACTGATTCGGTTTTTAATTGGCCCTGGGCCAAAAACCGTACAGAAACCAAACACTTATTCGTTTTTTAACTGTCCCTAGGCCAAAAACCGTATAAAAAGCAATCACTGATGACATTTGCAAATATAATTTAATACCCATGCGAATATCCTCATCAGGATATTCGCATGGGTATTAAGAACATGGCCCAAATATATCAACCAGATACCACCATACACTAATTCGGTTTTTAATTGGCCCTAGGCTAAAAACTGTATAAAAAGCAAACACTTATTCGGTTTTTAATTATCCCTAGACCAAAAACCGTATAAAAAGCAAACACTGATGATATTTGCAAATATAATAAATATAATAATTTCATATAAATATAATAGTTTCACTCTGTATACTGTTACTACCACCCGATGTATACAATACATCACCACAATTCAATCCACCATAAGTCAATCATTCAAATTTTAAAATGACCATATTCTAAGCTCTTAATTTCATCATCTATATAATAAAAGGCAATGTCTGTGTGTCTGTCTTATACACTATACGTTTCGCGACCGCGCGTCGGAGAGTTACGAAATTTGGCAATCGGAGACCCTGGGGGGTGGGAAGGGGACACGTGAAAACCGATTTTCAAAATTCTAATTATTTTTTTATTTATTTAATGTTTTATGCGATTTCGACCTTTTTTTGATCTTTTTGCCCTTTTTTCTCCTCGATCCAGACATCGTAGAAAAAAACAAATCACACCATCGGAAAGAGCAGAGAATTTCGAGTAAAAATATATCAATTTCAAATCTCAGAGATAAATTCTAATATTTTTTTATGATTTTAAAGCAAAAGTCACTTTTGACTCAAAAAAACGATTTTTGGTTTTTAAATTCTCGCATAGTAAAAAGTACTCATAATTTCGACTAATAATTTACATTTTTAGAAAGCTGAAATATCTGGCATTCTTACAAGTCTAATCTGGTCCAGAAATAATGAAAATTGCCTTCAGGATCGCAATTTTAAAGACGTCATGATTTTAAATTTCTCGGCGTTCCGTTCGTTTCTCCCCCGCTGAAGCAGGGAAGGTGGTGGGTGGGGACGTCAAGGTGGAGGTGACGTTAAGGTTCTGTATATGCATAGCGATGGTTTGCTCTATATAAATTATTATATTTATATTTTAAATGATGGGACGATCTGGATTTTTTAAATGTATATTTTAACTTTTGGATATTTTAAATGGATATTTTAATTTTATGGATATTTTAAATGATGGAACAATGAAACAATGGAATGAGGATGATGGAATTAAGCATATGGTCATTTTAAATTGCAAATTAGCGCGCGGGAAGTTAGCGGTAGGCCCGGGTTCGATTCCCGCCACTGCCAAAACTGCCGCCGTGTTTACGTGGAATACGATCACGTTAAATATGTGGGTCCGTAAGTCCTTCCGAGAGGTTGGTGGTAGGGGAAGGAGGATACGGCCCCTGTGGATGCCTCCCCCACTGGGTTCCCGTCTAAATTGGGTTGAAGACCCAGACCGTCCGGCTCGTCAACAAGGACTTGAGCAACCAAAAGGACGGCCGGGAAGAAAGATAGCGGGAGCTAACTCACAGGGCCATCGTCCAACGTTCCACCAAACACCAACCCAGGACCGGAGCCCCACGAGCGGCCCGCAGCGGGCGCCGAAACAGGGCACAGTTTATTTAAAATTCTAATTAGGTTACAATGGATTTTTACAAGATTCCACCACTTAAGGCATAAAATTTTCAGGTGGAGTGAGCACATTAAAATGAAGAATTGGGTGAATATGTAGAAAGTTATGGAGATTGTCGCGGAGGGCGCGGCAGCCCAGTGGTTAGCGCGCGGGAATTGCACTCAGTAGGCCCGGGTTCGATTCCCGCTACTGCCAAAACTTACGCCACGTTCACGCAGAGTACGATCCCGTTAAACATGTGGGTTCGTGAGTCCTTCCGAGAGGTTGGTGGTAGGGGAAGGAGGGTACGGTCTAAATTGGGTGAATAAAAAGAAAGTTATGGAGATTGTCGCGGAGGGCGAAGTAGCCCAGTGGTTAGCGCGCGGGAATTGCACGCGGTAGGCCCGGGTTCGATTTCCGCCACTGACATGGAGTACGATCACGTTAAACATATGGGTCCGTATGTTTTTCCGAGAGGTTGGTGGTAGGGGAAGGAGGGTACGTTCCCTGTGGATGCCTCCCCCACTGGGTTCCGGTCGAAATTGGGTGGCACATCCTGGCCGTCCAACCAGTTACCAGGCCCGGGTTCGATTCCCAAAATTGCCGCCGTGTTTACGCGGAGTACGAACACGTTAAACATGTGGGTCCGTGAGTCCTTCCGAGAAGTTGGTGGTAGGGGAAGGAGGGTACGGTCTAAATTGGATGAATAAAAAGAAAGTTATGGAGATTGTCGCGTAGGGCAAAGTAGCCCAATGGTTAGCGCGCGGAAATTGCACTCGGTAGGCCCGGGTTCGATTCCCAAAATTGCCGCCGTGTTTACGCGGAGTACGATCACGTTAAACATGTGGGTCTGTAAGTCCTTCCGAGAGGTTGGTGGTAGGGGAAGAAGGGTACGGTCCCTGTGGATGCTTCTCCCACTTGGTTCCGGTCTAAATTGGGTGAATAAAAAGAAAGTTATGAAGAATATCGCGGAGGGTGAAGTACCCCAGTGGTTAGTGCGCGGGATTTGCACTTGGTAGGCCCGGGTTCGATTCCCAAAATTGCCGAATAAAAATAAAGTTATGGAGATTGTCGCGGATGGCACGGTAGCCCAGTGGTTAGCGCGCGGGAATTTCACTCGGTAGGCCCGGGTTCGATTCCCGCCATTGCCAAAACTGCAGCCGTGTTCACGCGGAGTACGATCACGTTAAACGTGTGGGACTGCAAGTCCTTCCGAGAGGTTTGTGGTAGGGGAAGGAGGGTACGGTCTCTTTGGATGCCTCCCCCATTGGGTTCCGGTCTAAATTGTGTGGCACTTCCTGGCCTTCCAAGCAGTTACCTTACACCTTTCTGGTAGGTCGCGCCAACGAGTTTGCCACGGTCAGAATTTTCAAGGTCAGAATTTTCAACGATTTTTGGTTTTTAAATTCTCGCATAGTAAAAAGTACTCATAATTTCGACTAATAATTTACATTTTTAGAAAGGTCAAACATCTGGCATTCTTACAAGTCCAATCTGGTCAGGAAATATTCCGTATTGCCCACAGGATCGGGATTTTAAAAGTTTCCGAATTTCAATTTCTCGGCGTTCCGCTCGGCGTGCCGCTTCGTTTCTCCCCCGCTGAAAGAGGGAAGGTGGTGGGTGGGGACGTCAAGGTGGAGGTGACGTCACGGTTCTGAATAGAGCTCCTTTGCTCTATATAAATTATTATATTTATATTTTAAATGATGGGACGATATGGATTTTTTAAATGTATATTTTAACTTTTGGATATTTTAAATGGATATTTTAAATGATGGAACAATGAAACAATGGAATGAGGATGATGGAATTAAGCATATGGCCATTTTAAATTGCAAATTAGCGCGCGGGAAGTTAGCGGTAGGCCCGGGTTCGATACCCGCCACTGCCAAAACTGCCGCCGTGTTTACGTGGAATACGATCACGTTAAATATGTGGGTCCGTAAGTTCTTCCGAGAGGTTGGTGGTAAGAGAAGGCGGATACGGCCCCTGTGGATGCCTCCCCCACTGGGTTCCCGTCTAAATTGGATGAATATATAGAAAGTTATGGAGATTGTCGCGGAGGGCGCGGCAGCCCAGTGGTTAGCGCGCGGGAATTGCACTCAGTAGGTCCGGGTTCGATTCCCGCCACTGCCAAAACTTACGCCACGTTCACGCAGAGTACGATCACGTTAAACATGTGGGTTCGTGAGTCCTTCTGAGAGGTTGGTGGTAGGGGAAGGAGGGTACGGCCTAAATTGGGTGAATAAAAAGAAAGTTATGGAGAATGTCGCGAAGGGCGAAGTAGCCCAGTGGTTAGCGCGCGGGAATTGCACGCGGTAGGCCCGGGTTCGATTTCCAAAATTGCCGCCGTGTTCACGCGGAGTACGATCACGCGGAATAAACATGTGTGTCTGTAAGTCCTTTCGAGAGGTTGGTGGTTGGGGAAGGAGGGTACGGTCCCCGTGGGTGCCTCTCCCACTGGGTTCCGGTCTAAATTCGGTGAATAAAAAGAAAGTTATGGAAAATGTCGCGGAGGCCGAAGTACACCAGTGGTTAGCGCGCGGGAATTTCACTGGGTAGGCCCGGGTTCGATTCCCGCCACTGCCAAAACTGCAGCCGCGTTCACGCGGAGTACAATCCCATTAAACATGTGGGATCGTAAGTCCTTCCGAAAGGTTGGTGGTAGGGGAAGGAGGGTACGGTCCCTGTGGATGTCTCCCCCACTGAGTTCCGGTCTAAATTGGGTGGCACTTCCTGGCCGTCCAAACAGTTACCTTACACCTTCTGGTAAGGTCGCGCCATCGAGTGTGCCACGGTTACAATTTGCCACGGTCAGAATTTTCAAGGGTAGCGAACAGGCTGGTCGCCAAAGGCGGCTAGTTTAAAATATAACTCTTATCATCATAGGTGGATAATCCCATTTTAATAATGTATTCCAATAAAATGGATGGTTTGTTTTAGTTTAATGACGTTAACACTAATAATAAAATTTTAATATGAAAAATAAAGTATTCCAAAAATAAAAATATTCATTATTTAAATTTGTATATATTAAAAGCTTTTTGTTTATAATAAAAACACGAAACACAATTATAAACACCCATAATACCAATAGTCCACTGTTCAAATAAACTCTAAACTGAATAGAATGTTTACAAATTAAACAAAAATCTCAATGCAATTCTAGAATTGAAGTCGAAAACCTGTTAAATTAGAACAATATATAGCCCCTGTTTAAATCAGAAAAATTTTAAAACAATATGAATAAAATACACTATAAACGTGTAAATACACTTAATACGTAATGTTATAAAAAGTGAAAGAGAAGTTTAAGCTCTTAGAAGAACAATAATGAAGTAGAATAAATTCTTATCTTGATACGGATAAACGGCTCCAAAGAAACTGCTAACATAACAAAGTGAAACGTTTGGGTTGAGTTTTAAGAATAAATGACGTTTCTAAAAATTAATAAATGCATTTCAAGCAAATTGAAATTTAAAATGAAAAGTAATTTATTTCGAAAATAATAAATTTATTCCAATATCAAATAAAATGAATGGTTTGGTTTAGTTTAATGACGTACATTCATTATTTGGCGGGCTCAAATATCGAATGTTCCATTTCAGAACCGTGACGTCAGTAATCGTGACTCCTCCTCTCCACCATAGAAACACCTTGCGCCTGAGCGCGCATATGGGTGAAAAATCGATATCTTCTTTCGCGGTTTGGCCGAGAAATTGATATCATTACATCCTTGATATCCGGATCGAGCTTGTAAGAAAGCCTGATCTTTGAGCTTTCTAAAAATGTTAATTATTAGTCGAAATTGTCGGTACTTTTCCCGACGCGAGGATTTAAAAAATAAAGTTAGTTTTTTTCTTAGCCGAAAGCAGCTTTCGTTTTAAAATCTTTAAAAAATATTAGAATGTGTCCCTAAGATTTGAAATTGATATATTTTTACTCGCAATTGTCTGCTCTTTCCGGTCGTGTGATTTGTTTTTTTCTACGACGTCTGGATGGTGGAGAAAAAAAGGGGGGGGGGAACGGTTGAAGTCGCATAAAACATTAAATAACAAAAAAAAATAATTCATATTTTAAAAATCGTTTTTCACGTGTCAACCCTCCCCCCCCCCGGATCTCCGTTTGCCAAATTTCGTAGCACTGCGATGCGCGTTCATGTATAAGACAAACACACAGACATTGCCTTTTATTATTATTATAGACGTGCTATTTTACATGCATAGAATTTTTAATAAATTTCATTTATGTTCGTCAATTTAGTACCATGGTTTGTAAAATGTTTTCATAGTCAGAATTTAGTGCAAGTTAAATATTTAATCTAATTTTTGATTCCATCTGCTCTATATAATTCTGTGAGACCAGGATGCATTCAGGCTGTGTAATATATAATGATTTATGATTTCTGACAAGCCATACAGAAGGTTCAGACTGGTAGACACCAATTTACAGCAGCCTGACCCACAAGTCAAGAAAGCCATAAATAAGAGGGTTTCAAGTACAGGTGTGGTCGATCCAGAAAAGTTACTGGAGGGTAAAGATGAATTCATGGGATTGGTTAAAGGTTTAACCAATGAGGAAGTGTTGTCGCATCGCCCTGAGGTCAACCAATGAAATACGGTGGGCGTATCTGGACCTCAGACAAAAACGATATGGCAACAGGCAGAAGGTTCAAGAGACGAGATTGGAATACGCAGTAGGTTAATCAGAACAGTTGATTATATTCAATAAGACTCTCGGATGTATAGAGTGACGATGTAGTGAGCAAACAGACAATATAAAATATTCATGAAGTTACGTGCACTCAGTGATGATACAGTCAGCATCCAGACAAGAGTCAGTAGTGGCTTCATAAACTTGAGGCCAATGTCACCGAAGAGGCAATGTGCAAAATAAATAGTTTTTGCTGAATACCTATAACAAAAGGCAATACTATGTGTCAATGTCCAAAGACAAAAAGACAGGTGCGTGCCCATTAATATATATAAAAGGTCATAATCAGTTTTAGAAATTAGTATGCCTAGTCTCACATACCCAATCTTCTCCTTTAATATATAAATATAGTTATTGTAATTAAATTATGATTATAATGTTCTTAATAAATAATATTTATTTTAAAGTTAAAATGGGTGAAGCCAGTTGTGTAATATTATGTTAATATATTTTATTCCAGGAACTCACACAAAGATCTAATGGTAAGTTTTATATGGCACATTCAATATGTACGTCTTACGATTTATGACCATGTTTAATATATTAAGTTTAATTTTAAATATGCGCTTTGCTTATATTTTTTCACCACAAATTCATTTAAAATTTTCCTTTTATTATTAATTATTTTATGTATTTATATCCATTTATGAATTTTAATATGTTAATAAAATTTTTCAATGTTATTTTTGACGGAATTCTGATTTTGATAGTGTCTTAATTAGGCAGACATTTTTTTATAATATGCTGTCAATTTTTTGGTACTTTCTAGTATAAAAAGAAAGGAAAAGGGGGGATTCTGTGTTAAAGAGTGTTTTTGACTGTGTTTGATTGATTATACTATGTTTATATCTAAACATTTTAAGAAGCATATTTGTTTCCTGTTTTTAATAGTTTGTAATTCATTGCTCCGCTTGCAGTATTATATATTTGAGTCGAGTACTCTACAAAGTGGATTATCTAAGCTGAGAGCTTTCGCATTCTTCTTCATTCCAAGACTCATAATATTTATTTTCTTATAGAAGCGAGGGAGCGAAATTTTGTACGGCGGTAAATCTCTAAAAATCAGACATTTTTTACTTTCTCTGCAATACATGGTAATGTATAGGGAAAGTATTGGAATCATACCGAAAATCGCAACTCAAGTTTTCGACGAATCTATACGTTTCGGGACCTCTAGAATACGATAAAACCATTTTTAGCGTGACATATGTGTGTATGTGTCTGTCTGTCAGATTTTGTCTCCACTCTAACTAAAAAAACTAATGGACCGAATTTCATAAAATTTGGTAGGTAAGTCACTTGTGAGCGAATCTGGTGCTGATTAGTTTTGGGTACGATTCGGGATAAAAGTACCTGCCTGTTTTAGCGAAGTGGCAAGCAAAAATTACCTGTATCAGCTTACCTGTATCAGCTCTGAAAAACGAATGGACCGAATTTTACTAAATTCGATACCTAAGTTGCTTGTGGATCACCCTGGTGCTGATTAGATTTTGGAACGATGCGGAACAAAATAACCTGCCTCTTTTGCAAAATGGCCAGCAAAGAACGTCAAAATCTAAAATCAAAAACTACGTATGCTCAAACATATCTATTAAATGCTTCTTCTATACGTAATGTTTAACGATGAAAAGAATAAGACCAACCCCATTACACCAGGGCTAGTCGTTCTCGAGATATTTTAGATTTTTCGTATTTTCTCTACACCACCTTTGAAAATAAGTCCAGTTACCGAATGAGAACGAAAATGTTATTAAAAGTGAATTAAATTTAATTAAAATAAAGAGAACGTGAATATAAGTCTTCAGGGAAAGTCATGTGCTACCCACATCAGATTTTTACTTTCCCTGACGTTTTGACACGTCAAGAATACGAAAAAACCATTTTTAGCGTGACGTCTATGTATATGTTTGTGTGTCTATATGTATGTGTGTCTATATGTATGTGTGTCTGTGTGTTTAGGCGTCTGTGATCTGTCTGAGCAATGTATGTATCCACTCTAACCAAAAATCTAATTGACCGAATTTCATAACATTTGGTAGGTAAGGACCTTGTGGATGACCCTGGTGCTGATTAGATTTTGGTATGATTCCACATAAAAGATTTTGCTAATTTGTGAAATGGCCAGCAAAAATTGCCTGTATCCATTCTAGCTGAAGAACTAATAGACCAAATTTTACAAAATGTGGTAAACAAGTCACTTGTGAGAAACTCTGATGCTGATTAGATTTTGGTACGATTCTGAAAAAAAACAAGCTTCCTTTTTTTGCGAAATGGCCGGCAAAAATCGTCAAAATCTAAAATAAAAGACTTCGTATGCTTAAATATATTAATTACATTTTTGTTTCATGCGTATTTTTTGACAATGAAAAGAATAAGACCAACCCCATTACACTAGGACTAGCCGTTCTCGAGATGTTTACGTTTTTTCGCATTTTCGATACGTCACCTTTGAAAATAAGTCCAGTTACCAAATGGAAACGAAACCTGAATTAAAAGTGCAATTTCAGTGCAATTTAAAGTAATTATGGGTGTTAGTTTGTGCAATTAAACTCAATTTAATGATATATTGAAGAAATAAATATAACGTGAATATGAGTCAGCAGAAAAAGTCATGTGCTGCCCACATCAGTTTTTTTTTTTTATTTGGACACATATTGTATAATAATGTTTCATGGGGCGAATTTGTTGCTAAATGTGATACAAAAAAGTTGCGAAAACTGCACCCCCATATCCTATACTGTTATTCATTGTCTAACAATAACCTCACAAAAACGTATCTAATCTTTTAAATTCGAAAATATAGTGTAAATTAATGTTTTGTAGCCTGATTTCATTGATGAGCGTAGTCTGATAAAAATTACGTGTTTAGTTCTTGCGTGTACAGTACCTAATTTAAATAAAAAAAATAATGGGGGTAGCAATCACAGGTACACATATTTAAAGTGCCCTTACTCCGCGTAGACACAAAGATAGTTTTGGCGACTTCGAGCATCGCACCCGCCTCTACGTTGTATTTTCCCCCGATTGCTTTTCCCTACCCAGGCCGTCCGACCTAGCCGAAAGTGCAAGATAACTGTTTAGATGGCCACGGCAGTAGCACCCAATTTATACCGGAACGACTGAGGATGCAACCACAGGGTCCGTACCATCCTTCCGTAACGCATCATCTCTCGGTTGGGGTTTTGAACCTACAGAATTAACGTGCCCATACTATGCGTAAACATGGAGATAGTTTCGGGTGATAGGGATCGAACCCGATTCTACCGTGTGCGATCCTAAAGCCTTAATCATATATCTCGGCCGAAGAGACTGATATTTTGAGTTTAGTATTAAAGACATATATTGCTCTGTAACAATTCAATGCGCAACCCATATTAATTTTTACATCACTAGTTAACCACTAAAAATCTGCAAATTCTATTTGCAGATTGATGCATTCTAGAAAGTTCGGGTATTTGACACCTACATTTTTGGCAGAAGAGTTAAAAAGATGGCTTTAGATTGTTTAACTGTAAAAATACTGTAAATAATTAATATTTCAAATTAAAATTATGTTATAAAGTTGATAAGGAAAGTATCTAACATATTCATTTGTAGTATAGTAGGTTAACGTTCAATTTAATCAGTCTTTCCACGCTAAATGTTTAACACATTCCAATGTTAACTTATACATTATTCCTAGTATATACATCATTCTTGCATTTGCAATTGGAACAAAGCTTTTGAAAATCACGCTGTATCAAAATAGCGTATTGGACAAAAGCTGTCATTTCTCACGGGACTACATTGGTCACGTGGCATCTGCTCCAGCAAGGAGAACCCCGGGCGGGATTTCTAGTTGGCCGTGCACCTTATCTCTCCAGCTACTAATGACCAGTATGGATGAAAGGACAATAATTGGGGATAAAAGTCAAAATCGGAACTTCAGCTACCAGAGCGTTGAAATTTAATGAGAAGTGAAAAATTAAAATTCGTAGAAATTTAAGGAATAATGTAATTAAAAATTTTATTAGAATACGAAGATATCATAGAATACATATGTCAAAGATTGGAATTGTGAGATTTTTCAATTTTCGGATGTTACAATATACATATGAAATATCATAAATTTTTTATATTTCAAAGAATTTTCAATTTGTTTTTAAATATGAAGGCAACCCACTTTCCCTTTGTCTCGGTTTCAGCGCATAAAAACATTAAAAAACCTTGGATTACAAATATACTTTATCGGTACATTAAACGTAAAAATAAACCATATTCTAAATTCATACATATCAAATCAAACAGTGTCTGTCCAAATCTCCGAGATTATAGGAACTGGTTCAATCGGCAACTTAAACTTGCGAAATAAAAATTATTATCAAATGTTTTCAAACGCATTTGTTAGGAAAGTTTGGACTAAGATAAATGGACCTGTTAGGCAGAAAATAATACCCTAAATTCTCTTTATACCTTAATTCAGGAAGACCGAGAAATTTCAGATAGTGAAATTGCAGCTCAGAAATTTATCAACCACTTTATTACTTATCCATTGAAGCTTATCTTACAACAACATGTTCATGATTCTAATTCCTTTAGCTACCATTATAATGTTTCAAATTCTTTGGTTCTTGCTCTGTCACGCCTGATGGCATTTAATGTCTTGACTGTTAATGTATGACTAAAATTTTTTAAAAAATACTCTGTGTTAAACTTATTGATTTTTTTTATAAAAACATTATTCATCCCAACCAGTTTGGTCTTTAAAAAAGAAAATCGACTGTACCTGCAATTTTTACCATCGTAAATGTTGTTTAGTATGACCTTTATATTAAACATTCGGTTCTCGGTATTTTTTTATTTAGTCAAAAGCTTTTGATCTTATCAAAATTTGTCTGCATTGGTATTAGAGGATATAACAAATATTTTATTCAAAAACGTCTTAAATGTTCGTAACTAATTCGTCCAGTGCACTCGCTAGCTATGAAATTATCCACACTGGTGTCCCAGGCAGAAATTTAAATCTTAGGTCCGATTCTTTTTTTTTTATTTATATAAATGATATTTTGTATGTGTCCACCTCTGCTTTTAAAATAATTTTGCTGATTACATATATATATGTATATATATATAAGCCAAGATGAATATTGGACTATTTCTAATCTTACAACAGATGTGATACCGTCCAGGGTATGAATCCGGGGAAGGTAGTCAGGTCTAATTTGATGAAGTATTGCATTGTCACCAAAAATACGTATGTGTGTAACATTTAAAGAAAATCGGCTCGGTAGGAGAGGGTCAAAAATCCATATCAAGATTTTATCCAGACAAACAGAGAAATCAACTTAAATGAAACTGCGTAAAAAAGCATTACCTGCTGGGTGAAATAAAGGCTTTGGAATAGAGGGCATATACAAACATACGCGGCGTTGTACTGTTAACCCAAGAAAGTGTTGTTATAACAAATACTTAAAAATCTATTAAATTTTTCGAACTTTCGAAACAACCACGCAAATTTCCTGATCAATAGCTGCATTTAAAAACCTGCGAGTTTCTGGGCCAAGTAAGGACTTTGGAATAAATGGCAAGAAGAAACATAGACGGATTTGTGCCATTTTTACCCTAAAAAAGAGGGGATTTTTTTTTAAATATTTAAAAATCTTTTAAATTTTTCGAATATTTCAAATGACCACGCAAATCTCCTGATTGGTAGTTATATTTTAAAAAACCGTGAGCTTCTGGGCCAATAAGTGGCTTTGGAGTAGAAGGCACACACAAACATACGCGATTGGTTTTTAATACTAAGATGCATAGATTAATGTTGAAACACATTTTCTGAAAACTTTTAGAGTGAGTGATATGTATAAAATTAAATAATTAATAAAACAATAGACTAAACAAGTGACTACTTGCACATGGGTTCCATATATAATAAAAGAAGCATGTTATTAACATGGAAATGTAAAATTTCGTAAATACAGCGTGTATGCGAATATAAACTGGTCCGTCGGTTTCAAAGGCATAAAATAGTCATCCTCTTCAGGACCTACAAGAAGCGCGACTTCAATTATTTAAGTCAGAAAGTCAAAGAAAATTGGTTGTTTGCATTTTGAACCGGTAGAACAGTTTATTGTTTTAGGTATGTTGTATTTATGAAATTTTAATTTTTTGAGCGGTTACTTGAAATCATTTTAATGTTTCATATGCAGTAAAGGAAACTGAATATTATTAATTTACCTGAAAGTATCTACAAAATTAGATACAATTTACAAGATATTTGTGTACTGCATTATATATAGCTCTGTCGCAATCAGCTTTTGAAATTTACACAAATAATTGGATAAAACTATTTGAAGTTTCAGTGTCACTTGACAGGGTATTAAAATAATATACATGTTTTGCGGTACATATTTCAGCTAGAAAATTTTTAAATTAAGATTTCGGCAGAACCTGTATGGTTTTTAAAATCAACAAACTGCTCACCAAATTTGTGTGTACAAAATTTTAAAATTATAATACTTTGTTTAACATGTTCTTATTTTCCAAGCCTCGCATGCTTTATATATAAAGATGTTTCGAGTAGTAAATTTATATCGCAATATAAAGATGCCTCTGCGTCAGTAATTTATCTCCCTTTATTCAGCATACCTGCAAAAACACAATCTTGATGCGAATTATTTTTTTTTATATTTCATCTCCACTAGCTTATGCAAATTGTAATAATTTCTCCATTATCACATTGTAGGATAGTTTTGCAACTGGTGGCGTAGTATCATGGCACCGCATAACAGATTCATAGCTGCATGCCCTTGCCAGTATTCTATACGCACAACAAACATGTATCTTCTGTTAATTTGAAAAATAGTTTGTTTTATTCCAATCATTTAAAAATGTGATGTGGGCAGCACATGACTTTCCCTACAGATTCGAAATCATTTTCTCTTTATTTCTTTAATAATTCATTAAATCAAGTTTAATTGCACAAAGTAACACTGAATTTGCACTTTTAATTCAATTTTCGTTTTCATTTAGTAATTGGACTTATTTTCAAAGGTGGCGTAGCGAAAATGCGAAAAAACAAAAATATCTCAGAAACGGCTAGTCCCAGAGTTATGGGGTTAGTCTTATTTTTTTCATCGTCAAAAATCACGTATAAAACAAGCATTTAATTGATATATTTGAGCATATGTAGTTTTTTATTTTTAGATTTAACGAGTTTTGCCATTTCGCAAAAAAAAAAACAGGTTCTCTGTCTCCGAATCGTACCAAAATCTGATCAGCACCAGGTTAACCTCCACGTGATTTATCTACCAAATTTTGTGAAATTTTCGCTATTAGTTTTTCAGCTTGAATAGATACAGGTAATTTTTGCGGGCCATTTTATGAAAAAGACGGGTTCTTTTATCACGAATCGTACCAAAATCTAATCAGCACCAGGGTCACAAACAAGGGACTTACCTGCCAAATTTTATGAAATTCGATTAATTTGTTTTGCAGACAGAGTGTATAACAAAATCTGCATAGACAGACAGACACACACACACACACACACGTCCCAAAACGTGTAGATCCGTCGAAAACTCGAGTATAGATTTTCGGTATGAGTCCAATACTTTCCCTATGCATTAACTTGTATTGCAAGGAAAGTAAAAAATTTATTGATGAGAATAGTTCAATGCAGTTTTTGCAATCCATTGAAAGACCACAATTTCTTCTTTCAGACTTACGACCTTTTCACATTGGTTACAATATAGTACCTATAGTTTTGAAACGATAATAAAATGAAATTGATATATTCGATGCGATAACCCTTATAATCAGCATGAATAACACTTTAACGAACTTTATTTAAATTAAATTTATGTCTGAAGTACTCATTTCAGCAATTTCAAACGTAGATTTAATCATACTAAGAACTAAATATGATTGTGAACATTTTACCTTTTACATTGTATTTATAATATACATGAACATTAAACATATTGATATACTTATATATAACTAATACTAAATACACAATACTAATAAATAGATTTAAATTAAATAAAAATTATGTAGAAATCACTGTGTACTACGAGTTCTAGCAAACATTATCACTATCAACCAATCCAGCCTTTCAACTATTAGATCCAGCCCAAAACACAAAACCAGAACAACCAAGTCAAAACGCAGGTCTTATGTAAGAAATAAATGGAGCTTAACCATTAGTCAAATCCTCGGACACTTTACTACTTCCTTGGAAGTAGGAATAAATATGTTAATTTTTAACAGGAGTTCGACAACCCAATTGATCTGTCACAATTAAATACAAACACAATCCGAATTAAGCAGTTTCTAATAATAATATCCAGTGCAAACAGATATTAGGGTATTTTTTTCTAAAAAGTGCATTTTTAAAACTATTGGAGCAATACCGGTTAAAGTTTAAAATCAATCAAAGCACTGTTGTTTTTCTTCGACGAATGATTTGTAGTACAGCATTGAGTATATGAACTATTTTGTTACTATTAGTACATTTTGTGCAAGTGTCATTAATGCACATGTCCCAATCAAGGCGAAAAACAAGGTTATTATTTACATTTCTTTAACCGTGGTTTAACTTTCACCAGCTCAAGCACACATGACCCATGGGGGAGATTCAATTGTACACCAGTTAGATTCTAGAGCTCTTACAGAACAGATTTTTAGTTCATCTTGGAGGGGAGAATCTTGTACTTCATTAAGATTTAGAGATTTTTTTATTAAATGGCCATCACTATTGGCCCTCACTATTGGTCCTCACTATTGATCCTCACTATTGGTCTTCACTATAGGTCCTCACTTCAATAGCATTTTTTGAATCATCTTCACTTTGGCTATTTTCTTCTTTCGTACCATTCTCTGAATCACTAGATTGACCATCGTCATTGTCTCCAAATACTTTATTACGTACACAAGCCAATTCAAAATATCTAATACATTATCCAAATAAGTGGATATATGTGATAAGTGTGAGAGAAATTATTTTAGCGCGACCAACAGCCAGTCAAATACTCCTTACAAGTTTCATTGATTAACTTTGAAGAAATTAATTGATTTCAAGTGTAATATCTTGCATACTAATCAGTCAGATTTAAAGGAATTATTTCGACCATCTCTATGTAATCTATTAATGCAATGAAATGCATATTACAAAATATTCCAATATTTCTTCTATTAAAATAATGAAGAAGCTACCGGATGAAAGTATACAGTAGCATTTCTAAAATCTCTATAAACCTCTATAAACCTCTTAAAACCTCTTAAAAAACCTCTTTAAAACATTAAAATGAAATCAAAATTATCCTATCGGGCGATAAGATTACGAGATCTGAAGGTAGTTAATTTTTATTACTGTTGTCACGAAACCAAATTCATCTAACTTAAATATGGATTCATATGTGGTACTGTTCGTCATGTAAAATTTGTATAAGATTATAAATAAACTCCAAATAAACAAACAATGAGGAGTATAATATATCATGCAACTTCCATTTCTGTAGTACCCGAAATCATCAGAATGAAATTTAACCGAGATAACGTTCGAAAGAATTTGATTCTACTGCATTGGAATGCTAAGAAGACTGTAAAGGCATAAAAATGCTGCAGGTTTGATATTTATTCTACAATAAAAACTGGAAGAGTATTTTCTTCAACTTATCCGCTAAGTGTTTCGCACAATCATGCTTTATAACGTAAAAGAAAATAACATTTCTTGAATTTCTTTCCTGAATTTTTGTCAGCTTTGGAATTTCTGGCAAACGGTATTTTTATTTTTCAATACATATATATATATATATATATATATATATATATATATATATATATATACATATATATATATATATATATATATATATACATATATATATATATATATATATATATGATCCCTCTTCTCTTCTCATTGAATGGATAAATGATGAATCGTATTGCATGTCTATCATATATATATAGCATTGGTTTAGAAAATAATATCTGTAATATTTTAAAGTTGTCTTCTTCGAAAATATGTCTTACAAACAAATGGCATTATTTATACTATTACATTGTTCCAAAAATAGAAAACATCTCTCTAAAAGATATTGCAAAACAATGGAATATTCTCCTTTTCTATATCTGCATAAGAAAAACTCAAATTTATATATGGATATTTTTCAATATTTTCGCTTTTGTGTTTAAGACAACTTTCATTGCTCTTATGAGAGATTTTTATATCTTTTAGTAGATGAAACTGACATTTTAACCTAAATTTAATATATCTCACTCTTATTCATTTTTATTTTTACGGAAATTTTCCAATTCATACACTTAAGCTGCTACAGTAGCGAATCTCTACAGCAGCCGAATATGATCTAATAAAATTATTACTTTTATTCAATTTTAGAAATGTGTAATCACAAGAAAAAAAGCTCACAAAAGTTTTGAACTGTAAGATTAGTGAAAAAGATCAATAGGGGATTTTTAAATAAATTGCTAGTTGAGACCATTTTCAGACACAGTAACAAATATATCCTTCTATAGTTGATAAAACATGCCGATGTAATAAATAACTATCAACAAAAACTTTAGCTATGGATATTTTTTAAATACTATATACTTTGTAAATGAGGGGGGGGGGGGGAGCATGTAAATATGTTATTAAGTGAAGGCATATTATAAATCAGAATTCCACTGTACTCAAACTTTGCTCGTAGTGGAGTGTTTACGACAAGAGCTTTTTAAGAGTCAATCGCCAATAATGTGTTCAATCCTTATCTCAAACGGAGATGGATCATCTAAACGAGTTGTGTAGAATTTATACAACAATGTTTCTTTTGCAGAATCTCCTACAAAATGTACTCTCCCTTTTGATCGCATGGCTATATGTGTAAAGTACCAAATAAAATATGTTCTGTCTACTACTATACAACACATATCATTTAAATTACAGATTACAAACTGATTATGCTATTGGCAGCCTAAAGAAACAAACGTACAAAAATCAGTAATGGTTTCTAATGCTTATTGTCAGCTATAATTATAAGCATTAAGAAGTTTCCAATTCAGCTTGGTACAGCTTACACTTGCGTAAGACAACAAAGTTTAATAATACATAATAATGCACTCTAATGCATCAACATATAACCAGTGAATGCAAATTGCAATGTACAGAAGGAAGTTTTGCCAGTTCCAAATGAATTGGCAAACCTTTTTTGCAATTTATCCACAAATTTGTTATACAGATTTTCAAATCAGAAGTTCCTTCGCTTCTCATAGGTTGTACACTCATAAATAAACAGAATTCGAAACTAGAAATTGTTAATACTAACAACATGTAATGTACAAAAAATTGAAATGTAAAATAAGAAAATTTAAAAGGAGATAAGAAAAAAAAATTAGCTTTACAGGGAGAACGGGAAAGAAGTAAAGGGACAAAAATCTGTATCAAACTCCATTAAATACAAAATCATCAAATATATTACATACAGTACAACACTTTAAATAAATTTTGCTTTTTATGTTCAATTTACAGATATATTAATGAGACAAAAAGGTCAAATAAATAATTTTTATTTTAAATTTATAATGCTGACAATGTAATTCTTTTTATTCTGTGAGACACACAAGATACGTTTCCATATATAGCAAACGAATAATATTTTATAATCCTTACAAATTTAATATGGTTTAAGTTTAAGATATTTTTCTATTTATAAACTGGAAAGAGGAACTCGAGTAGTAAAAATTGAAGATCCCAAGAATTGAAAGTTCTCACTTTCAAATATATATATGAAAAGGATAAAACGTTAAAAGCTGTGAAAAGTATGAAAGGAGAGGTTATGAAAATTTAAAACACAATTTCTTTCGAATTTATAAAGCTATAAATCTAAACATTGATTTTATGCCAGAGAACTGTAAAAGAGACTGGAAAATATGGCATCAAAATACCGCATAAAATGCAGGTGCTATTCGATAGAGAAATGTAAAATTTCTCTATCCCACTTCCTTTTCCACAGACCATGATGCATAATGATTTGCTGCTTTTGGAAATAAAGTTTTATTTCAAATATTTTTATTGAACTTGAAAAATGTAAAGTGGGGAATACAAAGAATGACCACATTTATTTCATGATGTTCGTGAAGAAAACCACAAATAGTTTTACAATTGAACGGCGATTGATATGGACAATCATACGGCATACACGTGTTATATTACCGAATTATCAGATCAAAGCATTACAAAGTTGCAAAAATAAAGTATTTTTAACAAAAGTATGTGAATCTTTAGATAAATAATTTTATGTTTAGATTATTTAAAAAATTTCGGAAATCTATATCAAAGGAAAAATATAGTATTTGGCAAGTTTGAGTTTAAATAAATTATGAGACAAAACAAGATTTTTAATAAACTCAGCTACACAACTGTTGAGGATTGAAAAATAGAAAACAAATCACACACGACATTTAATCAAAATGGGTTTGTGTGCAGATTCAATGGAAAACAATACTATATAAATCATTAGCTGTTGGATAATGGCAACATTTGATATCATACAAAGGAAAGTGGAGATTGAAGTTATAATTCCGTATTATAATTCCGTAAAGTGCAACCCCACAGAGTGGTAGACCTCGACATTAAAAACTACAAAGTGAATCTGCCCACACTGTCAATTTTTTCAATTTCATTTGTGATTAAAATAATTCCAACTTTTCCACGAGTCACTGTTGTAAAGTTGAAAAAATAGAAAATGTTTTTCTCTTAATTTAATTTTTATATTTAGTATTAATTTCTAGTTTTAGTTTCCCCCCCCCATCCATTTTTTTTCTTTTTTTTACGTAATTGACGCGCAAACCTTTGCATACATGATTTGACGCGTTATATCCAGAAAAACATTTCATCTGAAGACACTGAACCGTGACTGGTGAAATGCATGAAGAGGCTGTCGGTTATGGGGGCACGGGACATTGCCACATTGCCATGACGTAAATAAATGACGGAACGAAGTAACCTAATGACGTACAAATATGATAGATGGAAATATTCCGAGAGATAAAATTGTGTGCTGCGTTTCAACTCTCTTCGTGCTCTGGCAGCCGACAACGAATCCGTCAATTACGTTGAACTAAAGATTCAGAGAAAGTTAACGTGAAGCCCATTAGACGAATAAAGGGAAATATTTAGTGGGCTGTTGCATGAGCAAAGAAATGCATGCAGTCTAGGCGAATTTGAAATGAGCAGCACGTGATTTTTTCTATGATTTATTTTGTTCATATGAATTCCGTAAGGCGTTCAATGAAAATGTATCTCATAAAATAATACATAAAATATATATTTATTTGAAATTTTATCATATTTATAGTTATAAAATAATTTCCTTTGTCATTTAGCCGTAACCGTGGGAATTTTAAATCAGCGCAAAGTTTCAAAACGTTAAAAATAAATAATGTATCTCGAAATTAGTATATCCTGGATTACTTTGGATCATTTTATTCATTTTGTCGTAAAATAATACATCATTTAATTAACGCATTTAAACATATTTAGTTTGTGTTTCAGATTTTATGCATTTTTGCTGACTATTTGGAATAAGACCTGTCCTATTTTTTTTTTAAATTGTGCCAAAATCTAATCATTATTAGGGTAAGACATAAGTGATTAACTACAAAATTTTATAAAATTTCTATGGATAGTTTTAAGCTAGAGTAAGTGGATATATACATTGCTTATAAATATAGACAACCAAACAAATACATACAAATGACAAACTAAAATAGTTCATTATTTTTCTGAGTTATCAAAACGGGTAAATCCTTCGAAAACTCGGGCACCCTATTTTCGACCTTGATTCCACTACTTTCCCGATACATTACCATGTATTATAAAGAAGGTAATATGGTGACAGGGAATCCTAGTAGAAGCATCAAATGCATATTCTAATAGTAGAACAACCCAGAGTTGCCTAATGGTATTATACGTTTTTACAAAAGTTGGTAGCGTCTTAGGTGTCATAAGGTTTTAACCTTTAGGCTTCGGTTAAAAAACACTATTTCCTCACAGGACGATGTGATAATAGAAACTTCCTACGCTCCCCATGACTTATCTAACCCTTTCCATGTCACCAGAGTTACTCAAACTCTTCTTCTTTGGAGGAGCTGAGACTATGTGTGCCCAAAGATATCAACAGGGATTACCAATAATATAAACATCAAATAAAATGTTTATTTACATGTTATAGGAGGTTAATTACAAAAAAATTGCCTTAGGGTCCTCTAACGTATAGACGTCCATCATCAGAAGCTTATGATAAGTATACAGCACAAAGAGCTTAAATACAACCAACTCATAAACTAAAATTTGCATATTATCACAGGCCAATCGGCCACGTCATTTGATTATAGCCTATCGGCCATTAATAACCCTGATCAATAATTGTGAACTGTGTTTTCTTGCCACGAAACAAAAGTAGGTGATTTTAACTAATTAGCATACTCTTATTTCGAATTTGAAATCTATAACGCTCTATCACCCAACAATTTTGAGTATTTTCAAGTTGAAATTTTTTCGGAAAAAATTTGTAAATAGAAAAGTATAATTTTACTGCTCTTCTTAAAACAAAATGTAGCCCTATTAAGGGTTAACAAGAAAGATCAATCTTGCATAAAGCATTGATTATGAAACACTTTCCAACTCTAATTTTATTTAAACATCTCTAAAATACGATACATTCAGTGGTGATATTTTTAAAATTATCACAATACTGCAATAATTAATTATATTTGAAAATTTAAAACTCAAAAAGAACGAAATTGATTCAAATGACGTCATCGAAATGTACATCTCCTGGCTCGCTGTGTGAAAGCAGCAAATATTTCATTCATACATTTTTATTTCATTCATCACAGTACTACAATAATTTATTCTACTTAAAAACTTAAAACCATTGAGGTAAAAGTAATTAACTCTATGGATAAAACTTCATCGAAAAAGTCTGGCATTAAATCGTCTGCTTTTCTATGTAAAATCAATGAATGTTTCATTCATATCATCTATATTGCAGACTCCAGAACAAAATAATTTTGCATTAAAGAAACTCAGCAATTCTTATATAACTTATCTTACAGCCTAATCTGCTTACATTCTCCATAAGTGAAAATTAAGTTTCGCTGTAGAAATAATCAAAGTTTGATGATCATTTAAACTCAAATATATTGTAATTGGATTATTTCAGAATACAGAAGCACAGAAATTAAGCAAAAATAAAGCGATTTTAGACCGGATACAGCACCAAATATAAATGAAAAACAACTTTAAAAATCCCAATTTTTACACAAGATGGATGGCTTTGATCACTTAACCTCAAATATATTGTAATTGAGCTGTTTCTGAATACAGATGCACAGAAATCAAGCAAAAATAAAGCGAGTTTAGGACGGATACAGCACTAAATATAAACAAGACAGATCAATCATGCATAAGCATTGATTATGAAACACTTTACAACTGAAATGCAATGTCATTTAAAAATCCCTAAAATGTGATATATTCAGTGGTGATATTTTTACATTATTACAGTACTACAGTAATTTATTATACTTAAATATTTAAAACTGTATCGAAATATAACTCATTTGATTCTCTATGCAACATCAATAAATATTTCATTCATATAACTTGCATTCCAGACTCCAGAGCTAAATAATTTTGTGTGTAAAAAATTCAGCAATTCTTATGTAACTCACCTTACAATCGCTTGAGATATTTGCATTCTCCATAAGTTAAAATTAGGCTTCGTTGAAGAAATAATAAAAGTTTAGGGATCATTTAAAATCACAACTATTGTAATTGCTTAGGCACGGAATTTAGATACACAGATAATACAGATACACAGATAATATATGTTTGTGCGCATGTATGTATTCAAAGTATTGGAATCGTGCCGAAGATCGGAACTCGAATTTTCGAAGGATCTACACGTTTTGGGACTTCCAGAACACGCAAAACTATTTTTAGGAAGATGTCTGTGTGAGTAAGGGTGTATCTGTGTGTGTTTCTGTGTGTCTGTGAGGATATTGAATCCACTCTTAACTGAAAAACTAATGGACCGAATTTAATAAAATGTGGTAGGTAAGTTTTTTGTGGGAAACCCTGATGTTCATTTGATTATAGTACGATTCGTAATAAAAGAATCTGCCTTCTTTGAGAAATGGCCGGCAGAAATTGCCTTTATACACTCTAGCTAAAAACTAATGGAACACATTTAACACAATTTGGTGTATAATATTTCAATAACCTACAAGTGATTTATATACCAAATTCAACAAAATTTGTTATATAAATCACTTGTAGATTATTCTAGTACGATTCGGGAAAAATGAACGGGCTGTTTTTGCGAAAGGGCCCGCAAAAATCGTTAAATATAAAAATAAAAGACTACGTGTGCTCAATTATATCAATTAAATTCCTATTTTATACGTGATTTTTGACAACAAAATGAATAAGACTAACCCCATTACTCTAGGACTAGCCGTTCTGGAGATATTTTAGTTTTTTTTGCGTTTTCGCTACGCAACTTTTGACAATAAGTCCATCTTTCAAATGAGAGCCAAATTTAAGTTTAACGTGCAAATTCAATGTCACTTAAAATACTTATGGATGTTATTTTGTGCAGATAAACTCAAATTATTATTGAAGAAATAAAGAGAACGTGAATATGAGTCTGCAGAGAAAGACATGTGCTGTCTACATCAGAATTTTTAACAATATTACAACAATGATTTCTAGAAGTGAACGGGGATTATTTGCAGGCCATTTCGAAAAAATGTAGGATCTATATTTAAAGATCCACCAAATTGTTGTAGAATAAAATGTTCTACAAATTTAATCTGTGTACCAAATTTAAATTCTCTAGGACGTAGGAAAGTGCATTAAAAACGCCATCAAATAAGTATATAATGAAAAGTTATATAAAATGAAAAATAAAAAATTTAAAAAATTGTTATCTACCAAATTTATTTTAGAATGTGAAGCCTCTCTCATATACAAAATAATTAAACTCTTGGAAAGATATTTATTATATAATATATCTATTTAATTGAATTCGTCTTTCTCCCTATAGTAAATAATTTTTAATTAAAAAACTACCTAACATATTTTATTGAAAATTTTTTTATATATTTTATGAAATAATGTGAATATTTTTTAAAAATTTCGAAGCAATTTGTGAATTATAAATGTGCTTAAAAAATGTTTGAAAAATTAGGCCCCATAGGATTTAATGTATTTAAATTTTTCAACCCGGGTTCAATAAAAACTAATTGGGTGATATGATTTATTTATATTCCCATAGGTCCCACAGACCGTCTGAAAAGCATACTAACATTTCATTCTGAGAAAGTGATTTTTACGGCAGTTATCGTGCTAACGGACAGACAGACAGACAGAATGAATGAACAAAGTCATAAACACTTTTCAACTATGTTGTAAAGTGTTAATAAAAAAGAATTTTAAAAATCACGATTTTGACACAAGATGGATGCCATATATAACACTTTAGAACAACGTTGAAAAGTGTTTATGACTTTGTTCATTCTTAACACTTTACAACAAAGTTGAAAAGTGTTTATGACTTTGTTCATTCTGTCTGTCCATTAGTACAATAACTGCCGTACAAATGACTTAATCAAATTGAAATTTTAGTATGTTGTTCAAACGGTCTGTAGGACCTATGGGAGTATAAATGAATAATATCACCCAATTAGTTTTGGATTGAACCCGGGACGAAAAAATGAAATACATTGAGCCCTATGGAATCTAATTTTTCAAACATTTTTAAGCGGATTTAAAATTCACAAATTGCTTCGAAAATTGTAGGTAATATTCAAATTGTTCCATAAAATATATAAAAAAAACAGCGAGATATACTCAGTAGTTTTTTAAATGGAAATTAAAATAATAATTACACGTCTTATATGAAACGATCATGTGACCATGATATGAAAAGATCACGTGACTCACTTCAAAATGATATATGGCATCCATCTTGTCTCAAAATCATGATTTTTTTAAGTTCTTTTTAATTCATATTGAGTGTTGTATCCGTCCTAAAACCACTTTATTTTTTCTTAAATTATGTGCATCTACAGGGTGCGGCAGAAAGAACTCCCCGATTTGAGAACTACGCCACTAGGGGTAGGGCGTAGAACAGCGGGGAGTGTGTCGTTAGACAGCTGAGTTTATGACGTTTTCAGTTCAAGCTATGGCTTGGGCGGTAGAGCACCGTGCTTTTGTTGTCGAGGAGTTCATTCAAAATGGCGGTTTGCCGATAACGAATCAACGAGTGTTTCGATCGACGTGATCCCGTTCCTGATAAGAAAACAATTCACAATTGGGTGTCTAACTTCAGAAAAACAAGCTCTGCATTAAAAAGGAAATCTCCAGTCGGACCGCAACAGGGCCAGAAAATGTGGCCTCTGTGAGAACCTCGATTTCTCGGTAGGGTGACCTTTTCGATGAATATAGAGAAGAAAATGTGTAGTTTCAACAAGATGGGGCCACAGCCCACACATCTCGTCGTTCACTCGGAATTCTGAGAGAAATATTTCCTGGCCATGTCATCTCCTTGCGTGGTGACACTGGGTGGCCGACGCGCTCGTCAGATTTGAATTCGTGCGATTTTTTCTCTGGGGCCACCTCAAAGCTGAGGTATACCAACATAGTCCCCAAACTTTGGAAGCTCTCAAGGCGGCAATCACTCAGAAAATTGCTGCCATTCCGCCTGAACTGACCCGCAGGGCTATGGAAAGCTTCCGGGAAAGGCTCAATCAATGTATCGCCAATGGAGGACGCCAATTAAGTGATGTAATTTTTAAAACTAGTTGATTTCAAACTGCATTATGCGTACTACTCAGGTATAAAGATATTTTTTTTCTAACTTGTTTCGTTTAGTTTCTATTAGCTTCCCAAATCGGGGAGTTCTTTCTGCCGCACCCTGTAGATACTGAAAAAACGCAAATACAATATATTCGAGTTTAAATGATTATCCAAATTTGATTATTTCTTCAATGAAGCCTATTTTTCACTTATGTAAAATATAAACAGCAAAATATGTGGAATGAGTTGTATATTAGAATTGCTGTATTTCTTTAACACAGAATAATTCAGCCCATGGAGTCTGCATGGCTGATATGAATGAAATATTCATTGATTTTACAAAGAGAAGGATGATTTTTTTCGATGAAGTTTTAAGCATAGAGTTTAATTACTTGGAGCTCCATGGTTTAAATTTTTGAATAAAATAAATTATTATAGTATTGTGATGAATGGAATTAATGGGAAAATGTGTATGAATGAAATGATGTTTTTATAAAGAGATCCAGGCGTGTTTTTTTTCTATGACGTCATTTGAATAAATTTCAGTTGTTTTCGATGAAGTTTTCAAATATAATAAATTATCGTAGTATTATGATAGTTTTAAAGACATTACCGAGAAATGTATTGCATTTTAGAGATGTTTAAACCAGGCAATTTATATTTCAATGCCGTCATTTGAATGAAGTTCATTTTTTTCGATGAAGGTTTAAGTTTTCATATATAATAATTTAATGTAGTATTGTGATAAGTTTTAAAATATTACCGAGGAGAATGTATTGCATTTTAGACGTGTTTAAATAAAATTGCATTGAAGTTGGAAAGTGTTTCATAATCAATGCTTTAAGCATAATTGATTTTTCTTGTTTATTTTGAACTGGGTCACGTGATCTCTGCATATAATGGTCACCTGATCTCTTCATTTAAATGGTGTAATTCTTATTTTAAATTTTATTTTAAAAACTTCTGAATATATTTTGCCGAAATTTTTTTATATATTTTATGGGATAATTTGAATATTTTCTAAAACTTTCGAAACAATTTGTGAATTTTAAATTCGATTAAAATATGTTTGAAAACTTATGTCCCATAGGGTTCAATGCATTTCATTTTTTTCAACCCGGGTTCAATCCAAAACTAATTGGATGATATTATTCATTTATATTCCCATAATTCCCACAGATCGTCTAAACAACATATTAAATTTTATTTTGATAATGTCATTTTTACAGCAGTTATCGTGCTAACGAACAGACAGACAGAATGAACAAAGTCATAAACACTTTTTAACTATGTTGTAAAGTGTTAACAATCGTCCACTGTATAAATACATAGGATTTAATTGAATTCCCAATCAACATCATACATTTTGTTTCAAATACAATGGTAATAAAATATTATCTACATAATGAAATATCTATGGGAGATTTGTTTTTTAACACTTTACAACAAAGTTGAAAAGTGTTTATGACTTTGTTCATTCTATCTGTCTGTCTGTCTGTCTGTCCGTTAGCACGATAACTGCAGTCAAAATGACTTAATCAAAATGAAATTTTAGTATGTTGTTCAGACGGTCTGCAGGACCTATGGGAATATAAATCAATAATATCACCCAATTAGTTTTGGATTGAACCCGGGTTGAAAAAATGAAATACATTGAGCCCTATGAGACCTAATTTTTCAAACATTTTTTAAGCGGATTTAAAATTCACAAATTGCTTCGAAAATTTTAGGTAATATTCAAATTGTTCCATAAAATATATAAAAAAAAATTTAGCAAAATATATTCAGTAGTTTTTTAAATAAAAATAAAAATAATAATAACTCCTCTTATATAACGCGATCACGTGACCATGATATGAAAATATCACGTGACCCACTTCAAAATGATATATGGCATCCACATTGTCTCAAAATCGTGATTTTTAAAGTTCTTTTTAATTCATATTGTGTGTTGTATCCGTCCTAAAACTACTTTATTTTTGCATAAATTCTGTGCATCTACATACTGAAACAACGCAATTACAATATATTTGAGTTTAAATGCTCATCCAAATTTGATTATTTCTACAACTAAGTCTATTTTTCACCTATGTAAAATGTAAACAGCAAAATATATAGAATGAGTTCTATTAGAATTGCTGTATTTCTTTAACACAAAATCATTTAGTTCAAGGAGTCTGCATAGCTGATATGAATCAAATATTCATTGATTTTACAAATAGAAGGACGATTTTTTTCGATGAAGTTTTACGCATAGAGTTTAATTTCGTGTAGCTCCATGGTTTTAATTTTAAAATAAAATAAATTATTATAGTATTCTGATGAATGACATGAATGGGAAAATATTATGAATGAAATGCTGTTTTTATAGAGAGATCCAGGCGTGTTATTTTTCCTATGACGTCATTTAAATGAATTTCAGTTGTTTTCGATGAAGTTTTCAAATATAATAAATTATCGTAGTATTATGATAATTCTAAAATTATTACCGAGGAATGTATCACATTTTAGAGATGTTTAAACCAGGCAATTTATATTTCAATGCCGTCATTTGAATGGAGTTCATTTTTTTCGATGAAGGTTTAACTTTTCAAATATAATAAATTAATGTAGAATTGTGATAAGTTTTAAAATATTACCGATGAATGTATTGCATTTTAGACATGTTTAAATAAAATTGCATTGAAGTTGCAAAGTGTTTCATAATCAATGCTTTAAGCATGATTGATCTTTCTTGTATTTATATATCGATAATCCCCGGTATTAGTAACTCGAAACATAGGGTTCAATGTATTTGATTTTATCAACCCGGGTTCAATCCAAAACTAATTGTGGGATATTATTCATTTATATTCCCATAGGCCCCACAGACCATCTGAACAACATACTAAAATTTCATTCTGATAAAGTCATTTTTACGCAGTTATCGTGCTAACGGACAGACAGACAGAATGAATGAACACAGACATAAACACTTTTCAACTATGTTGTAAAGTATTAAATACTAGTTATTCCGGCTAAGAACTGCATTTTAAATTTAAAATTGAGTTCAGGAAAGGTTTAGGAATATAACAAAATGCTACAAACACGCCCAAAATATAAACAAATTAAGTGTTTCACTCGCATTTTTTAAACGTTTTCTTGAAAACTCCCAAATGAAACAATTCCTAGAAAACTATAACTAGAAATAGTCAGAAAGAAGGCATGCTGGCCACTTCGCCGTATGTTGGTTTTCTATTTCAGATATATGCTGGTGGAATCCTTTTCCTTGCTCATCGTTTAACCAACTAGATTCGGTTGAAAAATGTCCATATGCGAGTGCAGAAAGTGGATTTTAAGGATATCTTGAGAACAGCGTGTGACAACTACAAAATAATGAAGTTGCTTTATTTCTGATTAAAATTACTTACCACAAGAGGAAATGACTTATCTACTAAATTTTCTGAAATTTAGTCAATTATTTTTTCAGCTATAGTTGATACATACAATTTTTGCGGGACATTTTACAAAAAAAAAGCAGGTTCTTTTTTTCCGAATCCTACTAAAATCTAATCAGCACCAGAGTAACCCACAAGTCACTTACCAAATTTTATGAAATTTGTCCAATTTGGTATCAGCTAGAGTGGATACATATGATTTTTGCGGACCATTTTACTAAAAAATGTAGGTTAATTTTTCTAAATCGAATCGTATCAAAATCGAATCGGCGCCAGGATAACAAGTGACTTACCTACCAAATTTTACCGTAAAAATTTCGAATTGCGATTTTTGACGCGATTTCAATACTTTCCCTATACATTACCATTTATTGTAAGGAAAGTAAAAATGTGGAACTTCTCGAGTATAGCGCATTCCATCCTTCTGTAAGTTCAATTATTCACTTCTCTAGGACTATCAAATTGCATATAAAATTAATATTCCTTAAAAAATAATTTATATACTAATTTTTAAAATGTTCTTGTAATTTTCGAAGTAAAACAAAACATTTGAAAAATGAAGGGTCTTCACTTTAACCGATCTACCCCAAAGCCCATAGGGCTCTGATGGATATAATCGCATGAAATTTCATTCAATTTGAAGAATTTGTTTCAATTATATAGCGCTACATCTGGTCTATTAGATTTGCCAATATCTCAAGAACATCTCTTTAAGATTCTAAAATAAAAGTGTTTAATTGTTTTATGTTAAGAGTATTTATGGAAAATTCTCTCAATTAATAATAGTGGGTATATATTGTAATTTTTTTGTTTTATTATTTTATTTTTCATTTTAGATCAAAACGTGCAATATCGTAAGAATGAAGCATATTATTGTCTTCAAAATAATGTCATTTGCTTTTAAATGTAGCATAACTTATAACATAGCTTTTTCGATAACATTAAAAACGTTATTATATTTTTATAACGTTTATTTATTTATTTATTTATTTATTTTTGTCGATTTTCGAAAGGAAAATATTTCCCAAATTATAAGATATATTCAAAATACGTTCACCTCGAAAATCAATATACCTCTAGCATTCATCGATAAAAATAACCGTAACAAATTATTTTCTTTTTCACTCAGTATGTTCGAGTTGCCAGGGCCACACGCAGGCAATTAGAAGACAGTTCACTCGCATGCAAGTATGCTCAAAACGTGAAGATCCATCACAATCTGACAGTTGATTTTTGATCTTATCAAAGTACCTTCCCACTATATACAATTCAATATATCGATAATAAAAATCGAACTAATGGATCTTCAGAGCAAAGAAAATTTAGATAGGTAACTCGGACAAAACTAACCATATGTTTGTTTTGTTTTCCTGCACGTTTCCGTCGGTTGGTTGGTGGCGTGCCCATGTCATCATGGAAGGAATTTTGCTGTTGTCTTGGTACCAGGAATCACCTCAGAGGGAGGTGAGTTTGGACTTCTGCGCCCAATTTCCACCCAGTTTAGACTGGAACCAAGTGGAGGTGATTTCCATAAGGACCGTACCCTCCCTCCCCTACCACTATCCTCCTGGAAGTTTAACAAGTTTTCGAGAAAAATGGTTCCAGTTTTCTATTAATTTGGAAAGCATAACAAATCTTGCATCTTTTCTATGAGAACTGCTGTTGCCTTTTCTAATCAACTAAATTTCACTGTAAAGTAATACTCAAACATTATTACTTTACAGCGACTTCATTTATAATTATCATAAAAATTGCATTCGAACTACTGAAAGAAATAAACAGGAAATTTATAAAATTTTGTCGAGTGCAGCATTGATCGATAAAAAGTATCAAACTACTTTCGGAGGCAACCCTCTCCTCCATCTCCAAGATTATAAGATAAAGCAACCACTAAGTTAGTAGGAATGTCTTTTCTGATAGCAAAGCTTCACTACCTAAATATCCTTGCTGGAGAGTTGATTACGAAATGATATAGTTGAAAATTTTTCACTTGAACAGTATTATACTTATGTCCCCTATTTATCACATCCTCCGAATATGAAGGAAATGAGTGCAAGAACTAAGTTCAGACTAGTATTATTTTGTGCATCGTTTAAGTTGTTGAAGCTAAACTTCACATTAAATTTAAGAATTACAAAATATTGATCGATACAACTTTTACCTATACAACTTTTTTTTTAAAGTTTAATTAGCAATCTCATTTTGAAAAAAAAATACGTCTATTCATATTCATTAATCTTTGATAGTTCATGTATTTCTACTGAAGATTATTCTGATAATAAAGATATTTTAATAGTTCGAGCTATACAATCCAAAATAACTCTCAAAATATAATGTTATTACTATAATTATCTGTATAATACTACAATGTTATATTTTGACATGAGATTAGATTTTTAAATTAAAATATAAAAGTAGACAAGGGTAATATTTAATATGAAAAATGCACTAAATGAGCCATGTTTAGTGACACAGATTGTTACAAAAATACGTTAGGAAAAAACATTTTATTAATAAATGGCTTAACTCATTTACATCGAAGACAACTGAAAGGCCCGTAAATGTAATCATCGGACAGACGCCCGAACGCCCATAAATTAAAATACAAGAAAGATCAATCATGCTTAAAGCATTGATTATGAAACACTTTTCAACTTCAATGCAATTTTATTTTAAAAAGTCTAAAATACAATATATTCCTCGGTAATATTTTAAGACTTATTACAATACTACATTAATTTATTATATTTGAAAACTTAAACCTTCATTGAAAAAAATAAACTTCATTCAAATGAAGGCATTGAAATATAAATTGCCTGGTTTAAATATCTCTAAAATGCGATACATTCCACGATAATATTTTTAAAACTATCATAATACTACGATAATTTATTATATTTGAAAACTTCATCGAAAATGATCTGAAATTAATTCAAATGACGTTATAGAAAAAATAACACGCCTGGATCTCTCTATAAAAACAGCATTTCATTCATAACTTTCCCCCATTCATTTTATTCATCACAACACTATAATAATTTATTTTATTTAAGAATTAAGACCATGGAGCTACAAGTAATTAAACTCTATGCTTAAAACTTCATAAAAAAAAATCATCCTTCTCTTTATAAAGTCAATAATTATTTCATTCATATCAGCCATGCAGACTCCATGGGCTAAATTATTTTGTGTTAAAAAAATACAGCAATTCAAATACAACTCATTCTATATATTTTGCTGTTTGCATTTTACATAAGTGAAAAATAGGCTTCGTTGTTGTAATAATCAAATTTGGATAATCATTTAAACTCAAATATATTGTATTTGCGTTGTTTCAGTATGTAGATGCACAGAATTTAAGCAAAAATAAAGTAGTTTTAGGACGAATACAACACTCAATATGAATTAAAAAGAACTTAAAAAATCACGATTTTGAAACAAGATGGACGCCATATATCATTTTGAAGTGGATCATGTGATCTTTTCATATCATGGTCACATGATCCTTTCATATAAGAGGTGTAATTATTATTTTAATTTTTATTTAAAAAACTGCTGAATTTATTTCCCTGAATTTTTTTTATATATTTTATGGAACAATTTGCATATTACCTAAAATTTTCGAAGCAATTTCTGAATTTTAAATCCGCTTAAAAAATGTTTGAAAAATTAGGTCCCATAGGGCTCAATGTATTTTATTTTTTCAAACCGGGTTCAATCCAAAACTAATTGGGTGATATTATTCATTTATATTCCCATAGGTCCTACAGACCGTCTGAACAACATATTAAAATTCCTTTTTGATTAAGTCATTTTTACGGCAGTTATCGTGCTAACGGACAGACAGACAAACAGACAGACAGTCAGAATGAACAAAGTCATAAACACTTTTCAACTTTGTTGTAAAGTGTTAAAAAGGTTTTCCCCATGTTTGACCATAAGTTTAATGAAAATCGTGTGGTATTAGATTTGCTATAAATCAATGTTTTGAGAGACATGAAAACCTGAACTACATACCAAGTGATCAAAAGTAAATACTCTTGATCAATTTCTTGATCGAAAGTAAATAGTTTATAGGGGTTGATAAAACCTTTGGGGATCAAGAAACCCTTGAAGATTAAGAAACCCTCTAGGAGCAATTAGGTAGAGGAAGTCTCTGCAATCCTAACAACAGCCTCCAATATAGTCACGTGATAAGTATACGATCGCTAGGAACTCTTCCAGTTTTGTTGATTCGCTTCTCAATGAGATACGGCAAAAATATGTGCGTCCTTGAAATTATTTATTTCCAATTAATTCTGCTTCTGATAAGAGCGTTTTAGAAGAAACCCTTGGGGATGCAGAAACTTCAGAAACACTGCAATAAAAATACATCTATTCGCGCTTCGGTTCATGAAGAGAACGGAGCCCCCCACAGTAACTTTCCATCAGTACTATCAGTGAGATGGAGTCGTTATTGCTAGAAGCATAAGTAAACACGGGCGCTTTCTGAGTCTCTATACTTTTGAAAACCCTTTGCGATGTGAAAAAGTTAAAACATAAGATGAACGATAGACCAGATGAAATGCTAGCCTCTTCCTTAGGACAAAAAAACAGAGCATTTGAACTAATAAAACAAGAAAGATCAATCATGCTTAAAGCATTGATTATGAAACACTTTCCAACTTCAATGCAATTTTATTTTAAAAAGTCGAAAATGCAATACATTCCTCGGTAATATTTTAAAACTTATCACAATATTACATTGATTTATTATATTTGAAAACTTAAACCTTCATTGAAAAAAATGAACTTCATTCAAATGACGGCATTGAAATAAAAATTGCCTGGTTTAAATATCTCCAAAATGCAATACATTCCACGGTAATATTTTTAAAACTATCATAATACTACGATAATTTATTATATTTGAAAACTTCATCGAAAACAACTGAAATAAATTCAAATGACGTTATAGAAAAAATAACACGCCTGGATCTCTCTTTAAAAGCAGGATTTCATTCATAACTTTCTCCATTTCATTCATCACAATACAATAATAATTTATTTTATTTAAAAATTAAGACCATGGAGAGCTACAATTCATAAACTTTATGCTTAGAACTTCATCGAAAAAAATCGTTCTTCTGTTTATAAAATCAATTAATATTTCATTCATATCAGCCATGCAGACTCCATGGACTGAATTATTTTGTGTTAAAGAAATACAGTAATTCTAATACAACTCATTCTACATATTTTGCTGTTTACATTTTACATAGGTGAAAAATAGGCTTAGTTGTAGAAATAATCAAATTTGAATGAGAATTTAAACTCAAATATATTTTTATTGTGTTGTTTTATTATGTAGATGCACATAATTTAAGCAAAAATAAAGTAGTTTTAGGACGGATACAACACTCAATATGAATTAAAAAGAACTTTAAAAAATCACGATTTTGAAACAAGATGGATGCCATATATCATTTTAAAGTGGTCCATGTGATCGTTTCATATCATGGTCACGTGATCGTTTCATATAAGATGTGAAATTATTATTTTAATTTTTATTTAAAAAACTACTGAATATATTTCGCTGAATTTTGTTTTATATATTTTATGGAACAATTTGACTATTACCTAAAATTTTTGAAGCAATTTGTGAATTTTAAATTCGCTTAAAAAATGTTTGAAAAATAAGGTCCCATAGGGCTCAATGTATTTCATTTTTTCAAACCGGGTTCAATCCAAAACTAATTGGGTGATATTATTCATTTATATTCCCATAGGTCCTACAGACCGTCTGAACAACATATTAAAATTCCTTTTTGATTAAGTCATTTTTACGGCAGTTATCGTGCTAACGGACAGACAGAAAGACAGTCAGAATGAACAAAGTCATAAACACTTTTCAACTTTGTTGTAAAGTGTTAAAAAGGTTTTCCCCATGTTTGACCATAAGTTTAATGAAAATCGTGTGGTATTAGATTTGCTATAAATCAATGTTTTGAGAGACATGAAAACCTGAACTACATACCAAGTGATCAAAAGTAAATACTCTTGATCAATTTCTTGATCGAAAGTAAATAGTTTATAGGGGTTGAATAAACCTTTGGGGATCAAGAAACCCTTGAAGATTAAGAAACCCTCTAGGAGCAATTAGGTAGAGGAAGTCTCTGCAATCCTAACAACAGCCTCCAATATAGTCACGTGATAAGTATACGATCGCTAGGAACTCTTCCAGTTTTGTTGATTCGCTTCTCAATGAGATACGGCAAAAATATGTGCGTCCTTGAAATTATTTATTTCCAATTAATTCTGCTTCTGATAAGAGCGTTTTAGAAGAAACCCTTGAGGATGCAGAAACTTCAGAAACACTGCAATAAAAATACATCTATTCGCGCTTCGGTTCATGAAGAGAACGGAGCCCCCCACAGTAACTTTCCATCAGTACTATCAGTGAGATGGAGTCGTTATTGCTAGAAGCATAAGTAAACACGGGCGCTTTCTGAGTCTCTATACTTTTGAAAACCCTTTGCGATGTGAAAAAGTTAAAACATAAGATGAACGATAGACCAGATGAAATGCTAGCCTCTTCCTTAGGACAAAAAAAAAAGAGCATTTGAACTAATAAAACAAGAAAGATCAATCATGCTTAAAGCATTGATTATGAAACACTTTCCAACTTCAATGCAATTTTATTTTAAAAAGTCGAAAATGCAATACATTCCTCGGTAATATTTTAAAACTTATCACAATATTACATTGATTTATTATATTTGAAAACTTAAACCTTCATTGAAAAAAATGAACTTCTTTCAAATGACGGCATTGAAATAAAAATTGCCTGGTTTAAATATCTCCAAAATGCAATACATTCCACGGTAATATTTTTAAAACTATCATAATACTACGATAATTTATTATATTTGAAAACTTCATCGAAAACAACTGAAATAAATTCAAATGACGTTATAGAAAAAATAACACGCCTGGATCTCTCTTTAAAAGCAGGATTTCATTCATAACTTTCTCCATTTCATTCATCACAATACAATAATAATTTATTTTATTTAAAAATTAAGACCATGGAGAGCTACAATTCATAAACTTTATGCTTAGAACTTCATCGAAAAAAATCGTTCTTCTGTTTATAAAATCAATTAATATTTCATTCATATCAGCCATGCAGACTCCATGGACTGAATTATTTTGTGTTAAAGAAATACAGTAATTCTAATACAACTCATTCTACATATTTTGCTGTTTACATTTTACATAGGTGAAAAATAGGCTTAGTTGTAGAAATAATCAAATTTGAATGAGAATTTAAACTCAAATATATTTTTATTGTGTTGTTTTATTATGTAGATGCACATAATTTAAGCAAAAATAAAGTAGTTTTAGGACGGATACAACACTCAATATGAATTAAAAAGAACTTTAAAAAATCACGATTTTGAAACAAGATGGATGCCATATATCATTTTAAAGTGGTCCATGTGATCGTTTCATATCATGGTCACGTGATCGTTTCATATAAGATGTGAAATTATTATTTTAATTTTTATTTAAAAAACTACTGAATATATTTCGCTGAATTTTGTTTTATATATTTTATGGAACAATTTGACTATTACCTAAAATTTTTGAAGCAATTTGTGAATTTTAAATTCGCTTAAAAAATGTTTGAAAAATTAGGTCCCATAGGGCTCAATGTATTTCATTTTTTCAAACCGGGTTCAATCCAAAACTAATTGGGTGATATTATTCATTTATATTCCCATAGGTCCTACAGACCGTCTGAACAACATATTAAAATTCCTTTTTGATTAAGTCATTTTTACGGCAGTTATCGTGCTAACGGACAGACAGAAAGACAGTCAGAATGAACAAAGTCATAAACACTTTTCAACTTTGTTGTAAAGTGTTAAAAGGTTTTCCCCCTGTTTGACCATAAGTTTAATGAAAATCGCGTGGTATTAGATTTGCTATAAATCAATGTTTTGAGAGACATGAAAACCTGAACTACATACCAAGAGATCAAAAGTAAATACTCTTGATCAATCTCTTGATCGAAAGTAAATAGTTTATAGGGGTTGAATAAACCTTTGGGGATCAAGAAACCCTTGAAGATTAAGAAACCCTCTAGGAGCAATTAGGTAGAGGAAGTCTCTGCAATCCTAACAACTGCCTCCAATATAGTCACGTGATAAGTATACGATCGCTAGGAACTCTTCCCGTCTTGTTGATTCGCTTCTCAATGAGATACGGCAAAAAATATGTGTGTCCTTGAAATTATTTATTTCCAATTAATTCTGCTTCTGATAAGAGCGTTTTAGAAGAAATCCTTGAGGATGCAGAAACTTCAGAAACACTGCAATAAAAATACATCTATTCGCGCTTCGGTTCATGAAGAGAACAGAGCCCCCACAGTAACTTTCCATCAGTACTATCAGTGAGATGGAGTCGTTATTGCTAGAAGCATAAGTAAACACGGGCGCTTTCTGAGTCTCTATACTTTTGAAAACCCTTTGCGATGTGAAAAAGTTAAAACATAAGATGAACGATAGGCCAGATGAAATGCTAGCCTCTTCCTTAGGACAAAAAAACAGAGCATTTAAACTAATAAAGCAAGAAAGACCAATCATGCTTAAAGCATTGATTATGAAACACTTTCCAACTTCAATGCAATTTTATTTTAAAAAGTCGAAAATGCAATACATTCCTCGGTAATATTTTAAAACTTATCACAATATTACATTGATTTATTATATTTGAAAACTTAAACCTTCATTGAAAAAAATGAACTTCATTCAAATGGCGGCATTGAAATAAAAATTGCCTGGTTTAAATATATCTAAAATGCAATACATTCCACGGTAATATTTTTAAAACTATCATAATACTACGATAATTTATTATATTTGAAAACTTCATTGAAAACAACTGAAATAAATTCAAATGACGTTATAGAAAAAATAACACGCCTGGATCTCTCTATAAAAGCAGGATTTCATTCATAACTTTCTCCATTTCATTCATCACAATACAATAATAATTTATTTTATTTAAAAATTAAGACCATGGAGAGCTACAATTCATAAACTTTATGCTTAGAACTTCATCGAAAAAAATCGTCCTTCTGTTTATAAAATCAATTAATATTTCATTCATATCAGCCATGCAGACTCCATGGACTGAATTATTTTGTGTTAAAGAAATACAGTAATTCCAATACAACTCATTCTACATATTTTGCTGTTTACATTTTACATAGGTGAAAAATAGGCTTACTTGTAGAAATAATCAAATTTGAATGAGAATTTAAACTCAAATATATTTTTATTGTGTTGTTTTAGTATGTAGATGCACATAATTTAAGCAAAAATAAAGTAGTTTTAGGACGGATACAACACTCAATATGAATTACAAAGAACTTTAAAAAATCACGATTTTGAAACAAGATGGATGCCATATATCATTTTAAAGTGGGCCATGTGATCGTGTCATATCATGGTCACGTGATCGTTTCATATAAGATGTGTAATTATTATTTTAATTTTCAGTTAAAAACTACTGAATATATTTCGCTGAATTTTGTTTTATATATTTTATGGAACAATTTGACTATTACCTAAAATTTTCGAAGCAATTTGTGAATTTTAAATCCGCTTAAAAAATGTTTGAAAAATTAGGTCCCATAGGGCTCAATGTATTTCATTTTTTCAAACCGGGTTCTATCCAAAACTGATTGGGTGATATTATTCATTTATATTCCAATAGGTCCTACAGACCGTCTGAACAACATACTAAAATTTCATTTTGATTAAGTCATTTTTACGGCAGTTATCGTACTAACGGATAGACAGACAGGCAGACAGACAGAATGAACAAAGTCATAAACACTTTTCAACATTGTTGTAAAGTGTTAATAAAAAATAACAAAAGTATCCTCTTACGCGACGTGGCGGGTAAGAGTACGCAGGACAGAGGACAAGAGTACGCACCTGGAAAATTTAGCAGTAGTCGCATATAAATAATCCAGTGCCTTCGTAACTGGAACATTTTTCGTTCTAACACTCCACACATAATCCACAGTGGATCCAATCTTCATCATATGATTGTTCGCAAGCTAGTCATATTGTCTCCTCATTGTTTGTCGAGCTTGTTGGGAGAACTGGGTTTTCGATAGAATTCAGAATGAGTTTTTTCTTTGCTTTCGTGGTTTTTCCTTTGTAACACTTTACAACATAGTTCAAAAGTGTTTATGACTTTGTTCATTCTGTCTGTTTGTCTGTCTGTATGTCTGTCTGTCCGTTAGCACGATAACTGCCGTAAAAATGACTTTATCAAAATGAAATTTTAGTATGCTTTTCAGACGGTCTGTCGGACCTATGGGAATATAAATAAATCATACCACCCAATTTGTTTTTTATTGAACCCGGGTTGAAGAAATGAGATACATTGAACCCTATGGGACCTATCTTTTCAAACATTTTTTAAGCACATTTAAAATTCACAAATTGCTTCCAAATTTTTAAAAAATATTCACATTATCTCATAAAATATATAAAAAAAATTTCAGTAAAATATGTTAGGTAGTTTTTTAATTAAAAATTATTTAATATAGGGAGAAAAACGAATTCAATTAAATTCTGGCTTTTGCGATATCCTCCAGAAAGAAAAATTAGATATATTATATAATAAATATCTTTCCAAGAGTTTAATTATTTTGTATATGAGAGAGGCTTCACTTTTTAAAAATAAATTTGGTAGATAACAATTTTTCAATTTTTTTTAATTTTATATAACTTTTCATGATATACTTGTTTGATGGCTTTTTTAATGCACTTTCCTACATCCTAGAGAATTAAAATTTGGTACACAGCTTAAATTTGTAGAATATTTTATTCTACAACAATTTGGTGGATCTTTAAATATAGATCCTACATTTTTTTCGAAATGGCCTGCAAATAATCCCCGTTCACTTCTATAAATCATTGTTGTAATATTGTAAAAAATTCTGATGTGGACAGCACTTGTCTTTCTCTGCACACTCATATTCACGTTCTCTTTATTTCTTCAATAATAATTTGAGTTTATCTGCACAAAATAACATCCATAAGCATTTTAAATGACATTGAATTTGCACATTAAGCTTACATTTGGTTCCCATTTGATAGATGGACTTATTGTCAAAAGTGACGTATCGAAAACGCAAAAAAAAAACTAAAATATCTCAAAAACGGCTTATACTAGAGTAATGGGGTTAGTATTATTATTTTTGTTGTCAAAAATCACGTATAAAATAGAAGTTTAATTCATATAATTGAGCACACGTAGTGTTTTATTTTTATATTTAACGATTTTTGCGGGCCATTTCGCAAAAATAGCCCGTTCCTTTTTCCTGAATCGTACTAGAATAACCTACAAGTGATTTATATAACAAATTTTGTTAAATTTGGTATATAAATCACTTGTAAGTTATTGAAATATTATACACCAAATTGTGTAAAATTTGGTCCATTAGTTGTTAGCTAGAGTGGATAAAGGCAATTTCTGCCGGCCATTTCGCAAAGAAGGCAGATTATTTTATTACAAATCGTACTATAATCCAATGAACATCAGGGTTCCCCACAAAAAACTTACCTACCAAATTTCATTAAATTCGGCCCATTAGTTTTTCAGTTAGAGTGGATGCAATATCCTTACAGACACACAGATACACCCTTACACACACAGACGTTTTCCTAAAAATAGTTTTTCGTGTTCTGGAAGATCCAAAATGTGTAGATCCTTCGAAAATTCGAGTTCCGATCTTCGGCACGATTCCAATACTTTGAGTACATACATACGCACACACATATATTATCTGTGTATCTGTATTATCTGTGTATCTAAATTCTGTGCCTACGCAATTACAATAGTTGTGATTTTAAATGATCCCTAAATTTTTATTATTTCTTCAACGAAGCCTAATTTTAACTTATGCAGAATGCAAATATCTCAGGCGATTGTAAGGTGAGTTACATAAGAATTGCAGATTTTCTTTCACACAAAATTATTTAACTCTGTAGTCTGGAATGCAAGTTATATGAATGAAATATTCATTGAATTTGCATAGAGAATCAGATGATTTATATTTCGATACAGTTTTAAAAATTTAAGTATAATAAATTACTGTAGTTCTGTGATAATGTAAAAGATGTCACCACTGAATGTATCACATTTTAGAGACTTTTAAATGAAATTACATTTCAGTTGGAAAGTGTTAAAGAAACAATGCTTATGCATGATTGATCTTTCTTGTTCATTTAAGTGCTGTTACATATGTATCTCTCCATACTAGTTGTTCCCCTATATTTGATCGTAGGGCACTTAGTTTGTGTTTTCCTATGACTTTTCTTTTTCATTCCTCCTAGGTTCTCCTTTCATATTTTAACACTTTACAACAAAGTTGAAAAGCGTTTATGACTTTGTTCATTCTGTCTGTCTGTCTGTCCGTTAGCCCGATAACTGCCGTAAAAATGACTTAATCAAAATGAAATTCTAGTATGCGTTTCAGACGGTCTGTAGGACCTATGGGAATATAAATGAATAATATCACCCAATTAGTTTTGAATTGAACCCGGGTTGAAAAAATGAAATACATTGAGCCCAATGGGACCTAATTTTTCTAACATTTTTAAGCGGATTTAAAATTCATATATTTCTTCGAAAATTTTAGGTAATATTCAAATTGTTCCATAAAATATATAAAAAGAGAAGGACGATTTTTTTTCGATGAAGTTTTACGCATAGAGTTTAATTACTTGTAGCTCCATGCTCTTAATTTTTAAATAAAATAAATTATTGTAGTATTGTGATGAATGACATACATGAATGGGAAATTATTTATGAATGGAATGTTGCTTTTATAGAGAGAGCCAGGCGTGTTATTTTTTCTATGACGTCATTTAATGAAATTCAGTGATTTTCGATGAAGTTTTCAAATATAATAAATTATCGTATTATGATAATTCTAAAATTATTACCGAGGAATGTATCACATTTTAGAGAAGTTTAAACCAGGCAATTTATATTTCAATGCCGTCAATTGAATGTAGTTCATTTTTTTCGATGAAGGTTTAAGTTTTCAAATATAAAATATTAATGTAGTATTGTGATAAGTTTTAAAATATTACCGAGGAATGTGTTGCATTTTAGACATGTTTAAATAAAATTGCATTGAAGTTGGAAAGTGTTTCATAATCAATGCTTTAAGCATGATTGATCTTTCTTGTTTTTATTTCGAAACCGTTTAATGCCTTTTTTGAAGCTTTTTTTTTTTGCTATTTCCCAACGAAGTATTTTACTGTTAGATTATTAATAAATAGAACTGTTAAAAAGAAAACAAGCTAAGATAAAAATAATAATGAATACTTTCTATTTCATATTCAATTGTTCTGATAACTAAATATTGTAAAAGATATGTTTTCCAGGAAATAAAATAAATTATGGAAAAGGAAGAAAGGTAAAAAAGAGCTAACTCGCAATGATTAGAAAATTGAAAAAAAATATTGGATTAAAACTATATTGGATTTAAATATAATTTATTAAATATTACTTTTAGTTTAAAAAGATTGCCAAACTTTTCTATTCCATCTATTTTCACTCAAAATCTTTTCATTCTTATGATGTCATATATGCATCATGAGATTTGGCTAATATAATTGAAAACACACTGCTTTGTTTTCAGTAAGGATGACTACACAGTGTACTACATCTTAGAATACATCTATTTGGACATTCTGAACATGTAAGAAAGGGTTACATTAAAATAGTTTCATTAACATGGAGCATTTCATTCGAAATTCATGTACTATCTCAAAATTATTTATTTATGACATGCGCAAAATATTACATTTATTTTGAAAATATTCATTAAGAATGAATGCCTTTATCTCTTTGTTGTTTTTGCTTAAATGCTTTCTGAGAACCCATTATTGTAAAATCTCACTGTATAAATATTAAATAAATAAGCAAAATAATAAACAATTATCTACCAAAAGTAATTTTAAAGGCAACAACAATGTTATTTATAATAAGAAAGAACAATTAATATTGGGGCATTGAAAAGAGTGTTTGAACTTTGTTCAAAACCCCCGGTTGCCTGGTTTGGGACTGTTGGGCCCACGCGTTGAACCTCTCGCTTCAGTTGCTCCGCTGTTTAGCTTGGTCTGAGTGACAGGAATGACGTAGAGTGACAGATTATATATAAAATAACTTGGTCCTGAAAATTCAGTTCCTTGACAGAGGGCTTTAGCAGGACCTTTATCCAGGTGACCGTTTAATTATATATCTGTCACTCTGAAATTTTACATAAAGTAGATTTTTATCTTGTGTGAAATTGGTCGACAACGAAGTTAAAGACATAGGAGAAATATTTTACTATTCAGATAGAACATATGCCAAATCATTTAATTGATTAATTTAAGGTTATTAATAAGATTTAACTTTAGAATTATGAACAGAGTACAGGGTCTCTCTTCCAGTTTTATTCAAATTTATCGTCTATTCGCATTTTTAATACATGAACTCGGCAGGTTCTTTAGTTTGGAATGAGGATACGTATTCGTAAAGTGATTTGGCTAATGCATGCAGACATAGTTAGAAAGGTAAATCGGATTAGTATGAGCAGGTTTGCGCAGATTTATCATTAGCCATTATGACAGCTTAGTATAGCATATCTTTAAAACTTCTATTTGTGCTTTCTGATCCTATGAGAAAGAGTTAAAATAAAATAACTCACTTTAAACTTATTCACCTTGCTTGTTTTGTTAACGAATTATTTTGATATATATAATTTGTCTATTAATCAAAATGTACTTCAAATGTAAAAGCTGTAAATTTACCACACAAAAAATTAATATTTTTTTCATTTTTCTTAGTTTTAAGGAAAGAATTTTAAGGATGTCACAAAATTAGCTACGTGGTTTTCTTATTTTTGAATAATTGACGAAATAAATATTTTTTCTAATCTACTGCAGCATTTTTCATCGAAAATGCATTATTCTGCTTTTGTTGATTTCAGTTGCTTTTGTTTTTTTCAATCACTTTTGTTCTTTTCAGTCACTTATGTTCTTTTCAGTCACTTTTGTTCTTTTCAGTCACATTTGAAGTGCAAAATATATAACCAAGGAATTTCAAAGATGATAAGAAAAATATTCTCATTTTTCAAAACACAAGGTATTAGTTTTATGCAGATACATCTGGAATCCACAGCAATCAGGGAGTAAAAGCAGTGTCGAAAACCCAGACAACCTGACGGACCAAAAAGTTTACAGCAGCAGTTTGGGTGGCCGGGGGAGTAAAAGCAGTGTGCAAAATTCTTCAAGAACACCAGCACTACATTAAATTCTCTCGCAAGGAGTAATAATCTAATATTTAACTATTTAAGGGAGTAAATAATGCACATTTTTATAAGTATATAATTAGATTTTTTACATAAGAAAGTATATTTACTTATTTCAAAATTTTCACAATATCTTAGTGAAATGCACTCGAATTACGGCTGATATTTTCATTTTTAAACAAGAAAGATCAATCATGCTTAAAGCATTGATTATGAAACACTTTCCAACTTCAATGCAATTTTATTTAAAAAAGTCGAAAATGCAATACATTCCTCTGTAATATTTAAAAACTTATCACAATACTACATTGATTTATTATATTTGAAAACTTAAACCTTCATTGAAAAAAAATGAACTTCATTCAAATGACGGCATTGAAATATAAATTGCGTGGTTTAAATATCTCTAAAATGCAATACATTCCACGGTAATATTTTTAAATCTATCATAATACTACGATAATTTATTATATTTGAAAACTTCATCGAAAACAACTGAAATTAATTCAAATGACGTCATAGAAAAAATATCACGCCTGGATCTCTCTATAAAAGCAGGATTTCATTCATAACTTTCTCCATTTCATTCATCAGAATACTATAATAATTTATTTTATTTAAAAATTAAGACCATGGAGCTACAATTCATAAACTTTATGCTTAAAACTTCATCGAAAAAAATCGTCCTTCTTTTTATAAAATCAATTAATATTTCATTCATATCAGCCATGCAGACTCCATGGACTGAATTATTTTGTGTTAAAGAAATACAGTAATTCTAATACAACTCATTCTACATATTTTGCTGTTTACATTTTACATAGGTGAAAAATAGGCTTAGTTGTAGAAATAATCAAATTTGAATGAGAATTTAAACTCAAATATATTGTCATTGTGTTGTTTTAGTATGTAGATGCACAGAATTTAAGCAGAAATAAAGTAGTTTTAGGATGGATACAACACTCAATATGAATTAAAAAGAACTTTAAAAAATCACGAATTTGAAACAAGATGGATGCCATATATCATTTTGAAGTGGGTCATGTGATCGTTTCATATCATGGTCACGTGATCGTTTCATATAAGATGTGTAATTATTATTTTAATTTTTATTTAAAAAACTACTGAATATATTTAGCTGAATTTTTTTTTATATATTTTATGGAACAATTTGACTATTACCTAAAATTTTCGAAGCAATTTGTGAATTTTACATCCGCTTAAAAAATGTTAGAAAAATTAGGTCCCATAGGGCTCAATGTATTTCATTTTCTCAACCCGGGTTCAATCCAAAACTAATTGTGGGATATTATTCATTTATATTCCCATAGGTCCTACAGACCGTCTGAACCACATACTAAAATTTCATTTTGATTAAGTCATTTTTACGGCAGTTATCGTGCTAACGGACAGACAGACAGACAGACAGACAGACAGACAGAATGAACAAAGTCATAAACACTTTTCAACTTTGTTGTAATGTGTTAAAAAGAAAATGGCTTTTCATGGTGATTTGCTTGGGATAGATGGTTTATGATTTTACGGATGTAAATTCTGATTTCTTAAAATTTATTTCGGCTCCAAAATTGGTTGATAGCATTATATTTCCTTTTTAGGCAAAGTCAGAGACATAAGTACCTGGGTGAAGGGTATTTGCATTTAAGTAGACCCCTTGAGTCGAAAAAGTTGGAAAATTGCCATAATCACTCGCTAGTTTGTTCTATCATAACTTTGTTTATTTAGTACACAACGCAAATACGGTAAAATTTACATTTTAAAGTGTACGTATAAAGGGGGTATATTCTACAAATACAAAATTCTAATAATTTTAAATATTTAGAAGGGTTAAATTATTTTATGTATATTAAATGCCATTTTAATTAAAAAAAATTCGACTTTTCGTGAATAAATACTGGAGACTTTATATCCGTAAAGATAATAGTTAAACATTCTTTTCTACAGAGAGAACATACTAATTCAACTTGAATGAATTCCAGCTGCTTATTAGAACGGGGAATATTAATCTTTACAAAAGTTTCGTCCTTTTTTAGTTAAGTGTACAAACATGCAAAAATATCACAAAGAAAAATACGGCGAGATACGACATCAAAATGCAAAACTCCTACTTTCATTCTCCTTTCAAAGCCCACGATATACGATTCATCGCACTCGGAGATAAAGTTTCATTTGAAACACATTTTATTGAACTTTTCAGAAAACGAAAGTAAGGTTACAAAAAGAATCGCCTTTATTTCAGTCTATACCAGACAAGAATAAAATATTGTGCAAATTGAGTAATGATAGATAAGGTGTGTTTCTTTTCTCACATTTATTTCAGAACCGTGGATTCAGATGCTACTATTTTGCAATAAGTTTCTTATTTAGATGATCGCGTTTTTTTTACTTTTGAGAGCAGGAATAGATTGCATATACATTTTGCAAAAAAAAAAAACATTAGATTTATAAAATGTCAAATAACACATCAAACATTTTAAACTAATACAAAATTAGTAAATTAAACAAAGAAATTAGTTTAATATATTTTGACACCAATTTGGTTATTCAAGTAGTGTATATATAAAAATATTTAACAATCGTTGTGTGATATTTTATCAATGAAAACAAAATATAAGTAATACATAGAAAACTTTAATTATTAACTTGCAATCAAAATTTTATTATGTAAAATATTATTCGTTCTTAAAACGATTAAATGTTTAATTTAACAAAAACAATGAATAACAATAGATTAATAAGTAAAATAAAACTACTTTGAACAATGTATAAGAAAAACACGAGCAACGTAAATAAGCACAAATAAAATAGTAATGCAATATACAGATGTTTTGAGGGTATGCAAGATCTTCATCGTCAGTGTTGGAGAGCCAACAAACCCGAAGGCATAAAAATAAAATGGGCACAAATAGAATAAACATAGTAGTTGGTATACCCGAGTCCAGGTTTAAGAGTCTGTCTGACAGAGACGTTCAGAAAATATAATGAATAACAGTCCCGTCAATCAAAACGAGAAGTAAGACACAAGATTTGCATGGACCGAAACACAACGGCAATATCCCTAAAAAACGAGTCAAGTCTAAACAAGAATAAATGAGTCCCAACAAGACGGAAAATAATACAAAACGATACATACCAGTCCCAAAGGCTGAGAACTAAATCAAAATCCAATCGCAGGCAAATTGGATAGCAGGCATCAGTGATGGGCCTAGTTCAGGATTACATTGGGTAATTTCCTATTGCAGGTGGTAAATTCCCCATTGGTCGGTTACCTCTACCGCCTCGAGTCCACAAGCAGCATGTGACGTGATATCATAAATCGTTGTCCACACCATAAATCGTTGTCGTGATACAGAGGCTTTTAAAAGGCGATTGTTTTTATTACTAAATACAAAGCGTCAGACTTGATATCTTGGTATTTATTAATAAAAAACTATCGCCTTTTAACAACCTCTGTATCACACTTTAAATTTCCGTATTAAAGAACATCAAAACTATGTCAAAAGCAGGAATTAAATAAATCTTCGATTGCTCAATATTGCTTTCATGATTTTGACCACAGTTTTTAGGTTTCTTCAGCAAGGATTATACAAAATCGTAAGTCGCTCTTTGATCTTGACTTCTTTTAAGCCCTACATATACATGAAAATTCTAGTAACTTAGTTAATGACTTGCCAAGCACTATATATTTGTTCTCGATCTGGTGGAGTGTGCTGTAATTTTTTTCTTTTCCTTTTATATTTTTTCCATATCTCAGCCTTTGATACTCTTATACCTCTTGTTGTGTTTTGGCGCATATCAATTTTGTGTGTTACTTCTCGTTCCTGATTGGCTGGACTGGTCGTTCTTGTGTTATCTAATAGGCTCTTTCAGATGTACTCATAATTTTGGACTTGGGCATAAAATCCCTTATGTTTCTTCTATGTGTGCCACATTCGTCATGATGACTTCAGATTTGCTGGTTCAAGAGAACTGATGAAACGGATCCAGCATATTCTCGAAACAAGTGCATATGCAGTATACTGCATGTACTGCATTATTATTTTATTTCTGCTTAAAAACGTTGCTCAAGATTTCTTAAATAATTATCATTTCGACTTTTTCTGACTAATGATAAATAAACTATCAAATTAGACATCATGATCGAACATAAATACCCCTGTTTAAATTTAACCACGAATGACGATTATGAATTATTTGAATAAATTTCCAATAATTAATAATAAACAATTAAATATCTAATTGTAATAGTGAATACAATGCAGTTTATAATTTTATCACGATTGATGACTGAATAGGTCAATCGATTTTTGTTAAGTGACAAATCTCTTTTATATAATCAAGTTGCTAACTTTTATTGATGATTTAATGCTTTATAAACTCATTTATACAGATTACCTGTTATCTGAGAAATTAAATCAATTTTATTTAACTGCCGTTTAATTAAAAAATAATTCACTATAACTCATCTACACAATCAATAACATAATAAGTTACGTAAATTATGTTAATCGCATAATTAATAATACATTTAAATTTACAAAATATTATTGAACGATAAAGTAAATATTCATATCCATCACAAAGGTTTAACAATAAATATAGTTATCAACACTATGCAACAAGAAACAAAGAATAAAAATTATGATTTGGGTAGCACATGACTTTCCCTACATAATGAAAGTAATTAACCTTATTCAAGACGAAATAATGACGGACAAGATCCACGGCACAATGCTTTTCTTGCTCACAAGTACATTGACATTTGTCTCTTCTTAATGGCAACAAGTCCAATCTTTTGGAGTAACAAATAAACTTATATTTCGCGCAAGCATGACTTGATAATTTAAATTATGGCTAATATCTGTGTGCTAAGCAATATTATTATATTAAAATTTATTAATGCATTATATTAAAATATGTTAATTATTAATTCTTCAATATAATGTCATTTTCGTAATTTCAGCGTACTTTTGGCCACTTTGCCGATATTTTCGTCAATTTGGCACCACTGTAAAAAATCTCCAATGTCACAAAATTTATCGTCAAGTGTTTTATATTTGATGATACTTATTACCCTTAATATTTAATTCGTAATGCCTTAGATACATTTATTTGTAAAACGTGCAATATTTGAAGACTTGTAAGTCTGTGTTATTAGTTGTAAAATAAAAAAGTAAGTATGAAATGGTTTTTTAACATTATTTAATGTCCTGAATTTTTTATGCATTTTTCAAAAATCCATTCAAAAGTGTGGGAATCTTCCAAATGTTTGATCATGGTTAAAATCAATAGGGTTTCAGTATTCAAGGATTCTTCCCAAATTATATTCGAAACGCCACATTGGCTCGTCAGCTATCACGTCCATAGATTCACGGACACAGTCGAGACATCACCTCAAAAACGTTCGATTAGAGTTCAAGGATGCTTGAAATGTGTGCTTCTGTAGAAAATTTCAATTCGAATTTTCTATGGAAGAATACATTTCAAGTGTCGTGTCGACATTTTATTTTACGGCTCAAAGAGAGCGGTTTGTCGATCCATTTTGCGAATAATTTCTTGTTCTAATAGAAATACAAGGGATTTTCCATTTCTGTTCGGCGAGTCTTGTTTTCTTACTTAGGTTGATTTCCTTGGCGCTAACCTTTTCTGGTTCTGACGTGCGAATGCAGAGGAAGCGAAACGTCACTTATGCTGGTGTGAGGAGACCAATCAGATTTGATCGCTTGGACTGATATTAGCGATTATGACTGTAGGTGTGGGGGCTTTTTTGGAATAGTCCTCGGACGAGAGAAGGGGTCCGCGTGAGTATCTGTCGCTAATATGCGAAGACAAAGGATTAGACTAAACGCCTGGATTCACTATCGAACACCAATGTCTTAAAGGTGTAAAATTACTTTCGGCATCTTCAAATTATCCCGTGAAAATGAATCTTCGAAATTAAGCAGTATTTCTAAGTATCTTTGAAATTAAATTAAGCTGTAGTTCTAGGTGAGTCGAAGCTTTTGTCCTCAACTGGAGTAGCTTTTCCCACCTCGAATGCGAAACCCGAATTTTAACCTGATAGACTGCTGTGAACGTTGAGCATTGCATTCCAGTATTTTTGATGTCACCGTGGGACTGCTGCTTTCCTGACGATGGATTAATATGGAACCGATGCCGGATGACTCCTCGATGAAAGCCCTGTTAAATTGTAAGTATTCTAACTCTATTACTTACGACCTTACGACGAAGGAAACCGATCTTTAAATTAGATCGTAAAGCAACTTTCAACAGTATTAGTCACGGACTGGCTGATAATTTAAAATATTAAGAATCCTTCTGTTTAAAATATTATTAATGTCATAATAATTTTATGTGATTATGCTCAACTGGAATTTAAAAATATAATTCAAAGGTTTATGTTAAGGGAAATAAAGAAAGTCGTAATTGGCATATTATCATGTTATTTCGAAAGGCATATTTGCATGTATTGTTATTGAATTGAAGGAAATCATATAAAGCATGTTAACATATTATTGTCAAATAAAATAATTATTCTGTGTAATACTGGTGTCATGCTCTCCACACTGTTTCCCCTTGTGTGCTCACTTAAATCTTTTAGCTTCGGGCGGCTGGCCATTTTGTGTTTCACAGTACAGGGAGTATACCTGGGTTGTACTAGTTGTTGCTGCGGTGAGTGTCTGTTGGATAAGTCTTGTTCTGTAAGTTGTTATTTTCAAATTACTAAAAATACCACTATACTAATTTCGTATCTGACAATTTTCGGTACAGTGTTAGGTTTGTTTGGTACCACCGGAAGTATGGTACCACCACATTACAATTTGATATCGTGAGGGCACTTCTTATATTACGAAATGAAGTCCGGTTTCACACAAGCATTCTTGGACTCAAAAGTTTTTGAAGTGATGTCTAAGTGTGTGCATATTAATGTGTATACATACATATCTCAGTGCGTTTCTACATTAGTGTGTGTGTCCGCGAGTTTTTTGGATGCGATATCTCACGAAACTTTTCGAAAGCTATTTGGTATGATTATTACGATCCGTGAACATTGGAACCCTATTGAATTTAAACGTAGACTGAACTTTTGAAAGAGCCCTAAATTAATCATTTCATGCGTAATTTTTATTGTATAACGAATGACACAAACTTTAGAACGCTACAAAACTTTAAAATGCTGTTAGTGTTTATGTCTATTTAGAGCACTAACTTGACCTGACATATCCGGTGAATAGGTAGACCAAGAAGGAATCTGTGTCTATTGTTCTGAAAAGAAGTCTTGAGCATTCCTAGCCGCATGTGGACGGGCGTTGTCCTGCTGAAATATTGCTCCAGGAATGTGCTGAGGGAAGGGTTCGACTTCGGGCTCCAGAACTTCTCTGATGTACAGGTTGTTGTCGAGATTACCTATAATTCTTAGCAAATGAATTCGTCCAAGATACACAGTGGCGCCCCAAACCATCATCCAATACAACATTGGATATGGTGTTCATTCAGTATAACGTTGGATAGCGCAATCCGGATGGTGGCGTTCACCGCTATAGCGTTTTACGTGGATGCAGCCATCACTGCCAAATTACATAACATGGATGCAGTCATCACTGCGAAATTACATAACATGGATGCGGCCATTATCCCAAATTAAAGCGGGATTCATCGGAAAAGAAGATTTTTTGCCAATCGGCAAGGCAGTGTCTGTTGATGAGCTCCTTGTACCCGCAGGAGTCGATGGCTTTGCTTAAGGGGAATTTCTGTAAATGAATTCTTGCACGTAATCCACGGCGCAGCAGACGCCGACTAATTGTTGGAGGAGACAACTACATACCAGTAGCAATACTCCAACGTTCTTCCAACTGTCGAAACGAAGCTGTACGGTCCATCACTGTCATGCGGACGAGGTGTCTATGATCCCGTGCTGATGCAGTATTTCGTCGTCCACTGCCGGATTTACGACTTCGTCAGTTCTCTTTAGTCCCCTTCTTCCACACTCCCATCACTGTTGTAGCATTGCTCTCCATACGAGTTTTTATTGCAGGATGAGAGAAAACGAAGGCCCTTGACGAAGGCCGATCATTCGTCCCCGTTCAAACTCTGTCACTTGCTCATATGGCGCCATCTGTTGTCGTAGAGGCATAGTGACTTCTAATGAAACGTTTACCGCTGTCAATCATAGACTATTTTCAACCTCCCCTCCGAAGTTCTATTTATATTGCTGATACAGAAGCTCAAAAGGCGCTGCTCAGTCCACGCATGCGCAGTGACTCTGAAATTCTAATCATTTGCATAGCACACCCTAATCTGCATTGTCTATAAATTTCATCTTAATCACGTGATTCCTTCATGGTGTTGCAATTTTTACTACCATAAGTTTATTATATGAATATTACTTTACTAAAACGGACGTCTGTTTAGTTCAACAAACATTCTTCCGCTAGTTTAGAGCACTACTCTAGACAATGTGATTTAAGACTATCTTGCTTGCATTGCCTCAACATCTTTGGCATACTAAATCTTCTGATGAATTCTAGGTGACAACTTAGCAGTGTTTCAAAGTGTTATTTTAAAATGTTCGGAGTTTTTAAGCATACTGTTGAGACGTATCCTAGTCTCTTTGAATTTCCAGGATAACACAGTTTCACTAGATGGAAATTTGAAGCTTTAAAATGACCTTTTCGATGCAAGAGAGGAGTTTGGTTTGGGTGTGAACCCAGTAAGGAATTTTTCTCAACTGGTGTACTTACTATATTATTATGACGTATTCTCTGGAATCGTCTTAGTACTCTCAGGATATAAGAATGAGTCCAAATTTCTGGATAACTAACACGTTTTTTAAAGCATAGCATAAAAAGAAATAATACAAAGCCAATAGCTTTATAACTATCTCACACAATGGCTAAACAACTGTTAGGTGCAATAAAACAGCAATTAAATGCTCCACTAATTTCACAAATTAGCAAATACTATTCTCAAAACATTGGCATATCTCACAATATAATGTAGCTCGTACCATGTCAACTGCTCTCCAACTGAGCGACGAATCATTTTATATACTCCCCGTAGAAACTTCCAGAAGGGGCTGGTATCTTCAGAAATTTTCATTATTTCGAAAAAGTTCGCGTACCTCCGAAAAGCTCCCAAGAGTCGACAAATTGGCGATAAATCGGAAAATATGGCAACACTGCACTGAGTATTCAAATATGGTAACTATACACTGACATAATAAGAATTGCTGCCTGCAATGTTTTTTGTCTATTCTGGTTGTCAAAAGAGTCTCCATTGCAGGCATTTTACATGTTCCTAACAATATGTACAGATTTTGCTAATATATGGATGTCAAACTTTTGATCTCAAGTAAATGACTTTGCTTCGTATAAATCTAAACTTATGATAAAGTCTATGATACCAGCGGTAATATTTTACATTTTTGTTTAAAATGTATACACCTATGTGTACATATCATGAATTTATATATCCACATTCACCAATAACGAAGAATTTATATATAATTATGATCAAACACTGTATTTTTAATTGTTTATAAAAGACTTTGTTTGAAATTGATTTAAAATATATTCTGAATATTTTTTCAGGTTGAATGTCTCAACATTTTAGAATGTCGTTTAAATTGAGATTTATTTAAAATATTATACACAAATTTCATTTAAAACTTAAAGACAATCATTAAAATCTAATCTTCTTTTTTAACACGAATATATTTCTTTTAACAAAAGGAAAGTAATACCTCTGCAAGCATTAAAAAGTGCTCATAAAGATTTGAAATAAAATTACTGTTGAATTTATAAAGCGATAAATCTTGATATTGATTTTATGAATAAAATCTTAAATAGATGCAGGAAAATGTAACGTCAAAATATCACATAAAATATAGTTTTACGTAACAAAAAGACAACATTTTCCTTTATATTATTGTTAAAACGATCAGAGTTCGTAATGATTAGTTATATTAAAAATATCATATCAAATGATTAATATTTTGTACTAAAATCATAAATAATGTAGTGTATATTTCATTATTGCAGAAGTATACCAAAATGAGGTGTAACTTTTTTTATTATGGTGGTTAACTACATTTAATACTCTTCATTTAATATTTAGATTTTTAAAAGACAATATATATTGCGTTAGTATAGTATCGTACAGTATATTGCATATATTCACAATAACCATCCCCATGTACATCACAAGTGCTAACCCACTTACCGTAGCTGAAAATTAACACATGGATCATTAATCATAAAGTTTATCTTTTAAATTATATTTACTTATGTCCACTCAATTATTGACGTACATTTCCACAATAACCATTAATAATTAATTAATTTACAATACTCATTGATTAAATTTCTTTCAGAAATGACTCAGGAGATCATGTGAAACCGTGGTTATATCTGAACATTCAAATGATTTACGCTCGACCTTTTCAATATTACATTTTATTGGTACATAACTCTTTTACTGCAGTTAGACTGCATCAATGCACATGGCTTAACTTAAGGATACGGCACAAACATTAAGTTGATGTGCCAGAAAATATCTTATCATTCTTCCTTATTTGAAATAATTTCATTCTCGTGTCACAACCAACATCTTTCACAGCTGTCATCGTTTTATGGGACCACTTCAACATTTTTCGCCATCTCTTGCGGCAAAATTAATTCCATCTTATTTTGTTTCGTGAAGCCTCGCCTTCCCCGACTTTCATTGGCTTTGATTTTTATGAAATTTTGGGGTGCGCCTTGATTGGAACCCCTTTTCCAGTGAAGCTTGCACGAGTCTTTCCCGAAAGCAGCAGATACGCCCAATGAGGCCTTTCCAACTGATGATGCCATCGCTAACGCGTGAATTTATAGGTCGTAAACTTCTCCGAGCAAAACCCTTAACTACGGTGCCATGTGTCTTAGTTTTATGTTCAGCTTCTTTTGGAAGTCATATAGCCTAAATTAAAATTGCCTAATAGGTCTCACATTCCTCGAGTATGAGACCTATTAGGCAATTTTAATTAAACAGTAATAATAACAGTTTTAACTAAACAGGTATAAAAGACTTAATGTCTGAGAAAGTCGCAAATAAGCCCTCGACTCCAAAGAATATTAAAAAAATCATCCATATTGTTCATAAAACTTAGCAAACAGAAAAACAATTCTTTTTTTTTTGTTAACGTTAACCTCTTTAAAATTATATATTTCACAGGCATAACATAATGAATGTGCGTTATTGCACAACTTTGACAGTATCAACTATCCCCAGTCTATCCATATATATACAAAATACTTTAATGTTTCAAAATAACTTATTTTTTTACGTTTTAATAATCATTGAGATAAAATTCAAGAACTTGTATTCTGCATTTTAAAAATAAAGGTGTACATTTGAATATTATCGAAACATTTAATATTTTAAAGTCGTCATTCTTTTTCAGTATGGTAAGAAACTTATTTCTGTAAATAACTATTTACATCAGTTCTTGATATGATTCTGTGCAGAGATTTTAAGTAAAAGTTGACGAAAATCGGTCATTTTCTTTTCAAAATACATAAAAAACCACAAACAGCCTTTCAATGAAAATATGATTGATGGGCCTAGATACAAGCTGTCACAACCTTCTCGCATGTGTCTCACAGAAATATTTTTAAAAAAGTTTTACGGCCGTTGTTAACTCGTCAAAGATATTCTTTTTCATTCATATTTTTCTGATACAAAGCTCTAAAGTGTATTACCTTTTGAAAGATAATAAATAACTTTTGTCAAATGTTATAACAGTTTTAAACACTATATTAAGATTGAGGCTTAATATGAACAAACATCTGGGGCGAAAATCTCCACTCGACTTTCTCAGACATTAAGATTGTTTAATGCTCAAATACACGAGTATCATTATTAATAATCCCACACTCAATTCCATAACAACAAAATGCAAAACATGTTGCTGTAAAGTCCTTAGAACTTAAATTTTTTAATATGCCTTATTAACAAACTGACCAATTTTACGTTATCTTAAGTTGTTATTATGTACACACTTCAATTACATACTTGCAGATAAAGAGGGGCAAATTTACAAACACAGACGTATCATATTCAATAGAAATTAAGGAAAAGTTCTCCCAAAAAATCTCTGCATTTAAAAAAATTATCAAAATAGAACTTTATTGTGTATATTGATTTGTGGAATAAAATGTTTTTATATGAAATTTGAGCATCATATTCCCCCTTATGTATTTTATTATTTAAAAAATGTCTGTAATGTATCAATCCTTGATCTGCAAACTGGAATTCCAAATTTAATGTATTTAAAAATTTGTCAGCATTTAAATTTGAAGAATATGACTATAGATTGATGAATTTTACTTCAGTTAATTTTGTGTTGACAAAAAACGTTTTCTACTGATTTGAAACAGTAGTCTTGTACTTACATATACATTTTAGATTTCTCCTTGTATTAACATATGCATTTTAAAGCCATTGATGCTAATGCGGAAATATAGTTTTATTGCCGTTGTTATGTGTATGTAGGTACCTAGCGAAATCGAGAACATTTGGCAAATAAATGGTTAGTGACAGTGTTAATCAACCTATTTTCTGTCACCAAAATGCTAAAAATCTTTATCGGATTCAACGACAACGAACACAGTCGAAAAAATTTTGTTTTATCAAAATATTACAATTTTAATTTACGGATTTTTTTACGTAATATTAGTGCATTATACATATTATCCATTTATTGAAAATATTTTCTAACAATGTGATATTCTCTCACAAGTCTTGGTGGACTCAGTTGTTAGAGAATTTTTTCTCGCGAGGTTAAAAATTTTGGTTTGAGGCTTGGTATGGACTTAAAGTAAGAAGGATGGTTGAAGATAACTTAGTTAACAGGCTCAATAAGAGAATAATATAGAAACTTTGCCACCGTAGCTTTGCCTAGAAACAGATGATCACATGAGTGATTATTGTTCGCCGTAAAGATTCGGTTTTATTGAAATACAAGAAAGATCAATCATGCAGAAAGCATTGATAATGAAACATTTTCCAACAGCAATGCAATTTTATTTAAACATTTCTAAAACGTGATACATTAAGCGGTGATATTTTTAAAATTATCACAATACAACAATAATTTATTCTATTTGAAAACTTCATCGAAAGCAAATGACCTTTATTCAAACGACTTCATCGAAATATATATATTGCCTGGCTCTCTAAATTGAAACAGCAAATATTCCATTCATAAACTTTTTTCCATTCCTTTCATTCAGCGGCGATATTTTTTAAATTATCACAGTACTACAGTAATTTATTTTACTTAAAAACTTAAAACCATGGAAGTAAAACTACTTTCTAACTCCGTACCTAAAACTTCATCGAAAGAGACAACACAATAAAATCGTCTGCTTCTCTATGTAAAATCAATGACTATTTCATTCATATCAGCTATATTGCAGACTCCGGAGCTAAATAATTTTGCGTTAAAGAAATTCAGCAAATCTTATACAACTCATCTTTGAACTTGATGTGTTTACATTCTCCATACGTGAAAATTAGGCCTCCTTGTAGAAATAATCAAATTTGATGATCATTTAAACTCACAAATATTGTAATTGCGTTGGCGCAGTATATAGATGCACAGAAAAAGATTAAATATAAAGCGGTTTTAGAACGGATGCAACACTAAATATAAATTACAAAAAACTTTAAAAATCATGATTTTGACACAAGATGGATGCCATATATTATTTTGAAGTGGGTCACGTGATCTCTTTATATAACATGGGTGCAATTATTATTTTAATTTTTATTTTAAAAACGACCGGACATATTTTGCTGATTTTTTTTATAAATTTTATGGAATAATTTGAATATTTCTCAAAAACTTCGAAACAATTTTGGAATTTTAAGTTCGCTTAAAAAATGTTTGAAAAATTAGGTCCCATAAGGTTCAATGTATTTCATTTTTTCAACTCGTGTTCAATCCAGAAATAATTGGTTGATATTATTCATTTACATTCCCATATATACCACAGACCGTCTCAACAACATACTAAAATTTTATTTTGATAAAGTCATTTTTACGACAGTTATCGTACGAACGGACGGACAGACAGACAGACAGAATGTCAAAGTCATAAACACTTTTCAACTATGTTTTAAAGTGTTAAAAACGAACGTTCAAATTTAACTCTTCTGTTACTGAAACTGAACTTTATATTACTTTAAAATTATTTCACGTAACACTCCTTTTTCATGAAAAAATACCATTTTCGCGTTGTTTTGAAATTTGCGTTTTACTTATTGCTTACTTTTGTTTATGAGAGTTTTGAGAGTCGTGGTGGTAACTGATCAACGGTAACTGGTGCGTAAGTCAACGATGATTTGTCAGTTTCATGACGTATGCAACACTAACTATAAATTTAAACGTTGTTTAAACATATACGGAAAACACACGCATCGGAAAAAATTAATGTCATATTTTATTTTACAATGAGTCACATAATCTCTTCACATGATACCCGTGTAATTATTTCAATTTTTATTTAAAAAGCTGCTGAGCATATTTTGCTGAATTTTTTTACACATTTTCTATGATAATGATAGTATTTTCTAAAATTTTCAAAGCAATTTGAGAATTTTAACTCCGCTTAAAAAATGTTTGAAAAATTAAGTCCCATAGGGTTCAAGTATTAAATTTTTTCAACCCGGGTTAAATCCGAAACTAATTGAGTTTCATTGTTCATTTTCATTCCCAAACATCCCAGTGACCGTCTCAACAACATACTAAAACGCCATTTCTATAAAATCATTTTTTCGAAAGTTATCGCTCGAAAACCAGACAGATAGATAAAATGACCAAAGTCATAAACACTTTTCAAATATGTTGAAAAGTTTTATAGAAACGATTATTAAAGTCCAAAATTTTGCAAACACAAATGTTAGAAAATATGTAATCATATAAAAATGAAATTTATATAATTTCTAACGTTACTTTTCATTGAAAAATGGCGCGAACGGATTGAAATAAAATAAACTTTAAAATAATGAGAAAACGACATATTCATCAAAGATGGTTTCCTACATTATTATTCACCGCATATTTGAATGCACCTATTTTACACTTTTGTGAGATGCAATCGATCATACTTTGAAATACTGAAAAAAAAAACAGTTTTACAGAAATCCACGACGCTTTATTTCCCATCACGCAATGCAGAGTTATAGATAACGTTTAAACATTTTATGTGTGGTTCTGAGAACTTTTCAGAATTTTTGCCATTTGCTATATTTTGATGCCTTACTCACCTGACAGTTTTCATAATTTTTAAAATAAAAACCATAGACGTTGATTCTTTTGAGGCTGTGGACTTGGCAGGCCCAACTAAAGCGCTGTTTTCTGCAGCTCCTTACCCACTGTTATAGATTCACCTATACGAGTAAGATTAAATTGTACCTATTTTGCAGCAAAATATAATGTATTTATTTATTTATTTTACTGTTTAACTAGTATTATAAGCACAGAATCTCATAGCTCCCACTCAGATAAACTCCCTTCAAAGAGAGTTACCCAAATCAAGATCGCGATCTCATAGCAAATAATAGCATTCGTAGACTGATTTTGCGTTTTTATTGCCTCGTAAATATGGAATAGCCGATAACTGGGCTGGCAACAAGAAAACTTGATTCTACAATTTTCATAATATTGTACATCAGTGTGTATACTCATCGCAGTGCCGTAAATGTAACTACACAGAACTCCCGATTATCCGTGTGCCGATTATCCGGTTTGCGGATTATCCGTGCAGTTTGAAACACGGCACATAAACAAAATATTACAGACTTTTTTATAAAGAACAAGAAAGATCAATCATGCTTAAAGCATTGATTAAGAAACACTTTCCAACTTCAATGCAATATTATTTAAACATGTCTAAAATGTAATACATGCCTCAGTAATATTTTCAAACTTCTCACAATAATACATTGATTTATTATAGTTGAAAACTTAAAGATTCATCCAAAAAAATGAACTTCATTCAAATGACGGCATTGAAATATAAATTGCCTGGTTTAAACATATCTAAAATGTGATATATTACTCGGTAACAATTTTAGAATTATCATAATACCACGATAACTTATTATATTTAAAAACTTCATCGAAAACAACTGAAATTCATTCAAATGACGTCATAGAAAAAATAACACGCCTGGCTCTCTTTAAAAAAGCAGCATTTCATTCATAAATAATTTCCCATTCATGTCATTCATCACAATACTATAATAATTTATTTTATTTAAAAATTAAGACCATGGAGCTATAAGTAATTTAACTCTATGCTTAAAACATCATCGCAAAAAATCGTCCTTCTCTAGGTAAAGTCAATGAATATTTCTTTCATATCAGCTATGCAGACTCCATGAGCTAAATTCTTTTGCATTAAAAAAATACAGCAATTCCTATACAGCTCATCCTACATATTTTGCTGTTTACATTTCACATAAGTGAAAAATAGGCTTCGTTAGAGAAATAATCAAAGTTGGATGCTCATTTAGACTCAAATATATTGTCATTGCGTTGTTTCAGTATGTAGATGCACAGAATTTAAGCGAAAATAAAGAGGTTTTACGACGAATACAACACTCAATATGAATTAAAAAGAACTTTAGAAATGACGATTTTGAGACAAGATGGATGCCGTATTATATTTTGATGTTGGTCACGTGATCGTTTCATACCATGGTCACGTGGTCGCTTCATGTAAGAGGTGCAATTATTATTTTAATTTTTGTTAAAAAAACTACTGAATATATTTCGCTGAATTTTTTTTTATATATTTTATGGAACAATTTGAATATTACCTGAAATTTTCGAAGCAATTTGTGAAATTTAAATCCGCTTAAAAAATGTTTGAAAAATTTGGTCCCGTTGGGTTTAATGTATTTCATTTTTTCAACCCGGGTTCAATCCAAAACTAATTGGGTGATATTATTTATTTATATTCTCATAGGTCCTACAGACCGTCTGAACAACATATTAAAATTTCATTTTGATTCAGTCATTTTTACGGCAGTTATCGTGCTAACGGACAGACAGACAGACAGACAGACAGACAGACAGACAGAGAGGATGAACAAAGTCATAAACACTTTTCAACTTTGTTGTAAAGTGTTAAAAATTGAATTTGTATGGAAGTTTTCTCTTATTACTTCTACTCTACTCTAATTAAACCGTAGCACTTAATGTATTTTGTTTAGACTATCTTTTTAACACTTTACAACAAAGTTGAAAAGTGTTTATGACTTTGTTCATTCTGTCTGTCTGTCTGTCTGTCCGTTAGCACGATAACTGCCGTAAAAACGACTTAATCAAAATGAAATTTTAGTATGTTGTTCAGATGGTCTGTAGGACCTATGGGAATATAAATGAATAATATCACCCAATTAGTTTTGGATTGAACCCGGGTTGAAAAAATGAAATACATTGAGCCCTACGGGACCTAATTATTCAAACATTTTTAAGCGGATTCAAAATTCACAAATTACTTCGAAAGTTTTAGGTAATATTCAAATTGTTCCATAAAATATATAAAAAGAAATCAACGAAATATATTCAGTAGTTTTTTAAATAAAAATTAAAATAATAATTACACCTCTTATATGAAACGGTCACGTGACCAATATATGGCATCCATCTTGTTTCAAAATCGTGATTTTTTAAGTTCTTTCTAATTCATATTGAGTGTTGTATCCGTCTTAAAACTATTTTATTTTTGCTTAAATTCTGTGCATCTACATACTGAAACAACGCAAATACAATATATTCGAGTTTAAATGATTATCCAAATTTGATTATTTCTTCAATGAAGCCTATTTTTCACTTATGTAAAATATAAACAGCAAAATATGTGGAATGAGTTGTATATTAGAATTGCTGTATTTCTTTAACACAGAATAATTCAGCCCATGGAGTCTGCATGGCTGATATGAATGAAATATTAATTGATTTTATAAAGAGAAGGACTATTTTTTTCGATGAAGTTTTAAGCATAGAGTTTAATTACTTGTAGTTCCAAGGTCTTAATTTTTAAATAAAATAAATTATTATAGTATTGTGATGAATGAAATGAATGGGAGAAAGTTATGAATGAAATGCTGTTTTTATAGATATCCAGGCGTGTTATTTTTTCTATGACGTCATTTGAATTAATTTCAGTTGTTTTCGATGAAGTTTTCAAATATAATAAATCCTCGTAGTATTATGATAGTTTTATAAATATTATCGTGTAATGTATCGCATTTTAGATATATTTAAACCAGGCAATTTATATTTCAATGCCGTCATTTCAATGAAGGTTTAAGTTTTCAAATATAATAAATTAATGTAGTATTGTAATAAGTTTTAAAATATTACCGAGGAATGTATTGCATTTTAGATTTTTTTAAATAAAATTGCATTGAAGTTGGAAAGTGTTTCATAATCATTGCTTTAAGCATGATTGATCTTTCTTGTTTAAATTTTATGTTAATTTTTGGTGGATTCTTGTTCATTTTTAACTTATTTACGGGTTACAGGGCCATTGTTCGATTATCCGTGTTTTTCGATTTTCCGTGTAAAGCCGATCATTAATTAGCACGGATAATCGGGAGTACAGTGTATTTACGGTATTCTGATATTCATTATATTAATTATGCAGACAATTTATTAAAGCAGTGATATCTGTAAAAGTGTATAACAAGAATATGATTTCCCTCTAATGAAAACGTATTAATCTTAAATTTTGCTTTATATTTGACGCCTTAAGGCATAATACCTGTAAGTATATTTCTCATCCAATTTAGTACAAAAATGAAAAAAATATATTAGTATCATACTACGGAATAGGAGGGAGGGGGGAACGCACACAATTTACAAAGTGACAATTATATATACTCATGTACCATTCAACTTCACAGCTTATGTATTCTTGAAACGTCCGATGTCAAACTTTGTATTGAGATTCAATAAAACCATGTATGATATGAATATTTTGAAAAAATATATATATTATAATTAGGCCAAATGCGTTCCCCCATGGGGGAATGTCACGGGCGATATGTAATAATAATACACACATGGAATAAAGCAAAATTATTTTGTAAATTATGTTTTTCTCAATTATTATAATGTAAAAATGAGTTTAAAAAGCATACAGTACTTTACCAGTAATTACATGCATATAGAAATTCGGATATAATAACGTTTAAAATAATAATAATATCATTTTTTATTACAGATCAGCGACATAGATTTTTGACGAATCTCAACTGTAGCAATCTGAATTAATCCAGCTACTTCAAATTTCAGACCAGTACAATATTTTGAAGCTCTGCTCATAATACGTGTGATTTCCCCCCAAAATATAGTGAAAAGCATAGCATATCGTCAAAAACAACACAACTTACAGCACAACTTCTCTAAACCTCTACAAAATGATATAATTGTGAATACAATTCTGGTAGGAATAATAATGAATAAACGTATATAAATGAACCTACCTTGCAAAATGTGGACTGTCAGAATAACAAGAAAAGCACGTAAAACACAAGTCACTCTTCACCCGCTTCACAAAGAAACTAAAATAGCCACCGTCATTGCGGTATTAGTTGTTGTGTCTAATGCCATATTGTAGCATCACTCAGAGAACCTAAGGCTCCTATATAGAGAGCTGACTCACCCGCCATTTTATATCATACTTAGCCATTGGCTTCTATTGCGCAGTGACTCGACATCGCGCATTGTGGCATAAATTCGCAATAAAATGGGAGGATGTTAAGCCTTAAATATCTCTAATAATTCCCGAAAAGTGATACAAATGTTTAGATTCCTGAATGAATGAAAAAGAATACATGGATAAATTGTTGAAGAGATGAATACATAATTAAACTTTTCGCCGCAGTCTGCATTAATGGCACCAAAATCAGGTGCGTTGCGCTGTTCATTCCAAGGACACTGGTGCAGGTTCTCACTCCTTGTCGCCAAGGCGTTTCTCTTTGTGTGGTAGAACATGGCGGCCATGGGGCAGCCTGTATTTTAGGAGCTCTAGGAGGATCTATAACGTCATTGTAACCATAAAACTGGGGTACGTGGGATTATTCGCCGCATGTGATTCACCCAATAATTAGGATCACCTTCCCATTGTATTTAACACCATTCACTGGCTGGTTTTGCACTCGCTATGTCCTTGTCAATCTGGAATATTCGATACATACAATGGCAATAAGATCGTGTTATGTACCACAATATTGCAAGCCCCTATTGAGACCGCCGATTTCAGTCTTACAGCCGAGATTTTCAGTCCATATATCCGGTATCCGATATCTTAAATAATCTAATTGCTTACCAATACATGGGCATTGTTATCTGCAACAAAGCGCGATCTAAACAGTAGAACTATCACATATATGGGTTCTGTGAATGAGCTTGTTCGTTGCAGCTCTGTTCAGCTTGAGGTCAAGTTTTGAAGAACATTGATGCTGGCTACGTGGTAGGACGGAATTTGTCGACTTTCATAGTGGTTTCTCAAAATTGCGGCGCTTAGCTAGTTCTCTAACTGACATTTCAGATATTGATGGTTCCATATTGATGAATGCATAAAAAGAGCAATACTGCTTTATGTTAGCTATTATCTGCAATGGGAGCGCGTTGTTATAGTTAGTAACGCTCTTAATTTGCCGATTTTCTGAATAAGAATTTGGCCGTTGTTCAATCCTAAACAACAGCTTGATCTAAAATAATTGTTGGTTCTGTGGTAGGACTGCACGCGTTTGTTTTCAAATATGTTCATAAAATTGTGGCAGATAAATTTTCCTGTTGTTATAGCAGATAATGACTATTCCATCCAGAGGATCACATAAAATGCGTGAAACCGGTTTATGGATAGTCTTATTTGCAATGCGAGAGCAATCCTAATTATATTAGTAATGTCACACTTTTCATTTTGATGATAAATTGAAATAAGTATCAAGTTTCTATCTAATGTGCATTAAGTCATAAAATCTATAACAATACTTAATGGTTTTCGCTTTTATTTAGGGGGAAAATGTCTGCAAATAGAAGGTTCTTCAGATACCATTAATTCGTTTAGTAAATGGTTGAGCATAGTGTTTGTAATAAATCTCTTATAAGTGCATGATGACATAAATAATAATATTTGACACATAAATGAGGAAGCACACAGTTATGTACTATACTACGAAAGGAACATAAGCAATGACATTTGCTTATAATTACAGCTTACTACAGCAGAAGATATATTAATGAATTATTCCACTTTATATTACACATTACATTTTTTGTAAACACATGTGACACATTTACATAAAAATTATTGTATCGGATCCTGTGGTGAAATAAATTAAATTTATATTTATAAATAGTATATTTATAAATAATATATTTATAAATATTATATTTATAGAATAGTTTAGAGACTAAAAATGTGGCGTAACAACCATATATAATTATTTACAAAAATAAACTTTCCTCGTGAGTATACTGATAATTGTGTACATTGCATTTGATCCGAGAATAACCCACCAAATTGATCTCTAAAGTGAGAGTCAACTTACCTAATATGAAAAGTAAATTATTGGTCATTGACTACAATATTTAGATTTTACATTATAGTATTTATTTAGGTAGCACTCAGTTATTAAAATATACATTTACAAATAACACTATATACAACAACTCATTCAATTTTTTGTGAGAGATACCTCAGAGGAGATGCGAGACCACACAATATTCACAAAAATTTCAAAAAATATATGTGTCCGACTGATTGTCATAATATATGGCGGGTACATACCTTATGTACATTTTAACAGCAGTAGAGATCGGGCTTGGGAGCGAATTTGTTGACTCCGCAATCTCTAGATTTCATTTCTATATCACTACTTTTTATTGTTCGTCATAGCGAATAATTAACCGTCTTTATAATTCCGGGATCTTTTCCATCCTGCTCATTGTCTTCCTAGCTCAAAGATTCTTTTCAAGACTGCTGTCTTTTTCCGTTAGGTAATCTGAACTTGTTTTTTACCTTGCTTCGGGGAAACATGCCTTCTTTGTATTTATTAGCTTTGCTTTTTATAAAAGCTTAGAGCCGGTCCTGATAGGACTCACCTTTTCTAATGCAGTATTGCCCGGAAGCATAGGTTACGCCCATATAGGCATCGTGACTTTCCAATCTGATGATGTCATCACCAATTTGTGAATTTATGTGTAGTAAACCTCGTTCAACTGAAATGTTAAACCTGGTGCCAATTTGCATGAATCTTTTGCTCAGCTTGTTCCCACTATGGCGTATTACTTAAAATATATATATTGCTTTTCTTGGTCTTACAACTTCATTTATGTCATACTGATAAATAAAGACCTTGTTAAGAATTCAATATAAAAATATTAATGTACCGATTGAAAGTTTTTTGATGACACTCAATCGAAAATGTATTTTTGAAAATGGCGGAATAAAGCATTTTCAAAATATATTTTCCACTTCATTATAAAGAACTTTTGAAATGAAAAATACATCAAATTTTAAGAAAAAATATTTCTAGCACTGATTTGGTGTATCTAATATAAGCAATATTCAGCTATTGTGTCAGATATGACTTTTGTCCTTCTCCTCGTTACAACTTTCACATCTTTAATGTAGATAACACTAGTCTGCAGGATAAAAAAAATTACACATTTTATGTTGTGATTTTACGTTTGGAAGTTGATTTTGACTCATTTTAGTACGCAGAAATTAGGACATTAGTCAGAATTTTCGTATTATGTCAGAATTTTTGCATTTTCTTGCCTTCGACTGTGAATATTCATTTACAGTCGCAATGCGGACTATGTGGCTTTAACGATTTATAAACCAAAATGTTAAATCGTTAATCTGTAGAAAACGCTCATGTGACTGTATTAAATATTTTTAGCTGGATACCTAGCTCATCGCTATGATATTTGCCTATCCTGTTTTGGCTCTTGGATCAAACTCTGCAATACAAAATTGACGATTTTGGTTTATGTAAGATTATTGAAATGTAATGAACATAACGTTTTCTTTACTCTCTTTTTTACTTTCTTTATATACATATAATGTATAAGGAAAGTATTGTGACGGGGTCGAAAATTCGAATTCGAGTTTTCTACGGGAGAGCACGTTTCAAGCACGAATCAGACGTTTTTAAGATGATGTCTGTGTGTGTGTGTGTCAGTGAGTCTGTGGAGACGATAGCTGACGACAGAATGGACCGATTCGACCGAAATTTGGTACAAAAATTACAATCCGTGAATACTGGAAGCGTATTGTTTTTATACGTAATCGCATGTTCAGAAACCTCCTAAATTTTCGAGTAAAATTTTGAAAAAAAACATCAAAAAATTAAAACCTTTAATAAAGTTACGTAAATAGTCATTTCTTATGTAATGTTTCATAAGAATTATATAATTAAGATTAGATAATTGAGATTAAAAAATTTTTTAGAACACTAGCATGAACCGTTCTCGACATATAATAAAATTTAAAAAAATATATATTACCTATTGTTGAAATATGTTCATTTTCATAAGTAATATCATGCAATAAATTGCGTGACCTCATTCTCGTGGATCTAGCTAGTTTCATCCATTAGGAAAGATACTTTATGCAATACATTTGCATTTGGACACCAATAGTCAGTTATCAGACGAGTTCTATTGGTGATAGGGCTGGGCACCCCACTCGTACCAGAGTGAAAAAATATTTTAGCTTCAAATCATAGATTTCGAATCAACTACCTATGAGTTTCCATGCCAGAGTGCGATCCACTCAACCACAGGTGGCCCTTGCAACTCGCTGAAATACCACACTGTGTAAATTGCCTGTTTCACCTATACAAAATCCATTTTTAAAGTGCCTTGGTTCGCAAACTGTGTCAATGTTTACTTAGCACCATCGGAAAGGTTGATGAACATTCTTTCCAACATCATTTCCTTCATAATTATTTATTTTCATAATATGCATCGAAATCTGCGTTTTTTAGTTTCCATCTTGGCACCATCGGAAAGATTGATCAAAACTCTTTCCAGCGTTATTTCCTTCATAATTATTTATTTTCATAATATACATCGAAATCTGCATTTTCAATTTCCAGTTTGGCATCATCGAAAAGGTTGTTGGAAATTATTTCCAACGTTATTTCCTTCATAATTATTTATTTTCATAATATATATCGAAAACTGCGTTTTTGGGGTTATCTGATACATATATATCGTCGCATCCAAAAAAATAAGATTAGCACAAATCCATAGTTTACAAAAAGTTCCGTACATATTTTGGGATTCTGACAAATGAAATATTTGGATTTCATAAGTAATTTCAAATTTGTTGATATATTAAGTGATTGCATTTAGTGATTGCATTGCAACGAACGATAATTCCGCGAAAGCGATTCGCTTACGCGGGTTTAATTCATGCCTCATCTCTTCCCATAGTTTCTTTTATGTATTTATTTTTTATCTATGGAGATCGCGCGATTCAATTATGAGAAAAAAAAATGTGGAGTGGCGCTCTTTGCACTTAAACTAAGGATTTCAGATTTCATGGCGATGTGACTTGAAATTGATTTGGCGATTTGGTGAGTTAGGGGCATTATTTAAGTGACAAATGCTCAAGTAGAGTGCAATCACGTTAAACATATGGATCCGTAAGTCCTTCCGAGAGGTTAGTGGTAGGGGAAGGAGGATACGGTACCTGCAAATGCCTCCTCCACTGGGTTCCGGTTTAAATTGGGTGGCCCTTCCCGGTCGTCCAAACAGATACTTCACACCTTCGGACAAGTCGGAAGGTCTGGGTCGAAGAAGAAGTGCTTATGTAGGACCCGTGCAACGCCGGGTTATTCGTTCTAGTTTAGGTATGAGAAAGCCTTTTTATATATCCAACTGTAACGCTTAGCGATAAATTTGGCGAACGTGGCAACTAATTTGGCTAAATACCGCCAACTTGGAGAATTTTTTATGGTACCACATTGATGAAATTATCGGTAAAATTGCAAAAATGAAACTAAATTAAGGAAAACGACATCAAATTGATAATTAATTATCAAAATCTCTTAATATATGGACTATAATGTTTATTGTGAAGGCTAAAAATATTGAAATTTCTCAAGTTAAATTTACGCAAAAGATAAGTTAATAGGGTTTTTCGAAAACGTTTTAAATATGATCATCCAGAAAAGGTACTAAATGTTTGACTCAACACTACAAACATTGTACAGCATTTCTTGTACAACATGTCTTGTACAAGATGTTTTCGCAGTGAAAAAAACTAAACTCATTCCATCAAGTAGGAAATGTCATGTGTTGCCCACATGAAGTTATATTTTTTATTTGTGACTAATCTCTTGTATGATATCAACCTCTTGAAATTAGTAAACAAAATAAATTCAAATGAAAATTATTGGAAACATTTATAAACGTAGAAAAAAATCATTATCTGATCAAAATTTAGATGGAATTAGAGAAGAAGACCAAACCGTTTCCGAATGAAAACGGACCCGAAACATTTGAAAAACGCAGATGACGGCCTGGAAAAACAGTATCTTGGGGAGGAATGTGATCGAATGAACCGTATCAGATTTTCTTAGCTGTCACAGAAAGCAGAGCGGAAAAGACCTCTGTTTAAAGTTCACCTTACAATGTTTACTGTGAAAACAGTTTCTTTTTATCTCCTTTCCAAAGAAAACATGTTAAAAATTCAATTAATTTCTGGAAGGAATATATATATATATATATATATATATATATATATATATATATATATATATAATATTGTTCATTTTTGCTCTTATCGTAATGTTTCAGCAGTTTTCTCATATTTTTTTCAGCAACGGACCCATTACTATTACATAAAGATTCCTCTATATGTATCAAAATAAAATTTTTAATTTATTAGCATACTGGAATTGCAGATATGGGCTATTCCATGCTGAAATTATATTTATTTTTCTACATACATAGTGACAAAATTTAGGCGTCATAGAACAGTAACAAAAATTAAAACATATGTAAATTCATTTCCCGTAAAAATCAATAGAATTTTTGTTGTTATTGATTAAAATGCTTATACCAAATTCTATTTAATTTAATCGATTAATATCAGATATATCGGGCTCCATGAGAAAAGTATCACTAATAGCTTGTGAACAATTATAATAACGAGTAAACAATGGTGTCCATTAGTAAACAATGGTCCATTTATTTCTAAATAACGGCTCTCTCTGAAAATCATTGCTTGGAAAAACCACTCTCCCTCTTCAACTCTATATCATTCCAATATATTCGTAGACATTCCTCCTTGCAGCCTCATCATTTGGCCTGAGGATCAGACACGCCCTCCTTTCTCTCGTTGGATGCTCCTCAATACGATGTCGTATTTTTGCGTTATTGACTCTTTCAGTTTCCAATAAAGCTTGGTTTAAGTCTTGGCCCTAGGATATTTTGCCCTGACCACACCTGCAATTTGTGTGACGTGTATTTTTGGGGGTTATAATCTTCCGGGCCAAGACTGTCATAAAACGGTGGCTAAAAGTCTGCGTTTTGTTTCTATATATATATTTGTTTATATATATATATATATACAAAAATAACGCTTTGGCACAAGATAATTAACTGAATATTTCAGAAATGAAGCTGGAATTTTCATGGATCCCTGTAATTGGGATTTTTCTTATCAGTTTACTCAAATTATCAACAAAGTAGGTGATAAAAATGAGCAAAGGTTACAAAATGCTTTACAGTGTACTTGCAAATCATTGAATCATTTAATAAGAGCTGAGCAGTTCACTTCGTCGTTAAAAGCCTGCAACTCCTCCCAGAAGCTCAACGATAAAGCATCGCCAAGCCAGTACTAACATAGATGGTTCAATTCCCGTTTGGAGCAGCGATATTTTTTACAATGGCGCCCGAACGATTACACCTACAATTTAGTACATTGATATTAGCGAGTCTGAAAATGACCCTTAGTACGATTAGTACGGATTCAGTGGATTCTGGCACGTTGGACGCCGATTGCAAAATTGGGAGGACAACCACCAAGCAGAATACTAACCTGGGTAAAAATAGCAGTATGAGGAGGCTAATGTGAGGTAAAAATAGCAGGAGATGGTTAATGAAATTATCAAATTACACGTCAATCTGCCATTAGCGGGAGACGAATAAAGGGTTCACTTCGATGGTAAGAACTTGCAATTCCGTCCCAGCAGCTCAACGTTATGGTACGTGTTGTGATTCTGCAAATAATGTCATAAAATATTCGAAACATATATTATCTCTTCTGAGTTAAAATCAACAGATCTCTAATTCTTCATTGAAATTGTTAGGACTGAATTCTTTCATCCAAATAAATGTTCAAATTTAAGGAGTAAAAGGCCGAACTTCCACGAATTCCCCCTATTTTTGTAGAGCTTTATACCTAGTTATGTATTATCTGTATAATGTGTATAATTTAAATTCGTTAATATAATTTAAATGCGTGGGTTGAACATCCAAAAAGCGAAATCCTCATTCTAAACCTTTTCCTATCTCCATTTCTTGGCTGAAACTTGATTACGCATATGCATGTAATTTACGCCTTATGAGAGCTGAAAATCTCGCGATCGTGGGAGCTAAATCCGAGTTCTGATGGCTTTATAAAAAAAAAAATGAAACGGGTTGTAATTTGTTGTTTGAAATTTGAAGATCTCTTATTTGCTCAGTATGGTTCACCTATACGCAATCCGATGATTTTCATGGGAAGACACGTCACTTACCAACATGTGAAAAGGATCTGAGCAAGTGGTGGCTGTGTTGCAGGCCTCAGATTGTGGCACTGCAACGATGCATGTCGAGAATTGACCGATGTGGGTTAGGAGCTAATACGGAGCATATGTTAGCCAAATGGCTTGATCATGTCATATATTTTTTTAAATTTCCGAAATCGGTTGTTTCCCAATAATGTAGGCGAGCAAACCATTCTTTTATTAAATTATGCATTTTCACTGTATGCGATCCTTGGACTGCTCTCGCTCCATTGAAATTTCCCAGCTGAATTACTGACAGATGAAGTTTTAGGAATATTCTTCATCGTTGATACTTTTGAATGCGTCTTTGATTATTTCTTTTATTATAAATGATCTTCGGCCAGCTAAATATGCTGACGACCAGTATCTTACTCTCCTGCAACTCGACCGAAGTGCTTGAGACGTAGAAGGCGGCGGCGATATTGCCGATAAAACCCCTTTGACTACGTTTCTCGATTTTACTCGCTTACCAAAGAAACTGGAGGTAAGGTAATTTACTTACTTTTGTTAGAAGAGAAATTATCTGATTTATTTCGACTAGAGAAATCGGCCAGCTGTTGGACCATTAATGTTGTTGAGCTGGTATTGCTTAAAAGTCGGAAATTTCAAGAGGTAAATATTATACAAATTATCTTTACAATTTAATATGATTGGCTTTTGCATTGCAAAGAACCTCGTTTATTTATGTTGGATTTTTCATTCATTTATATGAAGCCAAATTATAGTTTTACCAAATAATGTTCATAAAATTGAAAGAATATTTATACTTATAATACATTTTTCTTAGTGCTCAACCACTTTGCTGACCATTTTTAGGTTTATTATTACCAATGTCTAGTTAATCGTTGTCTATGCTATTGTTTAATTTGCGTGAGGTCCAGTGAGAGAATAAAATATAGTTTATAATTTGTTAACTGTTATAATGGTTCATGTTTCAATAAAATATTGTATACTAAAGCCAAACGGAATTGGATTTTGGATGAAATTTATTTAGGATTTAGGTTTAAAAAGAAAATACAGATACTCAAAAAGGTAAGAGGTTATCATGGTTTAATTTTATTATTTGATATTAGAATATTATTGTTTCTGGGCAGATCCTTCGTGAGGTTAATTATCAGGGTTGGAGGAATAAAAGAATATGGGAAATAAATATAGAGGCTTAATTAACCTATCTCTAATATTATTTTTATTGTCAATTTGTCGGTCCCTCAATATTATCACGATAGAAATACTTGTACCAAATTCCATTCCATGTGATCAATTTTTTAAGGAGATATAATGCTTTATACAGAAAAATGAAATTTGTTATTTTTCTTCCATTTTAGATTGAAAATGTACAATATATCAAAAGCGACAACTACAATCGTTCTGTAAATGGCTGCAATAACTTTTAAATACAAAATTCGCATCAAATAAAGAAATAAAATCTGTAAAAATTCTTAACATAATGTTTTATCTTTTTTCCATTTTTTAAAGAAAAACTGTTCGAAAAATTGAATGTCATTCCCTGACCCGACCACTCTGAAAATGATCAGTTCTCGTACGATTACATCATGAAATAATCGTACCGAATTGCAATTGATTCTTTCAATTTGACCGAGAGTTAGCCTCGTCACTTACAGACACACTCAGAGAGAGACATACAGACTGACAGGCAAAATAAAAAAGTCGCGTTCAAAGATGCTCAAAACGTGGAGATTCGTGAAAATCCGAGAGTCACAATTTTGACCACCTCCCAATGTTTTCTCTTTACTTATATGTATTCTAGGTAAAGTAAAAATATTTATTTATTATCAAGATGTCATTGATGGTGTCGACTATTCCGTGCTGAAGAGCGCTTAAAAGGAAAAAACCGGTTCATGAATGCTGTTATCTGTGGTGTGAGAAGATTACTAAAATATATATAAATTTAACAAATTGGTTATAAACTCAGGTGGAAATGATATAATGTGCTGCACATTTTTTTACGGAATTGCGTCCTTAAAAATACACAGAAAATATTACGCAGGTAATTAAACGTATATATATATATATATATATATATATATATATATATATAATGTATCCAAGCGAGTCTCTTTTCTTTATAAAGGAAAAGTATCAGTTTTATTTACTCACTTATGAATGCATCTAACGGTTTATATGCATTTATTTTAAAAGTTGGACAACCATGATATATACCGTAAACTTGATATAAAAATGTGTAATACAAAAATAATATATATATATATATATATATATATATATATATATATATATATATATATGTTGGCTTTTGGCATATAGTAAACAAAACAATGTATTTTTTCAATATTGTATGAATACAATGATGGCGTGGTGTCTTGTAGTCTATATGCACGATTACCGTAAGAGTGAAAGCTTAAAAAATGCGCTCTGAGAGATTGTTGAACCATTATAAAAGTAAAAGACTATAGAAATGGCGGAAAGAACTTTTCCTACTTTTAGTTGCCTTTCAAAAATATTTTATGATTGATGGGAAATAGTCGTGTTTGAAGTTTCGGTTCGTGGAAAGAAAGACATTGTTTGGAATTCATGCGCTGTTTTCGCATTTAAAATGTTTATTTTAAGACAATGTTTCATAAAAGCGTGTGTGCATAGACAAGAAACAATTCTTTAGTAACAGACCATAAGAACGTTTTTTTCCCTTCTGAAAGAATAAAGTTTTTACCGTATTGGAAGGAAATGCAAGAAATCTTTGAAGACATTGTAAGCCATCTATCTAGTTTTTGTCATACTGTTTAATGCTGCATTCTGCTGATATGGTAAAGGGGTAAAGATATTTTTCTGTTATAAAAATGAACTGCAAACACTTATAGAGATATCTGGCTTTTTTTTCGTTCATGAATTGCTAATAAAAGTTTAATTACCTGCGTAATATTTTCTATGTATTTTAAGGACGCAATTCCGTAAAAAATGTGCAGCACTTTAAATCATTTTCAGCTGAGTTTATAACCAATTTGTTAAATTTATATATATTTAGGAATCTTCTCACACCGCAGATAACAGCATTCATGAACCGGTTTCTTCCTTATAAGCGCTCTTCAGCACGGAATAGCCGACACCATCAATGACATCTTGATAATAAATAAATATGTTTACTTTACCTAAAATACATATAACTAAAGAGAAAACATTGGGAAGGGGTCATAATTGTTACTCACAGATTTTCCCGAATCTCCACGTTTTGAGCATCTTTGAGCGCGACTTTTTTATTTTGCCTGTCAGTCTGAATGTCTCTGTGTGTGTGTGTCTGTAAGTGACAAAAATAACTCTCGGTCAAATTGAAAGAATCAATTGCAATTCGGTACGATTATTACATTATGTAACCGTAAGAGAACTAACTGATCATTTTCAGAGTGGTCGGGTCAGAGACTGACATTCAAATTTTCGAACAGTATTTCTTTTAAAAATGGAAAAGATTAAAAATTATATTAACAATTTTTACAGATTTTAGTTTTTCATTTGATGCAAATTCTGTATTTAAATGCTATTGCAAACATTTACAGAACGATTGTAGTTATCGCTTTTGATATATTGTATATTTTCAATCTAAAATGGAAGAAAAATCACAAATTTTATTTTTCTGTATAAAGCATTATATCTCCTTAAAAAATTGATCACAAGGGATGGAATTTGGTACAAGTATTTCTATCGTGACAATATTGAGGTACCGACCAATTGACATTAAAAATTATATTAGAGATAAGTTAATTAAGGCGCAATATTTATTTCCTATATTCTTTTATTCCTTCAGCCCGGATAATTAACCTCACGAAGGATCTGCCTAGAAATAATAATTAAATACTAATATCAAAGAATAAAATTAAACCAACATAACCTCTTACCATTTTGAATATCTGTATCTTCTTATTAAACCTAAATCCTAAATAAATTTCTTCCAAATTCCAATTCCGTTTGGTTTTAGTATACAATATTTTATTGAAACATGAATGATTGCATGTAACAAATAATAAAATATATTATATTTTCTCACTGGACCTCACGCAAATTAAAAATAGCATACGCAATGATTAAGCTTCTCGCTAAGCCTTCCTTTTCTTTTTTCAAATTTTCAAATTCTTTTTATACTTTATATATATATATATATATATATATATATATATATATATATATATATATATATATATATATATATATATATATATATATATATATATATATATATATATATATATATATATGAATGAAAGTAGAAAAGAACGGGAGTGACCATATGAATTACATAAGAATGCTAGGGGTGGATTGCGACACCCCTTTCCCGCTTAAAGCAGCTTTTACAACCCGGGTAACGCTCACGGAACCAACATAATTCCATGGTCAGCCTCCCAAATGTGCGAAAATAAAAGCACCAGAACAGACTCAGAACCAAAGAAGTAAACGAATCCATGAAGAAGACACATCCGCTAGTCCAACCCGATGGAACGTCTCTTTATATAAGTAAAGTTGCTCATGCGCAGAGAAATATCAGGATAATAGTTACGCAGTCATGAATATTAAATCTCTATATCAACAATCAGATTACAAATTTTCTTTAAAAAAGGATTTGTAATAATGTTGTACAAAATTGACTGGATAATTTCTTTTTATAGCTTCATCTGCAAATTTTTTACATTTGCAAATGCAGTCTTTCCTAAAAGTATTATAATTTTGGTTTCTTCTAAAATGTCCAATCATTATATTTCTGAAGACATACTTTGCAAGGTTTGAATTCCAATCGATAATATGATTTACCTTGATCCTGTATGAATCTCTTTTGTCGTGTAACTCTGTGTATATTCCATATTTCTTGTGTTTTTTGATAGCTAAATCCAAGAATTTTACCGATCCGTCCTCACACGCTGGATTTTCAATAAGGTCCAATTCGCTTGGGTAGAATGAAAAGTCAAAACATGGGGTGTTTTCATAGCCCCCAATTATCACATCATCGACATAACGGAAGTAGGGCATTTCCGATAGGATATGAGTGCCTCTTTCGTATTTAGATAGATATATATCTGCTAGTATTGACGAGCAACTCCCTCCCATAGGTATGCCCTTGATTTGTTTGTAAAAATTGCTTCCGTCGTGTAGTATGTTTTCCTTTAATACCAATTCTACCAAGTCCATGTATCTTCTATAAGTTATAAATTGCTTTAGATCGTATTCTTCATGTAGATCTTTCAGAATCAATTGTAAATTATCCAAATCAATATTGTTAAAAAGATCTCGAAAGTCGTAACTCTTAAAGTTGATATCGTTATGACAAAACTTTAGTCGGTTTATCAGTTCCTGTCCGTTTTTAACACTTTACAACAAAGTTGAAAAGTGTTTATGACTTTGTTCATTCTGTCTGTCTGTCTGTCTGTCTGTCTGTCTGTCCGTTAGCACGATAACTGCCGTAAAAATGACTTAATCAAAATGAAATTTTAGTATGTTGTTCAGACGGTCTGTAGGACCTATGGGAATATAAATGAATAATATCACACAATTAGTTTTGGATTGAACCCGGGTTGAAAAAATGAAATACATTGAGCCCTATGGGACCTAATTTTTCTAACATTTTTTAAGCGGATTTAAAATTCACAAATTGCTTCGAAAATTTTAGGTAATAATCAAATTGTTCCATAAAATATATAAAAAAAAATTCAGCTAAATATATTCAGTAGTTTTTTAAATAAAAATTAAAATAATAATTACACATCTTATATGAAACGATCACGTGACCATGATATTAAACGATCCCATGACCCACTTCAAAATGAGATATGGCATCCATCTTGTTTCAAATTCGTGATTTTTTAAAGTTCTTTTTAATTCATATTGAGTGTTGTATCCATCCTAAAACTACTTTATTTCTGCTTAAATTCCGTGCATCTACATACTAAAACAACACAATGACAATATATTTGAGTTTAAATTCTCATTCAAATTTGATTATTTCTACAATTAAGCCTATTTTTCACCTATGTAAAATGTAAACAGCAAAATATGTAGAATGAGTTGTATTAGAATTACTGTATTTCTTTAACACAAAATAATTCAGTCCATGGAGTCTGCATGGCTGATATGAATGAAATATTAATTGATTTTTTAAACAGAAGGACGATATTTTTCGATGAAGTTTTAAGCATAAAGTTTATGAATTGTAGCTCCATGGTCGTAATTTTTAAATAAAATAAATTATTATAGTATTGTGATGAATGAAATGGAGAAAGTTATGAATGAAATCCTGCTTTTATAGAGAGATCCAGGCGTGTTATTTTTTCTATGACGTCATTTGAATTAATTTCAGTTGTTTTCGATGAAGTTTTCAAATATAATAAATTATCGTAGTATTATGATAGATTTAAAAATATTACCGTGGAATGTATTGCATTTTAGAGATATTTAAACCACGCAATTTATATTTCAATGCCGTCTTTTGAATGAAGTTCATTTTTTTCAATGAAGGTTTAAGTTTTCAAATATAATAAATCAATGTAGTATCGTGATAAGTTTTAAAATATTACCGAGGAATGTATTGCATTTTCGACTTTTTCAAATAAAATTGCATTGAAGTTGGAAAGTGTTTCATAATCAATGCTTTAAGCATGATTGATCTTTCTTGTTTATCATAATAGAGTTATGTCTTTTAATATCATGCATAACTATTATGAGTAAATCCAAAAGTTTTTTGTTTGCTATTTCCAAATATGAACCACATCCCACCGTCACAGTTCGAAACTTGACAGGTATTTTGTGTAATTTGGGGATCAGGACCAAATATGGATATTTTATTGTTTTAATATCAATTCCTATTCTTTTGTAAAGTGCCTCTATTCTTTTAGTCAGTATCATTGCGTTACTGGGTATTAAAGCATACATTTCACTATCCCTGTAACTTTGGTTTAGTGTATCCACGTAGAACTTTTTACAAGTGAAGGCATAATTTGATACTATTTTATCGGTATATGTTAATACATATTCTTCTTTAATTTGCTTGAACGAGGATGGAACTTTAATTTCTCTATTGTTTTTGCAGTGCTGCGGGTAGTAGTAACAAAACGCTTTGTAAAATTTATATTTCCACTCATTAAATGCTTGTATTGGTAAACTATGTTTTACCGCCAATCTATAAATGAAGATGTCGAGATCATTATAAAATTCTTCGTATACATTTTTAAATTCTTGTATACGGTACTTTGTACCGAGTTGAAGCAGGTTTTTAAGTCTTTTGTCTTTGATAAAATCTAGATTTCCGGAGATTATATGCTTATGATGAGTGTCACTATGAATATTCTCATGACAATTACAAGAATCTACATTATTTGATGCAACATCTTGACAAATTTTGTTATAATTGAAAAATTTCCTTCCGTTGGTTTTGACGAATCTATAATTGATCATGATTTTTATATTGGACAAAGGAAGACATACGTTAATATGATTTAAAATAGAATGGAATGGAATGTTCTCATACAGTTTGTTCTTGAAAGTTGTAATAAAAAATTCTTTAGATTGTTTTATAATTTCACTTTTTGTAAGTGTTAAATTAAAAATTCTGGCTCTGAGTTTGATTAAATCCAATAGGATATCAATATTAGTACTTGCTTCTTCATTTTGGCAATTGCTTTCTTTTAAGTTGAAATGTATTATGTAATTCCATATTTTCTGTAGATATTTAAGCTTGATACTATAGGCCAAGTTCTTAATCCATCCAATTTTCATCGTGTTTTCAGTTTTTAAAAATTTCAATATTTTTTCTTCTGTTTTAATATAATTATTGTGTTGTTTTTTACTTCCTCTTTGCCATCGGTGGGATTTTTTATTTATAAGATTTTCAGATAGAGGGTATGAAGAACTATTTCTGCATCTTTCTTTATTAAAGTTTTCGTTAAATATTAATGTATTAAGGCCATATGGATAAGCCGTATTGAATTGTTTAATATGGTTGCTCTCCCACCATAATCTTTCCGATTTATTTGGTACTATATCAATTATAGTTACCATGATGTTGGTGAACCCATGGGCTTGAAAATGTCTCAGTTCCAAATTAGCTGTGGGCATTTCCTGTTGTACCTTTCCTACCTGGCTTCGGTGCAGATTTATTCGAATGTTTAAAGGATTCTGCGTTTGGCCTATATATTTAGCTTGACATTTTAAACATTCAATACAATAAACCACATTATAGCTCTTGCAAAAAAATTTTCTACTTTCGTTGTCTGTAGAAATTTGTTGTGGATTAGCCACTGGACACAGTTTGCATCGTTTAGATTGGCATTTGCGAAATTTAATATTCTTATACAGGAACTGATAAACCGACTAAAGTTTTGTCATAACGATATCAACTTTAAGAGTTACGACTTTCGAGATCTTTTTAACAATATTGATTTGGATAATTTACAATTGATTCTGAAAGATCTACATGAAGAATACGATCTAAAGCAATTTATAACTTATAGAAGATACATGGACTTGGTAGAATTGGTATTAAAGGAAAACATACTACACGACGGAAGCAATTTTTACAAACAAATCAAGGGCATACCTATGGGAGGGAGTTGCTCGTCAATACTAGCAGATATATATCTATCTAAATACGAAAGAGGCACTCATATCCTATCGGAAATGCCCTACTTCCGTTATGTCGATGATGTGATAATTGGGGGCTATGAAAACACCCCATGTTTTGACTTTTCATTCTACCCAAGCGAATTGGACCTTATTGAAAATCCAGCGTGTGAGGACGGATCGGTAAAATTCTTGGATTTAGCTATCAAAAAACACAAGAAATATGGAATATACACAGAGTTACACGACAAAAGAGATTCATACAGGATCAAGGTAAATCATATTATCGATTGGAATTCAAACCTTGCAAAGTATGTCTTCAGAAATATAATGATCGGACATTTTAGAAGAAACCAAAATTATAATACTTTTAGGAAAGACTGCATTTGCAAATGTAAAAAATTTGCAGATGAAGCTATAAAAAGAAATTATCCAGTCAATTTTGTACAACATTATTACAAATCCTTTTTTAAAGAAAATTTGTAATCTGATTGTTGATATAGAGATTTAATATTCATGACTGCGTAACTATTATCCTGATATTTCTCTGCGCATGAGCAACTTTACTTATATAAAGAGACGTTCCATCGGGTTGGACTAGCGGATGTTTCTTCTTCATGGATTCGTTTACTTCTTTGGTTCTGAGTCTGTTCTGGTGCTTTTATTTTCGCACATTTGGGAGGCTGACCATGGAATTATGTTGGTTCCGTGAGCGTTACCCGGGTTGTAAAAGCTGCTTTAAGCGGGAAAGGGGTGTCGCAATCCACCCCTACCATTCTTATGTAATTCATATGGTCACTCCCGTTCTTTTCTACTTTCATTCATGTATTCTACTAGGGAATTTGAGCAGCATTTGCGCCTCCTCCTTTGTAGTGAATAGTTCTTTAATTTCAGGCTTATTTGGGATATATCCTATTTTGTCTCACTTTATCGTAATAGTATATATATATATATATATATATATATATATATATATATATATATATATATATATATATATATAAAATATATATATAATATATATTATTAAGTTTATATAAATATATATAAACTTAATAAAAGAAGATGTCTATGTGTATGTCTGTAACGGAACTAGCTTTACAAAATTATCTTCAGCGGCAGATCTGAAGAAAAGAACAACCTGGTCTTGTTTGTGAACAATTTGCAAAAGAAAAAGGAAATTGGATCAACATATGCGAAAATGAAAGCGCTAAAATGATATTTGAGGATATACACGTACCATTTTACTTTCCCTGCAATACATGGTAATGTATAGGGAAAGTATCGGAATCATGTCGAAAATCGTAACTTGAGTTTTCGACAGATATACATGTTTTGGGACCTCTAGGAAAACGAAAAAACTATTTTTAGCGTAACATTTGTGTGTCTGTATGTCTGTACAATGTATGTATCCACACTAACTCAAGAACTAATTGATTGAATTTCATAAAATTTGGTAGGTAAATACCTTTTGGTTAACCCTGGTGCTGATTAGATTTTGATACGTTTTGGATTAAAAGAATCTGCGTTTTTTTACGAAATGGCCCGCAAAAATTTCCTGTATCCACTCTAATTGACCAAATTTCACAAAATTTGGTGGATAAGTCACTTGTGGGTTACCCTGGTGCTGATTATATTTTGGTATGATTCAGAAAAGAGAAACCTTTTTTTGCGGAAAGGCAAAATCATCAAAATCTTAAATAAAAGACAACGTATACTCAAAAATATCAATCCTTTTTCTTCGACCCAGACCGTCCCACCTACTGAAAACCACTACTAACTGAAAAACTAATTGATCAAATTTTACAAATTTGGTAGATATGTCACTTGTAGGTCACCCTGGTACTGATTAGATTTTGATACGACTCGAAAAATAAGAACCTGCATTTTTTTACGAAATGGCCAGCAAAAATCATATATATCTACTCTAACTCAACTAATCGACTAAATTTCATAAAAATTGGTAGATAAGTCACTTGTGGATGACCCTCGTTCTGATTAGATTTTGGTACGATTTGGGATAAATGAACCTGCCTTAATTGCGAAATGACCCGCAAAAATTGTATGTATCCATTCTAGCTGACAAACTAATTGATCAAATTACACAAAATTTGGTAGATAAGTCGCTCGTAGGATACTGTGATGCTGGTTACATTTGATTTTGATATGATTCGGAAATAAATAACCTGCCTTTTTTTAGCGGCATGACCTACAAATCTAATGTATTCAATACTACATGTGCAAGATAGTTGTTGTTGTTGAGACCCAGACCGTCCGACCTACCAGAAAGGTGTAAGGTAACTGTATGGACGGCCGGGAAGTGCCACCCAATTTAGACCGGAACCCAGTGGGGGAGGCATCCACAGGGACCGTTCCCTCCTTCCCCTACCACCAACCTCTCGGAAGGACTTACGGACCCACATGTTTAACGTGATCGTACTCCGCATGAACACGGCGGCATTTCGTGGTAGCGTGCAAATCTAGCGCGCAAACCACGGGGGATACCGCACCCGAGATGGCCAACAGCACGCGGTGTTCCGAGGTGGTCACCCACCAAGTACTAACCGCGCCCGATGCTGCTTGACTTCGGTGATCTAACGAGAACCGGTGTTTTCAGCACGGTACGGCCGTTGGCTCATGTGCAAAATAGTGATACTCTGAAGTAAATAACTAAAATTGATGAAATATATTAATTAATTACTTGTTCTACATGTGAAATTTGACAACTTTGCGAAAAAATTTGATCCCATGACTGTAAGATAAACCATTCTAGAGATATTGCAGTTTTGGGAATTTTAAGGACTTAAAACATTTAAAGTGAATTAAGTTGTCAAACGAAATGAAGATGCAATAAAAAAACGAATTGGATATGATATCAGAAAATTATCCATACTATTTTCTGCAATTAAACACAATTTAATGCATAATGAAATAAAAAATTACAAAATGAATTTGAATCTACAGGAAAAGTCATCTGCTGCTCACATCAGAATTTTTAAATCGTAGAAGATCCATTAAAAGTCGTCTGCTGCATAAAATTATTATGTTTAACTCCGTTGCTTAACAATATGATATCATTTTTCTTTTTCAAATATACCTGCGGAAAAATATCGTCTGTATAATGCTATCTCTGTTAAGTTCTTTCTTATTAATATCTTGACAACCTTTTGTCCTAGAAACTCGAAACACCGACGGAATAATTAAAGTGAGGTTATTCCAAGGCTACTTACCAATTTTCACGAAATTCTCTACAGCCATTCTTCTATGATGTAAACACCCATACCCACTACGGATTTTCAATTTTATTCTGCCATAATGAAGTGCTAAACTGGTATTAAGAGATATACCCATACCATTTTTATTCTACTTCAACAGTTGGACAAACACAATATATGAATTAGAAAAATATTTACGAAGATAAAGCAGATGATTTAGGGAAATGAAAGTAACAATAATCCCCGTTACCTTTCAATCTGAATGACATAATCTAGTCAAATATGCAATTCCGATAAAATTTATCATTATATACCTTTCGTACATTGGAAAGGATTTAATTAAAATCGTCTGCTGTATACATTCATTTGGGTCATCACTTACCAATATGATATCATTTTTCTTTAAACAAATTTACTGAAAAAATATCGCTTGCTATCTCTACGGGACGTTCGATTTTTATTAATATCTTGACAACATTTGGTCCGAGAAAATTCATTTAAATTTTAAATGGTGCTTTTCCATGGTTACCTAAAAAATTTCATAAAATTCTATCCACCCAATCTCTCGTGAGGATGAGATAAACACAGACACATACGCATAGACATATTAATGCATAGACATATATATATATATATATATATAAAATTGAGGAATTTTTATTTTACTTGTATTATACATACCTGGGATTGATCATTAATAGAAAATGTTCTCTATAGCAAAAGTGAAAGGCAGATGGACTGAAATGTAAATGTGATATAAAAAAGACTATACGACAAGCTGTTGAAAATTTAAAAAAAAACATGAGCAGTAAATATTATAAATAAACAAAACAGGTACTAAAATGGTATAAAATACCTTTTTTCCCTGTTCCATATATTAGTTAAGGAATGAAATAAGAATTACATGTCATAATGAATGGTGAAAAAAAAAATTAACTACATATTTAGATGAAAGTATTTTTATAAATCATATATGTAATACAGATACTTAAGGTACTAATCCCCTTGTTCCCTGCATAAACATACATGGTGTAAATGCAAGAATTGTGTGTAAGATGAAAAGTTGCAAAACAGAAACATTGTTTTGCACGATGAGCTAAGCCTTTTCTAGCTCCCAAAAATAATTTGAAATTGAATAAATTGAATAAAGTGAAAAGCATTTCCGGAACCATATACCTTATCAAGGGCCAGACATGTTTCGTTAATGCGGATTCTGCGTTTCTGGGGGCATTACTGCAAATTGTATTACAGAAATAATGCACATGGCCCGACGTAGAAGAAAATATAAAATGGATCAGATATATAAGAAATCAAATATAATAATTAAATACAATCAAATATACCAGCGTGTGGCTAAGTATTTATAGGAGAGTACAATGTAATGAAAAGGCATAATAATATAATATAAATGTATTTACCCCTTGTGCTACATAACAGTGTAGATTACATGATGCTGACTAAGCATTTTAACTCAAAAGAGTTTACAGTTATTTCTATATGCAAGGATTTCAACTGTTGGAAGTGAAACATGAAGATGAAAAATTATTTAATATTGTTTGAGAATGATCTGTCAAAATGTTGCTGCAATTGTAGCAAGGTGTTGAATTTAAAATTTAAATGAGCTTTAAAAAAGGAAAAAATAAGGTTTTTTGGGAGGAGGCATTTTGGATAGTGGTGTTTATGAATTTAAAAAGATGTTCTTTGTAGTAACATGGTGTACTTAATAATTTTATTCATAAGTAGCAGACCCGTTCCTCGTACGGAGTATATAATATAAAGAAACTTAAAATTCATAATCATGTGCAAATTCCTATAGTATACTAAATGACGTTTTTAATCAAAATATTCTGTTAAAATATTTAATACAATGCTCCTAAAAAGAAGTTTAAGAATCTCTGTTTTCGAAATACAAAATTATCTTCACGGTCAGATCTGAAGAATAAAACATCCTAGCCCCTTTTGTAAGCAAATTTACAAAAAAAAAGGAATTGAATCAATATATGCAAAATGAAAGCAATAAATTGTATGGGAACCGTACTACTTATATACCCGAATATTAGAAGGTATAACCTGTATTAGTACATTAGATGTATAAATTGAAAATATCAATAAAACCGTAATTGACTCCGATATATGCCAGTATGAAGCATTAAAATTATATGGAATATATATATACATATATATATATATTTATATATCCCCGTACTACTTATACTGTCGCAGATTAGAAAATATGCCAATGTGTTAGTAGAAGATTACCCGTATTACAATATGAGTCTCAAAAATCTTTGCCAAAATAAAACAGATGACGTAATAAATTGAAAATATCAATATTGCCCGTAATCTTTATAGCAGAAGGTCGTAATTGATTCCAATATATGTGATTATATATCAAAATATATGCCAATATACTTGTACTACATATATATACTCATAGATTAGAAGATATACCCGTGCATTTGTAGAAGATTACTCGTACAACGTACAATATATGAGATTAAACAATTTTTGTCATAATAAAACAATGGCATAATAACTTGAAAATATCAATAATCTCTGAACCAATAATCCCCGAAAATATCAATAATTATAATGTTTAAACCTAAAGACTGTAATTGATATAATTCAGCCGAAAATGCAATGTCAATGAAATTTATTTTATATACATATCTTTATTATTCAAATCGGAAAAGATTTAATAAAAACCGTCACACTGACAGTAGGAAGCTCAAATGACGTCTGAAGCCGGTTGATCCAACACCCTCTGTAGGTTGAACGCTCGAACCGGTCGAACAGTTAGCGTGAAGGGGGTTTCAGCTGTCACGTGTCGAAAAGGTGGGGGTATTCCGGGGATGATTTCTTAACGATGAAAGGCTGAAAAGTTCTTAGGGTTCGAAAGTTTTTATAAAAAATTTCGAAATAAGGAATTTGAACTTCGAATTATCCACGATTTTTTAACATTGATTTAATACAAAGTTCAAGGGACCAAGAGAAATCTTCAAATTAACGAGGATTTCGAATCAGAGACATTCGTTTTATACAAGTTGCACTATATATATATATATATATATATATATATATATATATATATATATATATATATATATATATATATATATATATATATATATATATATATATATATATATATATATATATATATATATATATATATATATATATATATGTATTATATATATATATATATATGTATATATATAATAGAAGTATGAAAATCCAATGAACGAAAAGTAAGAAGATGTAACACGATAAACCTAACTTTTTAAAACACCCAAAGAATAATATATATATATATATATATATATATATATATATATATATATATATATATATATATATATATATATATATATATATATATATATATATATATATATATATCTATATATATATATATATATATATATATATATATATATATATATATGTATATATATATCTATATATATATATATGTATGTATATATATATATATCTATCTATATATATATATATATATATATCTATTTCACTCACTGTGTGATGGATTATTATTTGAAAATTATTACATTAAAAAATATAAAACTCTCTTCCCCTATGGCTTAAATCAAATTTATAATAATAATAATGTTGTTAACAATAGTTTTGAATACAATTCTAATAAATCTTCAGTATATAAACATCTTTTTCAATATTGAAAATCATCAACGTCTAGTAAAAATCGATATAAGCGTGGCAAAAGAAAAAGTAACTTAAGTAAAACTCTTGATTACAATGCAGACATTTTGAAATTACAATATAATTATTCTCAAACTTTCAATTTTCTACCTGTTAGAACTTGGTTATATAAAGTCAGAAAATGCAAATTAAGTGTATTGTTTTTACTAATTTTTTAAAATTAAAATTAACTCATGAGCATTTTAAACATTTATTTTATGATTTGCTTCTTTCACGTACAAATTTCTTAAATTACCAACTTCTCCATTCACCAAATCCACATACTAAAATAGCTTACTGTGTAATTTCTTTTAAGCACCCTATTTTTAATTCTCTTAACTTCAATAATTTATTTGCAAAACATCAGCACTTGTTACCCGTAAAAGAAATCAAAATACAAAAATCCTTCAAATATAATTTACCAATTGGTAGAACTATTTACAATTACAATGAAGTTTCCAGGGGACATTAAACTCCAATGACCTTACATCATGAGTATGCAGCAATAAAAATCTTGCCCCTTATGTCAACTCCTCTCATGGACACATTATTACTGGGGATCTCTATATAGTTCAGGATGATATACTTAGGGATATTATGAATAAAAGGTCTAAATTTCACATTCCATTCTGCCATCACCCTAAACAACTTCTTCAGTCTATATGATTTAATTTTGATAAATTCATATATCAACTTGCTTGTTCACATTCCATTCCTATTGAAGCATTCCATCTATGGAAGTATACTACCTTGCATCTACTTAAAAATGTTATATATTATAAACATTAAATTAACGAAGCCTAGGTATCCTTATAAACAACTCCTATCTGCTATTGAAGAACTACAACAACATTTTGTCATAACTTATGTAGATAAAGCTTCTAATAATTATGCCATCATTTGTAAAAAATATTATGTTTCTCTGTTACAGAATTACTTAAAAAATAATCAAATTTTTAAACCCATTAATAATCAGTCTATCAAAATCAAAACTAAAATGCTAAAATTATATACACAATTAAATATTAATTGTAAGTTTTTTAAATTTCCTTATGTTACTTTGGTTCCTGAATTCCATAAATCACCTCTCAGTTTTAGAACAGTCACTTGTGGACATAATACCTTTACCACTACAGCTAGTAAGTACATGCTTAACTGTTTAAGGGGGCATAGGACCTTTAAACAGTCGAAATTCATTGAAAATAGAGCTATCTTTACAATTTTTTAATTTTAACCAGGTGTATCCCAGATGTTCAAATTTTTTTCTCTAAACATATAGAAAACCTTTCTTACTACACAAATTTTATTGAAGTCATATAATTATATGTACATTTTATATTGTGTTTTAAAATGTATACAATTTTGACAGACATAATGGTGTATGTAGCAGCCGCGCGCAGGATATTTCAAATAATATTATACTTATGGACTTCAATTTGATAATAATATATTTATAACTATTACATCTTTAATTTGTACACACTTTTTAAAATTTTGAAATAAATTTAATATTTTTAAAACTTAAACAAAATGAAATTTTCATTTTCAGTGTTAAAAAACATGAAATAAACCTCTTCACAATTCTTTTTTTACTATTTATGGTGAATTTTTGAAGTACAAATTATATATATGGATGAAACAAGTAAGTCCAAAAAATTTGAAAGTGATTGATTAAATATATTTTAAGATATGTTGCGCGCAAGGGCTAAAATCACATATCTGAGAAAAACAGCTTTAAAGTTTAAAAATACATTCAGTGTTACTTATTATCTTATTTTACACCTTAAAATGCCTTTAGTTCACAAATAGCACCTTCCTATGTCTGTTATGTAAGAAAAATCAAAAATTTTCTGCCTTTTAGGGGCTACTTGAGCTCTATATGTTGCTTCGGAAACTCGAACAGACGTTTCGCGCAATAGTTTCTTGTTAGTCAGATGAAGCACGTTTACTAAATTTTTACTTATTTATGAGGAATTTTTATCTATAAATTATGTATATAGATGAAACAAGTAAGAGCAAAACATTTGAAAGTGATTGGTTACATATATTTTAAAATATATTGCGCGCAAGAGTTAAAATCACATATCTGAGAAACCCGCTTTTAAGTTTAAAAATATATTCACAGTTATATTCAGAGTTATCGCAGTTCGGTTAATTAATGTTTGGCTGTAGTTTATAATACATCCTGCGTTATATCTAATGTAGCATCAAAATGCACCAGACGCATAAGTAATTCCTTCCTCTTCCTCTTGTCGTTGAAAATCAAATGTTTTCTGCCTTTTACGAGCTTTTCGAACTTCATATGTACTGCTAGAGGCTCGAAAATCTGCTTCGTGTATCCGTTTCTTATCACTTAGATGCAAAACATTTAGTAAATTTCTGTTTATACTCAAATTTAAAGCATTCATAATTTTTATTATACCGTTACCACCATCATTAAATGTTATACTGGCAATATTTGTTGCTATTTGTGCAATTTCTCTCCCAGTATTTATATTTTTCGGGCAATATTTCCATATGAGGGAGTTTAGAGACTCATTAGGATTTTGAGTTCTCCCTCCAAGACAGCGTTTCAATAGATTTGGGTCTGAAAGGTCTTTAAATATTGGTTTTACCAACTCCATGACAGATTTTGGGAGGGAGTTCTTATGCTTGAAGTTTGATACTGTGTTCGAGTATGCTGCATGGTTGTACTTACACCAAGTATTTGGTCCCTTAGGACAAAAAAAGTGTTGTGGGTCATTGTCAGAGGATACCATATGCATCCATACAGCCCATATGCTTTGTCGCATTTTAAACAAATCATTTTTGTTTCCACGAATTGCATTTCCATAGTAGGAAGTCAATTTTTGAATATTGGCTTCCGTCAGCCGGCCCTTTCCTCCAATTGTCTTTCCATCTGATAGCTTCTTTCCAGCCATCTGGGTTTTCAGCTTTCTCAAACGAGTTCCCATTCTTTTTTGAATGTGACCTGTGCATTCAAGTTTTTCAACCGCTATTTCATTTCCATATGGTTTGCTATTCGATATTTGTGAAAATGTTTTCGTATCACCATCACCAATATAAAATTTGTACCGAACACCATGGTCTTCAATTGATCTGTTGAATATGCGTAACATTCCATCACATTCCATTTTTCCGGCACTACCCGAATGGTTTTTTGAACACACTATTTTATGATTATTTTTCCACTTTTCATACCGAGGGCCACTTTTCTTACTTCTATAGCTGTTGCAACCTTTACAAAAAGAAGACATTACTTTGGTTTCAATAACCTTCCCGCTTTCTGCTCCGATCAGTGTACACACACCTACAAGAGACGAATGCCCCCTAGTTTTCCAACTACCATCTCCACTTACAGTAATATCTTTCGATCCATTTGATAATTCTCTTTCGTCCTGGATAGCAGTTTTCATTGAAGATTTAGCTACAACAGATGTGGCATTTAAAATCCTGTGATTAATATTATTATATGATTTCTGAGAAACAGGCGCTGGAAGACCCATAGTTGAACAAAAAGTAGATAAAGCCGATAAACCCTGTCCTATACATCGCATAGAAAACACAGCTCTTCTGTTTATTTCTGGAATATTTTTCTTAACACCAAGCATTTTTGTATTTTTCACAGACTTTAGTTCATCACAGCTATCACAATATACAAGAAATGTGGATGCTAAACCCATTAAAGATTTTTCAACTATATTTATTGTTCCATGACATATTTTACAGCACAAAACATTTGCAAGCTCCTTGAAAAGTACTGATATATTAACCATTCTATATTCATGTTCTTCAGATGAAATATATGACTTATCAACTGAAATTTCATCTTTAGAGCTGAACAGTTTTTTACTTGAAGCACTTAGCATAGGCGTAGAATCAACATTTTGCCTTTCGAACACTTTCGGATTGTTTTTGTTTTTAATTACATACATATTTCCTTGAAAACGCCTTCTTTTCGTTCTTTTACCAGAACGAGATTTAGTTGCCGGTGTATCCATTATTAGAAAGCAAAAAGCAAAAAGTTTATATTAAAAAATTGCACCAGTCTTGTACGTTGAAGTTTACACAAATAAATATGCAAACGTGAAGAAGTTTGTAATGTATACTTATAAAATAGATTAACTGTATTTTAGTTCAAAGTTCTTATGCTTAAACAACATAAATGCAGAATATCAATCGTAAAAAGTAAGAAAATATAATGAAAAGAAATTGCGAAACTCAGAAGAAATTCTCCACGTTGTAAACAAGTTAACAGCGCTAGAATATAAACAAACTGGGCTGAGCAGTTCAGTAGAGGTGAGTAGTTGCCTTCCTACTGCTGTAGAAATAATTAAATAAATAATTAAGACATGGTGGTGGAAAAAGTATTAGATTTACGTGACACATCAGCAAACTGCAAACATAAACAAACAGTGATGTCCCTTTAAAAATGGCGGCGATGGCTGACATGAAAAATTTTTCAAAAGTGTATGTTGCATAACAGCTCATAACTTTCGAAATAATGCGAATTTTTGAATGCGGTTTTTTGCACAGTGTTCAGAAATGTTCAAATATTCAGAATAAAATAAAATTGAAAATCGATTTTTTAAAGGTTTAAAGGTCCTATGCCCCCTTAAATAGAATTAATGAATCTCTTAAATTAGGAATTCAGGATATTTCATTTTGAACAATAGTTTTGATTTAGTAAATCACCTTAGCAAGCTTCCACAAATTCTTGGTTTCCATACCTTTGATTTTAAAGACCTATTTAATAATATTGTCATTAAAGATTTATATAAAGTTATTATCTCTCTTTATCATGACTATCTATCTTCCAATAAAGTTGCATTCAATGTCAAAAACTTTCCTATGCTCTTGCACTTTGTGTTGTACAACAATTATATTATCCAAGATGATAACATTTATTTACAAACATCTGGTGTACCACAAGGTGGCTGTAGTAGTAGTATACTCGCTAACTTATATCTTTATTATTATGAATGTCATTTTAACTCTAATTCATATATTCTATATAGATATGTTGACGACTTAATTTGTATTATCATTGATGATTCCTATCCAATTAATATTGATTTTTACCCATCTAACCTAGAATTAATTCCTAATGAGCCTAACATTAGTCAAAATGTAAATTTTTAGACCTAAATTTAGATATTCTCAATAATCATGTAATCACCAATCTATATGATAAAAAAGATTCTCACAACTTCACTATCATAAAGCTGCTATCATATCAATTTTGTAATTCTATTCAATTGTTTAAAAACATCATTTTAAACCAGCTATTTCGAATACATCGCCTTTCTGATCCTCGGTTTCACTTTCTCCACATCAATAATCTTAAACGCATTTGTCAAAATTACCAATATCCGGAAATATTTGTAAATAATATTATTAATAATTTAAAATATACCACTTAATAATTTTACACATACATTATTTATCTTTGATTGGAAAACTCAATTTTGAGAATTCACCCATTCTTATCACCTAACTTACCACTTGGCCAGAGTCTAATACTGTTTACTATTTTCGAATAAATATTTTCCACTTGTCCTGAGTCCTATACTGATAACTATTTTTGAAAGTATCCATACATAATATGTATCGTTCAAATGTATTTATTCCGGTGCCCTCTCGCATTGACGAAGTGAGGTGAAATGCTCAGTCGCTTGTACAACTTACTCGTGGTAACAATGCTTGTGAGTTCATATTTCTGTTCGAGGAGGTATTATTTTTCTGATTTGTAATTCAATTGATTTATTTTTCTCCTTCCACTAGCCAGTAGACAGTTCCAATGGTGTCTATAGTTAAATACTATCGCCATTGTCAGAAACTGGCTATTCTATCGGTTTTAATTCGAATTGTATGGCTGTCCTGATGAGAATGCAATTTCCAACTAACCGCCATTTTTTGTGTAGTTTCAATTGATTGTTCTCTATGTCTTAATATTTTATCTTGAGCTAATTATTATTGCCTTTTCTCATTTTTGCCGTGTTTTCTTTTTAATATATTTAAATACTTTTAATTGTGAATTTTGTATCCTAATATTCTTCTCATCCCCCTTTCCATTGTAGTGATATGCTACCTTCTATCTTTATCCTTAGTCTTGGTCTACAGTTACTCATTTGTAACAGATATGCTAGAGATGGTTTTTTTTGTACATACAGCAGTTTATGCATAATTTTCGATTAAAATCTTTCAATTTTTACTTATATATATATATATATATATATATACAGTCTAAAATCATAAGATCATTTTTCCTATGATTAACGTAACCATGAAAAAAGCAATTAAATACAATGTTCCATTAGGCCGTAAAATATCTAAATAAAATTTTTAAACAAATTTCTAAACAAGATATACCGATCTAGTGCAGCTGTATATTATCCGAAAATAATAGTTCATTTGTTAATGCAGATTATGGTCATATAATTACAGGAAACTTAAATATTGTGCATAATAAATATTAAACAAGTCTAATGAGTCTAGGTACCAAATCCTGAACTCCAAGCTGTTTCAATAAGAATATACTATTCAAATCACTATGTCCAGATATTGAACGATTCATCTACAAAATGTCATTAAAATACAATTATCCCATTGAAACCCTTATTCATTGGAAATTGATGTTATCCCGAGACATTAAATTATTCCATAATGCATTATATTTGTCACATTCTCATTACTAAGTCAATTAAGTCGTTAATTATAAATCTACAATATTTTGTTACAACATATGTTGACAAAACTTTCAATAAAAAAATATATGGAACAATTTCTAAATGTGTTACAAAAATTACAAAAAACATCAAAATTGTTTCTAAAATATTAATGGCATCTTACATTTAGCTTAATGTAAAGATAGAAAATTTAAATGTGCCTTATATAGTAATCATTCCAAAATTTCATAAACAGCGCATAACCTTTCGAACTGTGATAAGTGGATTTAATATTTATGCTGCCGCCCTGGCGGTGAAGTGGATAGCGTCTTCTGCTGCTGTCTTGTGGGCTAGGGTTCGAATCCCGAATAAGGCAAGGATGTTCCTTGAGGATAAAGCGAGTCTTCTGGGTCCTCGTCAAAATGTGAAGCTGCATCCCCTCCGACCTTCGTCAGTGACGCTTTCTTGTAATAAACTTTGTTGTCTCGTGAAAGAGTACATTACATATCGAAAATATATGGACCTTATCAATCTGGTTTTGAGGGAAAATATACTTTTTGACGGAAAGTGCTATTATAAACAGATTAAAGGAATTCCAATGGGGGGAAGTTGTTCATCAATAATGGCTGACATATATCTCACTAAATATGAGCATGGAACACACCTATTATATGAGATACCGTACTTTCGTTATGTTGATGACGTGCTGTATGGATATTATGAAAATGCAGCAGGATTGGAATTCAATTTTTACCCCAGTGGCTTGGAATTGGTTGAAAATAAACGTGCAGAGGATGGATCGGTGAATTTCGTGGATATCACCATTAAGTACAATACAAGGAATGGAATTTATACGAGTCTACACGACAAAAGAAAAAGTTATGGCATAAAAATTAACAATATCATCACTTGGAAAACGAACCTCTCAAGATTCATTTTTAGAAATATACTTTTGGGACATTTCAAGAGAAACCAAATATGCAACACTTTAGCAAAGGATTGCATATCAAGTAACAAGGGGATAATATTAGAGGCATTAAAAAAGAATTACCCTGTTAAATTCCTGAAGAAATATTATAATTCTTTTTTCAACAATAAAAATGAAGCAAATTCTTTCAAAAGGGATTTTGCGGAATTGGGATAGTTTCTGCATATCACTTGAAGACTTGCACATGCGCATAGTTATTTATATAATAGGAGGTTTTGTGTTTCCTTAGTTGTGCGTTTCTTGACTTCCATTCCCAGTGGTCTGTTTCTCCATGTTTGGGTGCTTCTGACTGGGCACGTATGGGGGATCAACCTTTGCAATGCATTGGTTCCGTGAGCGTTTGCCCGGGCTGGAAAAGCAGCTTTAAACGGGAATGAGGAGTCGCCATCCTCCTCTGCCATTGCATGCATTGTATTTGGTTTTCCCTTCCATTGAGCTTAATCCTCGTTTTTGATTTCAATAGTATATTTACTTCGGATTAAAGAGCAGCATTTGCGCCTATTCCTTGGTAATATTGGTTTACATCTTTGTGATTACGTATAGCACTTGTCGTATATTATATATATATATATATATATATATATATATATATATATATATATATATATATATATATATATATATATATATATATATATACGTTGTGAAAAATGAATAATATTTATTAATTTGCCAATGAGTGCCAAGTACATACAAATACATTTTATAAAAATGATAATGAGATTATACTGCAACTGTAGCAATTATCGTCCGTTGTGAATACTGTCATTATCAATCTTACCTTTTATTGCTCAGTGCTTTAAATTTGTATGTTACAAAAATGACTATCATAATAGTCATACAATATCTTTAGCATATATAATCACTAAAATCATAATACACACCATAAAAATATTGTTTAATTAAAACATATGGACAAAATATTATTATTATTTTATTTATTGTATCTATTTTGGCTGATTTAATAAGTTTAGCATATATAAATTGAGATCATGTCAAGATGTTTAGATGCAATTTTTCTTTTTAATTGCATGCAGACAGAGTACACGAAAAGAATAATATAGATTCGACTCATTATATTATACTGTAGCAAGCAGATAATGTTGACTCTTTGATTTATATAATTCAAAGGAATAGATATGTTTAAATTGCTCAGACTCACCACTGACTCTCAAGTCAGAAATTTACTTGGAATTCAGGCTCAATAAAAATTTGAGATTTTCACTCTAATGTACAGATCCAAGGAAACAGCATAAAAAATCATCTTGTTAAAATCTATGTAATCCGTCCTTATTTTTATACACAATATCTACCAAATTTCTTGATCTGAGGAACACACGTCTTTGATTATGCTCAAACAATTAAAAATAGAAAATTACTTAAAGATGTTGAATATCTATTCCACAATTCTGCCATCGTGGAATATAACGTAACTTCAGACACGAATCAAAAGTATTTTATTAATTTAAGTGTAGAAGTTTCATCTTTAATCATAGTTTTCAATTTATAAATCTTTGAGAGAGAAATATCTTCTTTATTACAGGTTATTTTATAAAAAATTTCTCAGTAAAAGTAAGTCGTTGAATTCACAATAAAACTAAAACGGCCAGGAACGCCTGTCTATTTCGAGACAATGGATCCCCTGCCAACGCAAAATCCAAGTAGCCTCTTCAACAATTTAAATGCAACTGATTGGGCAAAAAAATTCGATTTCCTGCCTAAAAGTATCATTGAGAAGCTTACTGCCATCCATTATTAGTTAGGGGCAAGGAAAGAAGACTATTGGATTTACGCCTCTTCATTGGTTAAAATAGATAAAGCAATTATTTGTGCCAATTAGAGAAGGGTTCCCAGTCTGCGATTAACGTTGCCATAAGAAAGGCGATTCATTTTGGAAAAGGGGGGGATAAAATAAAAAGTTTCGTTATTCGAGTTCAAGGTGACTCTCAAGGACGCTACATACACAGTTTCTCAAAGGGGATCCAAAGCTAGAATGCTAAAATAGGTTGAATGGGAAAGCAGCGAATTCGTTAATTTGGAATATATTTAGAGTGGCTGTATTTCAAATTTAATGAATGGAATAAATATTAAAACTGAATATCGAATCATAATTTTGAATGTATGATTCAATTATTTGACTATGGGTGACTAATTTTGTAATATATATATATATATATATATATAAACTGTTGCAAAAGAAATATATGCACCCATAAGAAATTAAGCTGCAGCTGCGAAACTCGGCATTTATGAGGATCGGTTCAGGACATAATCCCGACAATCGAAATCCCGACATGCCAAAATCCCGACAAGTCAAAATCCCGACACGGTCGAAATCCCGACAAGCCAAAATCCCGACACGGTCGAAATCCCGACAAGTCAAAATCCCGACAGGGTCGAAAACCCACTCTTGCACAGACTAATACAACATTAAGGCGGTCATCGCAGTGACGTCACTAGGGTTAGAATCTATTAATCAGCACCCCCCCCCACACACACACACGCTGGGCACACGCACATGGCTGTCTATGCCTATATGTATAGCTTGATCAAAATTATCGATCTAAAAAAAGCAACTTCAGTCTGCTGCAAACAAGGAGAGGGGGTTAACCCCACCCCCAAATGAAATAGTTAACATTGAAAAGATAGAATGTAAAGGTCCTTTAAAATATTGAATATAGAGCAAATGCCCCCCCTTATGTGTATATTTCTCAATATCAAGTTTAAATTTCGAGGGGGGATACCCCCTCCACAATATTTTAAGAGGGGCAACTTCCTCTCCATCCGCTTGCTACGACCTGTCTCCATTCGCTTGCTACGACAATGGCCATATATTCTGGCATTGAGTGAGAATGGCTGGCATTGAGTGATTGGCATTGGGTTGATCTCTCTTCCCCCCCTCTCGCATTTGGGGCGTGGTTATAACCTACCACCTTCATCCCCTCCACTAGTTACCAATACAAGAAATTAATACCCAAACAAAAGAAGCAACTAAGTGTTTTTATTGGGCAGAGATAACGGATTAACAGAATCCCAGGTGCAATGCACTAGCAAGAGCTCACTTCTCTTTTTATATTTACTCGCTAAATTGTTTCAAAAAATGGCTGAAATTTGTGAAATTGTTCCATCTCGAAAAAGAAGCCATAACATTAATGCACGTAATTATTTAATGGTGAAAGATAAGAATCGCAACGATTTGTATTTTTGGTATTGTGAAAAAATAAAATGAAAAAATAAAATTTTGATCATGCTGTCGGGATTTTGGCTTGTCGGGATTTCGATCTTGTCGGGATTTCGACCTTGTCGGGTTTTGACTTGTCGGGATTTTGACCCTGTCTGGATTTTGGCATGTCGGGATTTCGGCTGTCGGGATTCTGGCTTGTCGGGATTTCGGCTGTCGGGATTACAATCCAGACCCATGAAGATATAGGCATAAGATAAGAATTTGGGAACAAAAAAATAAAGTTTTATTAGGAAATAGTGGAAACAAGAAGATGACATTTTAGTAAGTGGTAAATCCTCGCTTGTTAACTATACAAGACGATATTCGGTGCATCATAGAGTCAGTAAAGTCGCTTATACCACTCTGCGGAAGATTCTGCTACAAATATTGCAACTGATGGTCAGCGAATTTAGAAGTATGCTGAAAAGTCTGCAATTGCCGTCCCAGCAAGTGCCAAACGTGTTCTATTAGTGATAGGTTTGGGGATCTGGATGGCCATGAGAGGATATTAAATCCTCGAATAAATTGTTGAGAAAGTCCTGCAGTATGAGTTTGAGCGTTGTCTTGTTGATAAATGAAACCTGGGCGGATTGTCAGCATAAGCAAAACCATCGGCTACAGAGCCTTGTTGATGTAAAAGCGAGACGCAGATTGAATTGCAGTACAACTAGAGGAGATCAGGTGTCCCGTAAGATGGCTCTCCAGATTATCATATCACGTGTGAAGACCGTGAACCGCTCAACAACAAATGTGGGATCGGTATACTTGCCAATACGCCTTCACACACGTATGCGTCGGTCATCAGCACTGAGAGAGAAGCGAGATTCGGCGCTAAAGACAACATGCCTCCAATCAGACACTGTCCAGACTGATTGATCTCGGCCTCTATCCAGACGACTCTGCTTATGTTGAGGGGTCAGTGTTAAGCACGTAATTAATGATCGTTGCCAACAAATCCCACCTTCTGCTAGTCGTCTCCGAATCTCTGAATAGTGTCTTAGTTGTCTGTCTGGGGCGTCCTGAGCCTCTGCAACGGTTGCTTATTTCTTCTTTGATCCACTGTTGCCAACACCGAGAAACTACCATATCGCTTCAACCAAGTTATCGACTGATACGTCTGCAGAACCAATTATGCGACCTCTCTCTAAGTTCGACAATTGTTCGTAGCGCCGTTGAGCAAGTCTCAAAGACATCTTTCAACGCAACTTGCAATATCAAAGCAGAAAATCCAGTCTCATTTGCATGTGAGTGAGAACATCGATCGTTTTAAATGCTGCGCGATGCGTCGTTTTCATGTGCGTTGCATGAACCCGATAACATCATTGGCGTTGACAGTTTGATCATTTGCATAACTCTTAAAACGACATTTTTTACATTTCGATTTTCGCAGTTATAGCTCAATTTTGCATGGGTGTATATATGCATATATGTATATGCAAGTACCAAATTTATATGTATATACCAAATTTCATATTACATGAGTAATGAATACATACTATAAACATGAATTCTATGAATCCTTGAATTGACATTATGAGTCGATTAAAGTATATTAATTTTATAATTTTTCTTAATTTTATATATACATACATGAGTTTATAATCGTATTTTTAAGCAGATGCAATTATATTATATTTAGTATGCATATAATCAATCGTACTTTGGGAATACTACGCGAATGAAAAATTTCTTTTACAATAATTCTCTGTCACCAAAAGTAACATCAGGTACCCTATCAGTAACGCTTGGCTAGATTTTGGCGACTATTTTGCAGAATATCGCCAAATTTGGCGACATTTTAATGTTGACAAATTGATAAAAATGCCATTAAATCAAAGAAAATTACGACTAATTGTTGAAAATCAATATCTTGGAAGCAATATAAGAATCTACTACAACAATAACTTATTTCTCCATCCGTAACGCTTGGCGACATTTGGGCGACGAATTTGGCGAAATAGCGTCAAATTGATGACTTTTATTAATTACTAGCCGCCTTTGGCGACCAGCCTGTTCGCTACCCTTGAAAATTCTGACCGTGGCAAACTCGTTGGCGCGACCTACCAGAAAGGTGTAAGGTAACTGCTTGGAAGGCCAGGAAGTGCCACACAATTTAGACCGGAACCCAATGGGGGAGGCATCCAAAGAGACCGTACCCTCCTTCCCCTACCACAAACCTCTCGGAAGGACTTGCAGTCCCACACGTTTAACGTGATCGTACTCCGCGTGAACACGGCTGCAGTTTTGGCAATGGCGGGAATCGAACCCGGGCCTACCGAGTGAAATTATCGCGCGCTAACCACTGGGCTACCGTGCCATCCGCGACAATCTCCATAACTTTATTTTTATTCGGCAATTTTGGGAATCGAACCCGGGCCTACCAAGTGCAAATCCCGCGCACTAACCACTGGGGTACTTCACCCTCCTCGATATTCTTCATAACTTATTTTTTATTCACCCAATTTAGACCGGAACCAAGTGGGAGAAGCATCCACAGGGACCGTACCCTTCTTCCCCTACCACCAACCTCTCGGAAGGACTTACAGACCCACATGTTTAACGTGATCGTACTCCGCGTAAACACGGCGGCAATTTTGGGAATCGAACCCGGGCCTACCGAGTGCAATTTCCGCGCGCTAACCATTGGGCTACTTTGCCCTACGCGACAATCTCCATAACTTTATTTTTATTCATCCAATTTAGACCGTACCCTCCTTCCCCTACCACCAACTTCTCGGAAGGACTCACGGACCCACATGTTTAACGTGCTCGTACTCCGCGTAAACACGGCGGCAATTTTGGGAATCGAACCCGGGCCTGGTAACTGGTTGGACGGCCAGGATGTGCCACGCAATTTAGACCGGAACCCAGTGGGGGAGGCATCCACAGGGAACGTACCCTCCTTCCCCTACCACCAACCTCTCGGAAAAACATACGGACCCATATGTTTAACGTGATCGTACTCCATGTCAGTGGCGGAAATCGAACCCGGGCCTACCGCGTGCAATTCCCGCGCGCTAACCACTGGGCTACTTCGCCCTCCGCGACAATCTCCATAACTTTCTTTTTATTCACCCAATTTAGACCGTACCCTCCTTCCCCCACCACCAACCTCTCGGAAGGACTCACGAACCCACATGTTTAACGTGATCGTACTCTGCGTGAACGTGGCGTTAGTTTTGGCAGTGGCGGGAATCGAACCCGGGCCTACTGAGTGCAATTCCCGCGCGCTAACCACTGGGCTGCCGCGCCCTCCGCGACAATCTCCATAACTTTCTACATATTCACCCAATTTAGACGGGAACCCAGTGGGGGAGGCATCCACAGGGGCCGTATCCTCCTTCCCCTACCACCAACCTCTCGGAAGGACTTACGGACCCACATATTTAACGTGATCGTATTCCACGTAAACACGGCGGCAGTTTTGGCAATGGCGGGAATCGAACCCGGGCCTACCGCTAACTTCCCGCGCGCTAATTTGCAATTTAAAATGACCATATGCTTAATTCCATCATCCTCATTCCATTGTTTCATTGTTCTATCATTTAAAATATCCATAAAATTAAAATATCCATTTAAAATATCCAAAAGTTAAAATATACATTTAAAAAATCCAGATCGTCCCATCATTTAAAATATAAATATAATAATTTATATAGAGCAAAGGCGCTCTATTCAGAACCGTGACGTCACCTCCACCTTGACGTCCCCACCCACCACCTTCCCTGCTTCAGCGGGGGAGAAACGAACGGAACGGCGAGAAATTTAAAATCATGACGTCTTTAAAATTGCGATCCTGAAGGCAATTTTCATTATTTCTGGACCAGATTAGACTTGTAAGAATGCCAGATGTTTGACCTTTCTGAAAATGTAAATTATTAGTCGAAATTATGAGTACTTTTCACGATGCGAGAATTTAAAAACCAAAAATCGTTTTCTTGAGCCAAAAGTGACTTTTGTTTTAAAATCTTTAAAAAATATTAGAATTCGAAATGGAGATTTGAAATTGATATATTTTTACTCGAAATTCTCTGCTCTTTCCGATGGTGTGATTTGTTTTTTTCTACGATGTCTGGATCGAGGAGAAAAAAGGGCAAAAAGATCAAAAAAAGGTCGAAATCGCATAAAACATTAAATAAATAAAAAAATAATTAGAATTTTGAAAATCGGTTTTCACGTGTCCCCTTCCCACCCCCCAGGGTCTCCGATTGCCAAATTTCGTAACTCTCCGACGCGCGGTCGCGAAACGTATAGTGTATAAGACACACACACACACACACAGACATTGCCTTTTATTATATAGATTGCTAAATTGACAAAAATGTCGCCAAACAGAATAAAATGACGGCAAATCAATGAAATCGCGAGTAAATGATAAAAATTCATTATCTTGGAAAAAATATAAGAATCGACCATAAGGACAACCCATTTCTTCGTTCGTCCGTCCGTGACGCTTGGCAAAAAATTTGACAGAGTGACGCCAACTTATCAAATTGTTGTCACATAGATTAAAATGACGTTAAATAGTAGGTAATATTTTGCAAATTTTGAATTCCGTCATATGACTGGCATACCTTCAAGTGTATAAGACATGATCTTTACTCTGCCTGTCTGTAACATTTGCCGATATATTTGGCGAAATTTGCAAATAATCTAATGAAATAAAGTCAAAATTGAAAAAAAATGTCGCCTAGTTAATTAAAATGGCGCTACGATAAATTAAATATTAAAGAATTTTAATATATTGACTATATTGCTTGATGAGGTTGCTATCAATATTTATAATTGTCAAGTTAGAGTTGGGTGAAATATAAGTCATTTCGGTACTTCTAAATATTTTTACATGTTGTTATCCGGAAAAGCACCAAATGTACAATTCAACGTTAAAAACACTGTGCCGTGGAACTCATACGTAATTTTATCACTGCGAAAAATGTAAATTCATTGCATTACATAAGGGAAGTCAAATGCTGCCCCATCAGATTTTCCTGTTTACTAACAGCCTTTTAAAGATTTCTTGCTTGACAGACCAATCAGGAACTTCTCAGCCAAGCTGCGGATTCTACTTTGAGAGATAGAATCAAGTTTTAGTTCAGATCGGCTTGTTGAATTGCGACTCAAGGAGCTGTGTATGCGAAGTAAGAATATCCAATACAAAAATCATCTTAGATGCCAAGTGGTCGACTATTGTAGTCCCCGGAGCTTAAAGATGGTGTCCGATCGATCCGGTAGAACAGTATTGTAACTTACAATACTTCCGTCAAGAAAGCAGGTATATAAGTCTGTAATAGTATCAGTTAAGTGATTACAATTGGTTAGAGGATGCGATAAGCCCCCTTCCTCAGGACAAAAAACGGTATGAACTCTTAGAGACTGTTAAGAACGAATTGCTTTTTTTGTCACTTCATTAATACGTTGAGCGCGCAGCTGTTCTTGCTCTACCATTCAAGCGGCACAACGGCGATCGCTCGGCGAGGTGTTTGGTCATAAAGTATAAACAGAAGATAACACACACGTTGAGGTGACGATTGTATTTCACTATCCGCTTCGGCTATGTGAATGGCATAAAACATTCGGGCGCAATACAGCCGTAAAATTAACCAAACAGGTCGTCACTTTTTGTATTATGTGTGAAACCAAACCACATCTTTGCTTAGAATGTTTTAATGAACGTCATTAAAATTACAACATTTGTTTCTTTAACCTTGATACTGCTTGTCCCACGGACCAATGTCACCCAAACGAAAAGTTCACTGTCAGTCCCCACGGACTACCACCGCTTAAAAGGAAAGTTCACTGTCAGTCGCTACAGACTAACGCCGCCTAAAAGGAAAGTTCACTGTCAGTCCCCACGGACTGAAACCGCGCGTAACGTGTTAACCGTTTTCATGTTGATAAACTTTAACAGTAACACAGAAACTGTCTAACTTATAGACTATAGATAAATTACAGATATTCTAAATTATAGACTATAGATAACTTATAGACCTAACTTATGATGGACTATAAAGAACTTTCTACCCTTAACATAGAACACGTGAATTAAAATACTCTGACTTATTAAGATGCCTGTCAATAAGTTTAAACGCATTTTACACATCAATATTAATATATAAGAAATTGCATTTTTATAGTACACGCATAATTAAATTGTGAGTTTATAAAAATTTCATGCTCTTTAAGAATTTATAATTTAAATTATCACTTCTAAACACCCACAATCCACATTCTGCGTATAACAATACCTTTAAGTATACCTTTGAAGAAAGTACAATATGTTTAGCATATTTGCAAACAGCTACTATCTATTATTATGTTTAAATAGAAATTCTAACTTAATATCCCTTACAAAATTAATTTTAAATCATATTATGTTCATATTAAAATATGTTAATAATATATGTAGCGTGTTTAAAAATTCCCTTGAAAGCTCTTTAGTGCACTTTTCTTAAAAGAATTTACACAAATTACATCAAGCAAAGAAATAAACTTATTTTTTAAAGCAGAATTAATTGAATTTAGGTATGATTCTTTTGTTACCATGAATTAATTAAAAGTTCTCAATTACTTTTTATACAAAGCAAAATCTCAGTTTGCTGATAAGATGTTGGAAAGGAAATAATCCATAAACTGAAATCTTGCACAAATTTCAAATTTAAATAACAAAAGGCAAATAGAATCAATCTTTCATCTTAATTATAACTATTTTCAATGAAAATCGCATTTAACTTTGCAACAGTAGGATATTGAAGCTTTGTTTAATTTTAGTTATTTGTGATTGCCCCAGTAAGGTATTCAGAAGGAAGTTAAAATTTTGAAATGATCCGCATTTCTTCAAATAACTTGGAAAGCCAGTTTTTACTAAATACAAATTTGTAAATATAAAAATGCTTGCCAAACTACACAAGAAATATTGTAAAATAAAACCTTTTTAAGTACAGCATTTAATTGAAGACACATGCCAAACGGTTTCGGATACAAAAACATTTATCTTCATCTGAGTAAGAAGAAGAGCTGACAAGATAAGACCATAGTGCCGTCTGAAAATTGCAAAGAAAAAGCAAGACGGTACATTTCATTGCCAAACCAAAGCTAGTTTCGTGTGTATCCTAAGTACTATGATGTTGCATCAGAAGACGCCTGACAGGGGTAACGCATGAATTTTTCTATATAATGAAATTAGTTTACTATTCTATCTCAAAGTAAATTCTGAATTTTGGGGACGTTCCTGATTGGTTTGTCAAACATGAAGCTCTAAACAGGAAAACAGGAAAACAGGTAAACAGGAAAATCGGTTGTGGGTAGCATAAGACTTTCTTTATACAATGCAATGAGTTTACTTCTTTGACAGTGAAAAAATAGTGTATAATATCCACAGCACAATGTTTTTAGCATTTAATTGTACATTTGGTGTTTCACCGGATGGCAACATATATAAAACCCTTTCGAAGTAACCAATTAAGTTATATATCATACAACCCTAAATTGACAATGACCAATATTGATAGCATCCACAATAAGCGATACAGTCCATATATTAAAGTATTTTAATAATTAATTCATCATTTTCGTTAATTTATCATCATTTTTACAATTATAGAGATATTTTCTTTATATGGGGTTTGGCGACATTTCGCTAAATTAGTCGGAAAGTTCACCAATTTTATCACCTATAGAATTACACACAGTCAGAAAGAAGAGATTTTCTTATGTATAAACACAAATGCGAATTGTGGGTCCTAAAAATACAAAATTATTATACAAGTATCCTTTCTTGTGAATGGAACGAGCTAGTTCCACGATAATGATGTTAACATATTTGTCACAGAATTTTGTATGAAACTTGAACATATTTCCCGACAGTTAATACATTTTAATTTTATGTACTATTTTTGATAAATTCATTAGTAAAACGTGCAATATCTCGAGAATGGATATACTAATATTCTAAAATGTGTGTCAATTGTTGGCTAATGAAAAATTAAGTAGAAAATTATTATTTACGTAACATAATTAAAATATATGATTTTTTAATGAATTTTACAAAACTTCATTCAAAAATTTGAGGGCCTTCCGAACTGTCGATTGCATTTAAATCAACAGGCTTCCAGTATTTACCGATTTTAATATCTGTACCACATTTCATTCGAAACGCTCCATTCCTTCCTGAGATATTGCTTCCGCAGACTCAAGGACATGCACATACATACATACATAATCGCACAGCGACATGAACTCAAAAACTTTCGATTAGTGTTCAGGGATGCTCTTCCATCAAAAATTCTAATGCGATTTATTCGAATTTTCGACTCCTTCACGATATTTTCCCTATACATTGTACTATGTATATAATTGAAAGTGTAAAATTGAAAATAATGAGTTACCACTTAATTCGAAGTGAAGGCACACATTTTGATCAATTATAAGTCTAAGAGTGGCTGAGACCTTTTACATCAAACAAGCGTCAGGTAGTCTGATTTAAATAAATGTGAGGCAAAATGTTGGATAGACTATTGAAACATGGAGGCATATCACAAAGTGTTGTGTATGAAGATATTTAAAGATAAGTGGCTTGAAAATAATATGATAATTAACACAAATTTTGCCTTTAATTGAAATATAAAAAATATAATGTGTGCAGCACATGACTTTCTCTGTATAATACAATACATTTTCTTCTTTCACAGTGAAATAATCATGTACGAAATTCGCGGCACAGTGTTTAAACGTTAAATTGCCCATTTACAGCCTTTTCTGGTGACAACAAGTAAAACTATTTCAAAATACCCAATTAAATATATATTTCATGCAACTCTATATTGATAATTATCAATATTGATAGCATATATATTTAAATATTTTAACATTTAATTCATAAATTTGGCGTCATTTTCGTTCTTTTAACGTCATTTTTTCAAATTTGACGATATTTTCATCGAAGTCACCAAAGTACCAAATTTTGCGCAAAGCGATATAGATAAAAGGAGAAATGGACTTTTCTTATGAAGGACAATTAGTGAATTGTTAAGCGCAATTCAGAACTATTATCCAAGGTATCTTATCTCGTGAACGGAACGAGCTCGATACACGAGAATGGTTTTAATAAATTTATCGCATAATATTACAAATTAAAAGTAAAAATATTTTGCAATAATTAATACTTTTTAATATTATGTTTTGTTTTTATAAATCTGTTTTAAATATGTGCAATGTCTCGAGAACGGTTCATGCTATTATTCTAACGTTTGCGTCATTCGTATTTTAATGAAAAATTACGTGTAAGAAATTATTATTTATGTAAGATTATAGAAGGCTCTGATTTTTAATGATTGTTTTCAAAATTGCATTCGAAAATTTGAGGGTGTTCTGAACAGTAGATTAAGTTTAAAATCAACAGAATTTCAGTATTCACCGTATGTAATATGAACAAAATTTCTTTTGAGTCGATCCATTCGTTTGTGAAATATTGCATCCAAAGACTCAAGGACACACACATACACACACATACATACATGCATACACATACAGACATACACACACATACAGACATACACACACATGCAGACATACACACACATACAGAATCAAACACATGCACACGCATACATATGCTTGCATACATATGCATGAACACATATACATACACACATACACATGCACACATATACATACACACATGCACATACACACATACACTCATACATCAACTTTCAATTTGAGTTCAGAGGTGCTTGAAACGTGCTCTTCTGTCAAAAACTCGAATTCGAATTTTCGATCTCTTCACAATAATTTCACTATACATTACACTATATAAGGAAGTAATTCTAACACAGATCGAATGCTACATGAACATAGTATATTAATGAGTAAAATAGTTTAAAATATTTTAAAAAACGAATGCTTACCAAACAATTCGTTTCGGAAGATCAAAGAACTGACTTCATCGATACTTCTGTTGCCACTTTTTAAGCCAGTTTATCAGTTAAGAGCTATACTAAAGAAACTTTATTTTGCAATTATGAAACAATACATTGCACAGTGCCAAATGTTCGTTCTCCTTAGCTGTTGTGGCTGTAGTCACATTTATTTTAAAGGAGGCTTTGTTTGTATCCGAAACCGGTTCATACACTATTTATTATCTGTACCCCTATATGTGGCAGAATGAAAATGTGCGTAAAGATGTTATAATATTTGAATTATTCTGATAAACGTATACTTTAACAAAAAGCAAATGATATTCTAAACTTTAATATCACTAATTTTTCAAACTATTTATATTTTATATATCAAATGCAAATCATGCATATATCGATAAAAACCAAAAAGTTTCAGCAATTTTATTATGCAAAAATTTCCAATTGATCAAAGTACTAATATATTTTTATTGATCAATTATTACCAAAATTGATCAAAGTACTAATATATTTTTACAAACCAGAAGCTTTCAGAGAAGGACTTAATGTTTGCCCATTACCTAATTGCTGATGAATTAAAATGACACAGAATAATTTCACACTCATAACGTGCTTACTCTCTTTCTCTCTCCCTTTTTCTCTCTTCCTCTTTCTCTCTCCCTTTTCTCTTTTCCTCTTTCTCTCTCCCTTTTTCTCTCTTCCTCTTTCTCTCTCCCTTTTCTCTTTTCCTCTTTCTCTCTCCCTTTTTCTCTCTTCCTCTTTCTCTCTCCCTTTTCTCTTTTCCTCTTTCTCTCTCCCTTTTTCTCTCTTCCTCTTTCTCTCTCCCTTTTCTCTTTTCCTCTTTCTCTCTCCCTTTTTCTCTCTTCCTCTTTCTCTCTTCCTGCCTCTTTCTCTCTCCCTGTCTCTTTCTTTTTCCCTGTCTCTTTAATGTTCTTCATTCCAAAACATCGATTCTCGTATGCGTATGCATGTTTACCCCGTAGTGTAATGTATCTGAAAATATAAAAATATAACTTATATCTTAAATGAAACCTAAAATTTGTAGTCTATGATCGGCAGATTAAATTTCATTGTAGTTTACACAATAAATTTGTTAGACGAGAGTACAAACTTCCTATTTCAAAGTAAACGTATGTTGCTCTGTTGCTCTTGACAGCCGCCGGCGTAGTTCCGAATCCATAAACTGAAACTGTAATTTAAATGAAAACCATTGTTTACTTGGTTAAGAATTAATTTTGTTACACCATGAATAAATATAATCAGAACTGAGGTAGCTCGACCTAAATGAGTTTCGTTCAATATATAGTTTGAATCTGAAAAAAATAATGATTAAACATTGCTACAATAGAAATAAATAAAATTGCTTCATTTTAATTCCAGAATTAATTTGATATGCGAAATATACAGTTACACTTTTGAGTAGAATACACTAATTAAGTTGTTCTTAGTCTTCGCGATCCTAAACTACAACGTCAGACTTATGCGGAAATACTCTTCGTAATTTTTATAAAGAGTCAGATATTTATTTTACGCAAAGTTATAATTCATGAGGACGAAACAGATATTAATTTTTAAAATTATGATTATTTATGTATTTATGTGTGATACACAATGGATAAAATCCAATTAGTGTCATCACAGGGAAGTAAACACACAAAAGCTATGCAAACGAAAGTGTAGTCAAAACACTAAATTAAACGTACAATGTATGCAGACATAAAACGCATCCCAATAATCATACTGGAATTGTCTGAAAAAAAAAATTGAAATAGAATTTTGTCATAATCAAGTATCGCATTTAAAGAAATCCTAATAAAAAGCAATCAGTCATGGATTGGTTATATGATGACGGGACTTTAGCTTAGTAGTTTTATATGCGAAATAGAAGCCAAAAGTTAACTTTTAGAGACTGAGTTTTAGTTTGATGCATTGATATGCAAAGTAAAATCTAAAAGTGAACTTTTAGAGACGAGAATTTAGTTTGATATATTGATAAACAAAAAAAAGCTAAGTGAACTCTTAGAGGTGGAATTTTAGTTTAATGCATTGATATGCAAAATTACAGACAAATGTGAACTTTTAAAAATAAGTGCACACTATTATACAACTAATACTGAGCGCTAGACAATAAAATGCAAATTTAACCAAGAATGCAGGAGACAACGTGCTTACTGATTTGACGTTAGATCAATTCAAAAAGTTGTTGGAGGTATGTCATGTGATGGTCACCTGCATCCAGAAAGAGGACGAAATGCAGCCCTTGGAAGAATTAAAACAAGTATATTTCTCAACGAAAGAACTTGTGCAAGAAATGATGCTAGACTCCGATCCAATGAAAGCGGGGCATTATACAGCTCGAAGGGAAAGGTGGAGCTTCAAAAAACAATACCCCTATGTAAAATTTTAAGTAAGCAAATTCAGATCCAACTCTTAATAGGATGGTCTAATACATTATCAGTTAAAACACTCTCTGATGACTATAACACTTTCGCCATGACTGATGCTAAAAGTATTCACTATAATGTGCGCAATATTTTTTTATAGTAATAATACACCAACAAATGGGAATGAGGAAGTGATCAAGAACAAAGTTATTTGAGGCGCATATTGCAAAAAATTAAAATTAGGAGGACAGTTTATAATTATAATTTGTATTTATGTTAAAACCGAAATGCGGAATGTTCGGAGGATCTGATGCTCAGATACATTAGCGATTTTAGAAAAGTCATCACACTAACTAATTATAGAGATATTGTTGAAAATTTGTTAATAAATTTTAAGAACTCGAATGAAGAATTATTTTAATAATTTTAAATGTTGTAAATAATAATGCTTTTAAAATAAATATTTTTACTTTCTCTACAATACATGGTAATGTATAGGGAAGTGATTGGAATCATGTCGGAAATCGCAACTCCAGTTTTCGACTTATTTACATTTCGAGCACTCTAGAGGTCGAAAAAACTGTTTTGAGCGTGACGTTTGTGCGTGTATGTGTCTGTGTGTATCTGCTTGTTTGTGCAATGTATGTATCCACTCTAGGTCAAAAACTGATTGACCCAATTCACAAAATTTGGTCAATAAGTTACTTATGAGTTATACTGGTTCTGATTGGATTTTGATACGATTTGGTAAAAAAAAAACTGCTGATTTTGAAAAATGGCCCGCAAAATCTAAACTGACAGGGTAAATATTATCAAATGTATCAAAAACATGCTTGTTTTATACGTAATTTTTAACGACAAAAAGAAATAATACCATAACTTTAGAACTAACCGTTTTTGAGATATTTCAGTTTTAGCAATTTTGCAACGTCACCTTTGAAAATACGTTCAGTCACCAAATGAATATGGAAATCAAATTAAAATTGCACACTCAGTAAAATTTCAAATAATTATCCATGTTATATTGTGCAATTAAACATAATTTAATGAATTATGAAAGAAATTAAGAGAACATGAATTTGAGTCAGTAGACAGAAGTCATGTGCTACTCACATCAGATTGTTAATGCTATTTTACAGCAAATTTTCAGAACTACAAGTAATTTTTCTAAGACACAGAGCAATAGACGGGTTTCTACGGAACAACAATGTAGTTTATGATTCTTCCAAATTGAACTAAATATTTAATTTAAATTCAAACACTAAATTATTATTAGGTAAAAATTTGTATTACAGCTTGCATCCACATTTATAAGATAACGAAGATCATTACGATCGATATGAAGTGATGTGTGTGATTTCATTATATGGGGTAAATTACAAGAATAAAGAATATTAAGTTTCTAATTTTTAAACATCTGATATGATTAGCTGTCTCTTAAGCCAAAAATTACAATTATTAAATAATATTTTGAATTAGGCAGAAGAATCATTGTCTTTTAAGCATGACATGCCAAATAATTTTGTCCTTGTAGAAGGACAATTTTTTTATATATTTCACATCCATGAATATGTTTCCTTCCTTTTTGTCTAATTTTGACAAATTTTTCCTACGCTAAATTACATTGCTCTTTTCTAGAAAAAATTTCAACTTTTACTTCAGCTGACAATCTTCTGGGGTAACTCTGTTTTTGTCAATAAAATTTACGTAAAAGCTTCTGTTTAGTTACGTAGGATCATTTCCTCTGTTTCTGTTCTCTTTAAGTAATTGCCACCATAGAATTCGTTAGCGATGTCACACTTTTAATAAAATTACATGTAAACAGATAAAAAAGCACAGTTAGATGAAATGTTAAAAATATTTAGGTAACATCCCGTTATATATTTAGTTTTTTCCAACTAGAAAGATCTTTCTTTCTATATTAGAAAAATATCTAGATCAAAATGTCAGAATATTACGAAAAAGTAAAGTAAAATATCTGTAATATATTTCAATATAAGCATATTCTAAAGTATGGAACAATCGTAAAGAAACCAAAAGTATAGACTTAAAGGAAGCAAAATCCAAAAATGTTCCAATATGTTTTCAGAAATCCTCATATAGCATATGCGAAATTCGAAAAATATAAGAACACACATTCTCCAGGTTTCATATAAAACCGGATATTGAAAATGATTTAGGAACAGAACTGATGTTTTCAAAGGTGTTTGAAACGTTTCACTGAGAATCATAAGAGATGTGTGGTTTTAACGAGGATTGCCACCAAATTAGACATTAGTATTATCTATAATATTCTAGTCGAAATATGACCCTCAATAGTAGATTTCAATAGTGTACATTTTTACTTAAGTATTACTAAAAATGCATTCGAGTGAATACAGAATGTTTAGCAGCATGTTACGCAAACAGTCTAAAAATTTGGTATTTCCATTGGCATTTAGATGGTTGTTTCAACGGGACAAAGAAGGTGCTAAATTTTTTTACTACTTGCTCACCACTTTTATATTCATATCTGTTAAAAAAATCCCAAATTTCGTAAATTGGTTCAAAAATTTATATCCAGATGTATTATTCTTTATCATTATGTAAATGTAACTTTTTATAGCAAAATTAAGAGTCTTTGTATAAGAGGTGCCTATTTTTGGCATAAAGAATGTCACTTTTAACAAATTTGCACAAAAATATTTCCGAGAATTCAGTTCACTACAAGCTTTAATTCATTGGCTAGCGATTTTATGGATCTTAAGGGATCCAAACAAATGCAGTAAATATTTTACTCGCAGATATAGCAGTATAATTGGTTCAAATCTAGGATATTTGGGTCAAAAGAAATGAAATCAGGAAAATTATCCCTACATACGCGCACTTTTTATGATTTTCGAAACGTATGAGCCCGTGCACCATTCTCCTGGAAGTACCCACGATTATCAAAAATCTTGTTACTTTATTTTAGAGTCACTGGAATTAGTTATTTGATGTAAAGAATGTATCAACATTTTTCGTTTTTCGATCGAAGACACTGTTTGATCCATTTGATTATCTGTCCGCTCGGTGCACACTTTTGAGCGTTGCCCATTTGACTTTGACTTTGCAATTCTTTAACCATTTTACATCAGAATCATATTATTTGTAGACATTCCAAATCAAAAATATTTTTGGCAAAAATTACTTCTGGTACTTGCAAATCAATAAATCCTAAACTTGTTTAATTTTCATACTGATCAGCAGAGCAGAATATTGAGAAATCTAGGTAACTATCATGGTGTATAAACCAATGGATATAAGTTACACAGCGTATTACACAACTGACAGGTTTGCACGGGAGCCTTGTAAAGTGCAAGTTTTAACAAGTGTTATTTTTAATGACGCATCCGATGAATATTTTTGTTTAACAATATATATATATATACACACACATATATATATATATATATATATATATATATATATAATAAAAATAAATATAAAAATAAATAAGACTAATTTAAAACATGAACAGTGGCATACCTTGGTTCAAAAAACACTACAGAGGAAAATAAATTAAAGAGGATATGAAAGGAAATATGTAACAAAAGGTAACTATTGCTACCATATAATGCAAATTGATCTTAATTTTAAATTATTACGTAATATTAATACACATGAGTTTATCAATATTCAAGAGCGATATATGCAAATCAAGTTCAAACATCAAAAGATTATCAAAATTTGGATCCTCAAAATATTAAAATGACAATAAATAAAAATAAAAATAAAAATAAAAGATGCATTCCAAAAATATGGAATTGGATAGAATCTCTGTAGATCCAGCTTTTCAAGAATCTTTGCATCCGCAGTGGTTCCAAATGTGTTTCGCTCAATGATACAGCCACATGGCCGAAACATCATCAAAGGATCCTACACATTATCAGACAGAAACAAAAATGGAAATAACAAATAATATTAGACAAATGGAAAGAAAAGAATGAGAGTGCATATAGCAAACATATCAGTAATCTATCCATCAATCCACAAGGATTCAGATAGAAATTGAACTCATACCTTTCTTCACCATTATTCATGACGTTTAATATTTCGTTGCTCATGCCTAGGAAGAATTTGGAAAGAATACTAGAGAACGCCATCTGTTGAAAATTATAGAAAATACTCCTGAATAAGATATTCAATCAATAGATAATAGATATACAAATAAACATGTTTCAAACCCAAGAATTAGAGATATAATGAAAAATATATTTACAAATTATACTAAATAATAATTGATAATTAACATTTATATAATAAATATCCAAACTATATCACTAAGATAATTAAAATCTCCAAGAATATTTCAATATTTAAAGTATACAATAGCAATTCCAAATTTGACTAAAACAATAAATGACAGACTATGAATTGAATTCAAAATTTCTATAGTGATATTTAACAAAATTATCTGGATAGGATTCAGGCTAACACTATTGAATTAAATCTGTTAGATGGTTACCATATTGTGTATTTACACATAACCTAAAAATCCTATGAAATCGATTTATTAAAATATTTCTGTATACCTGTTTACTCATACATGAGTTAGAATTGATTATCTTGTGAATTTTAAATGGAAAACCTTTCTTTTATCAAAAATGTTTGACAAACATGAATATTCATTATCAAGAGAGAGAGTTAAATCTAAGAAATTAACACTAGATGAGATGTTGCTTTCGTTTAGTATAAGGGATAAATTTGGGGGATGAAAATCAAAATCTATTTCATTTGATGAGGAAGCTATTTTAATAAGAATTACATCATCAATATATCTGTAGAAAATATATGCAGAGTTTATAAAATTTGACTCGTAGAAGTGCATATATATATATATATATAAAGCTTCTAATAATTATGCTATTATCTGTAGAGAATTCTATATACAATTTCTGTTAGATTATTTAAAAAATAATAGTCTATTTGCACTTGATTCACACTCCATAAATAGTATCAAACTAAAAATTATCAATAATTTTAGTGATTTAAAAATCAATTATAAATTTTTGAAATTTCCATTTATTGAGCTTATTCTTAAATTTCTTAAAAATCATATTAAATTTAGAACTGTTACAAGTGGCCACAATTCTTACTCTACTACTGCGAGTAAATTGCTACTAAATTGCTTAAATGTACTAAATGATGATTTACGTTATTCTAGTAATAACTACCTTTTCTAAGTAATAGTATAGAATTAAAGAATAAATTAACATCCCTAGATAAAATAATTGGATTTCAAACTTATGAGTTTAAAGATCTTTTTAATAATGTTAAGTTCACTGATCTTTATGATGTTATTTTAGCTGTATATAATGCTTATATTACTAATCAATCTACTCATACTGTATTTACCAATTTTCCTAAACGTCTCCCCTTTGCTCTTTTCAATAATTATATATTTCAAGGTAATACATTATACTTACAAGTATCAGGAGTTCCACAAGGTGGCTGTAGTAGCAGTATATTAGCTAATTTATACTTTTATCATTATGAAAAATTCCATACTTCAACACATTATAAAATTTACAGATATGTTGATGATCTAATTTGTTTAGTATTTACTGATAACGATGTCATAGATATAGATTTCTATCCGAATAATTTGGAATTACTTCCTAATGAAGTCACTAATAGTAATAATATTAATTATTTGGATTGAAATCTAATTATTGGACCTACTAATGGGATAGTTACTAATTTATATGATAAAAATACTATTTTAAATTTAACATTAATAAAATATTACCACTTAATTCCTGCAACTCGATTCAATTGTTTAGAAATATTATACTTAATCAACTTTTTAGAATTTATGGATTAACAGATAAAAAATTTCATGCTTTGCCCATTAATAACCTAAAAATTACTAGTAAATTATATAAATATCCAGCATATTTAGTAAATGGTATAGTTAAAATGTTTGGATTAGCTGAATATTCTTACAATTATCTCCTTAATATTTTATATTAGCGAAATATCTACATTCTCTTGAATAAACATTAAAATGTATTTACATCCTCTTATACTTTAGCCTCTATGTTTTCTATTATATTACCTGCCTCTTTATTTTGAAGCTTTTACTGTAGAATATATCACATTTTATAATGTTTTCGCAGTACTGTTTTCTATTTATTCTATTTATTTCTCACGATTGGCAACAGAAGATCTCTCCTTTCATCTTTGAGATTGGCAACATTGGTCTCGTCATTTAATGCTCTAATGGATAGGGAATTTTCAGTATATTTCCGGCATTTGTGTTTCCTATATTATTTTTTCAATCTTTATTCTAGTCGTCCAAATAGCATTAGTTTATAGATAAAATATGCCTCTTGCATCAGAAATTAGTATATTTTGTGCATCAGAAATTAACATATTCTGTGTTTATTTTGAATACATATTTGGACTTGAAAAATATTTTTTTCGAAATGTACAACTTTTAGACTTAGTGCCTTTCCACGTGTATGACTTTAATGCTTGGTTATTTTTTGTTTTTCTATTTTCGAATCCACACCATTGATATTAGTTGATTATCTTAAGCTTGATGACTAGAAATGAGGATTTAATTTTTCTCGTGATGGTTTATTCTCTTTTTAATACTTCTTTTTAATTTGTAGGCATATTTTATGTTATGGTTTTTGAGATACAACTTCTCTCTATTCTATTCTATCATTGGATTCTCATATTAAATTTTTGTTATACACACACACACACACACACACACACACACACACATACATATATATATATATATATATATATATATATATACACGAGTGTCACACTGAAAATTTTGAGATATGGCTAAGTGGTATAAGTTAAACTTATCAACTCTTAGGAGTGTTCAAAGTGCTCCCCTCCAACATCAATGCACTTTCGTTGGTGAATTTTCCAAAAATTAAATGCATCAAGCCATCCATTTCTTGGAATCGTTGAAAAATATTCTTTTATAGCCTCACCAATCTCATCTTCGGAATGAAAACAATACCCACGTAAATTATTTTTAGATTACAAAATAGCCAAAAGTCACACATAGCAGGATCAAGAGATTCTATCACATTGATGTTTTTTTGTTCAAGAAATTCTACTGTCATTCTTGCTAAACGAGAAGATGCATTGTCATGGTGATGCACTAGTCCCCTAACATTTACTTCCTGAATAATTTCTGGAAGACACTTAGTGGTGTACCAGTTAGATGTAACTATCTTCTGTCCCTTTAGCATTATGACTTTGACCAGACCTGTACTTCTGTAGAACACGACATACACTACTTTTTCTTTGTTCGTTGTCTTTTCACCATTGTTGATTTGGAATCTTCAGAGACTCATAATTTACTTTCATGATGTATTGGAAAATCAAAAAGCGGTATGTACCTTTCTTCACCAGTTATGATTTTAGAAATAATGCGATGTCCACCATCATTAAGTAATTTTAGAGTTTCTTTACTGATTCTGACACGCTCCGCGTTTTGGTGTTCTGTTAAATTATGTGGGACCCAACGACAAACTATTTTTTTTCATATGCAGTTCTTCATGAATAATTTTATGTATAGCTGAGGATCCAATGTTAAGTTCTTTCTGTATCATTTGGTAGGTACAGCGATTATCATCAATTAACATTTTTTTAATGTCCGATACAATTTTTGGTACTACAGCTGACAAAAGTCTTCCTTTGTGTACTTTACCCAGGAGAGAATTTCGACCTCTTCTAAACTCAGTAAATCATCTGACACGAGATGGATCACAGTGGCACGAGATGGAGAATCATTTCCATATGCTAATTGTAGACGTTAAAGACATTCTTCTTGATTTAGCCTCACTTCAAAATCATAGAAAATCATAGCTAAATAATGCTCTAGCGTCAATTCCATTTTCTTTTCTTTTAAAACTTATCCTACGATAGCTACATTGTAATTGTTGTCACAAATTATCGCCTGCGGAGATAAAAGAGTTCAGATTTAAATATCCGACCAATAATTTTTTTCTAGCGCATATCGTCTGTCCCTATATCAAAAATTTATATATATATATATATATATATATATATATATATATATATATATATATATATATATATATATATATATATATAAATTTGACTACTGTGGGAATTTGCACTTAATATAAGTGACAAAACAATGTCGGGCATATATCTGTTAGGGTGGGACATAGTCAAATCCCAAATATTTTATAAGAGTTCTGAATAGACATTTACAGATAAAATAAGTTGTCCATTAAACTATCTAAGAATACACAGGCGGAACACTTTAAAAAATATATAGGTGCATGCAAAATAATTGAAAACATACCTAATTTTTTTCCCAGTTCATAGGGTAATTTTAGACGGAAATTCAAATGTTCTGTGTAGTCTATTGGTGTTCTTGAAGGAGAAGTATTTCAATAAAGGACCTATTTTTATACCTTTCTATGACCACATTTTGGTCCTCGGAGAAAATAACTGGCCTGTTTTATCGGCACGAGTCGCGTTTTATTATGATATTTCGCTTTTATTCTCAGAGCTATTTCGCGTCAAAAACCTTGACAGCGGCAATGCATTACAGCATAAGAACGTTCTTCGAAAAGCAAAAATTGAATTCGGAGCCGCACATAGGATTGTTTTATTTTGTGAAGTGATTTTATTTTATTTTATATTTTGAACCGAGTCCTTATTTCTGACAATAAACAAATTGTTTGCATAGTGCAGAAGCCTTCAGAAGAATATATCTTGCAGCAAAAGCGGAAATCGCAGGGATATTCTGGATGAAGAGGGATTTAAAATGAAAATATAAAATCATAAAGCCATCAAGTGCATGGCGTAATCATATATAAACTTATATAGAAATATCTAATAACGGCTCGGAAGAAATAAATTTTTCTTGTCATTTTGATTTTATAATATGACGTTATAGATGGGGAAAAACCAATCTGCAATATCTTAATATAAAATTACATTATGTGTATTTTTAGGGTATAAAAATATACACTATTTTCAACGTATGACTTATGAAAAGTTTGCTACAAATTTTTGTAATATGATGTAATTCACATCCTCAAGCTTTATATATTTTACTCAAAATAAATGTACAATCGTGCAAGAGCACTTACATAAAAAGCATCCTATGCTGGCATTTACTAGTAAAATTAGTATGTTGAACCTATATATACATTGCATGTATCTTGTACGATTATTATGCTGAAAATGCTATTAACTTTTAATGACTCTCCCGTGAAACGAAGAATGGGCGAATTCTTTGGCATCAAATTACAAAACTAGCACACAATATATCTTCTCCTGCGCATGGAATGTACTAGATCTACGAAAATAATACCAGATTTGTTGAATAAAATTGCATATGGAAAGTGAACATATTGTATGATACTTACTATTTTTTAATTTTATGTAACTTTCTGATAAATTTATTTGATAAACGTCCAATATCTTGAGACCAGTTTATGCTGGTGTTTTAAAATTCGTATTCGCTTTATAATAAAAATTTACATCTGAAATAATTATTTTTAACTGTATTGCCATATCTGTATTTTAACCCTCTTTTATTTTCATAATATTCTCCAGTGTATAAAGAAATTGCGTATTCAAATTGCTCCTCGATGTTATGAAAAAGAGAATAAAAATAAATAATTATTCTCATTTAATTTTCATGTTTTTATATTTTGTCATTCGAAAGCGAAATTGTATTTGCTGCGTCATCTGTTCTGTCTAGACATTTTGGGACGATCCTAACGTTTTTTGAGATTTTGCGGAATATTGAATTATTGGCTGGCGCGAATTTAAAGTTTGGAATTTGTCCAATCGGAAAGCGCGACTGGACTGTGACGTAAGCGGAACTTAAAAGTCCTTTCGCCGGGCGGAGGGAGAGACGCTGGTGGCCGTTAGAGCGTTATAGTTGTGTGATGGAAATTTCGACGAAAATTTAAAAATTAGAACAAGAAAGATCAATCATGCATAACACGTTGATTATGAAACACTTTCCAACTTCAATGCAATTTTATTTAAACAATGTGATACATTCAAAATGTGATACATTCAGCGGTAATATTTTTCACATTATCACAATACTACATTCATTTAATTATATTTGAAAACTTAAAACTTCATCAAAAAAATAAACTGTTCAAATCACATCATTGAAATATAGAGTCGCCTGGTTTAAACATCTCTAAAATGCGGTAATATTTTTAAACTTATAATTATACAATAATTTATTACATTTCAAATCTTAAAACTTCATCATAAATAATCAACTTTATTCAAATGACGTCATTGAAATATAAATTGCCTGGCTCTCTATGTAAAAGCTGTAAATATTTCATTCATACACTTTTATTCCAATCCTTTCATTCATCACAATACTGCAATAATATATTTTAGTTAAAAACATAAAACCATGTAGGTAAATTCAATGTAACTCTATGCTTAAAACTTCATGGAGAAAGTCTGCTATAAAATCGTCTATTTTCTATGTAATATCAATGAATGTTTCATTCATATATTCATCATTCATATATTCATTCATTCATCAACTATATTTCAGACTCAAAGAGCTAAATAATTTTGTGTTAAAAATATTCAGCAATTCTTATACAACTCATCCTACATCTTTATGCGTTTACATTCTCCATAAGTGAAAATTTGGCTTTGTTGTAGAAATAATCAACGTTTGATGATCACTTAAATATATTGTAATTGCGATGTTTCAGAATGTAGATGTACAGAAATTATGCAAAAATAAAGCGGTTTTAGGACACATAATATAAATTAAAAAGAACATTAAAAATCACGATTTTGACACAAGATGGGTGCAATATTTAACACTTTACAACAAAGTTGGAAAGTGTTTATGACTTTGTTCATTCTGTCTGTCTGTCTGTTGGTCTGTCTGTCTGTCTGTCCGTTAGCACGATAACTGCGGAAAAATGACAATCAAAAAGAAATTTTAGTATGTTGTTCAGACGGTCTGTAGGACCTATGGGAATATAAATGAATAATATCACCCAATTAGTTTTGGATTGAACCCGGGTTGAAAAAATGAAATACACTTAGCCCTATGAGACCTAATTATTCAAATATTTTTTAAGCGGATTTAAAATTCACAAATTGCTTCGAAAATTTTAGGTAATATTCAAATTGTTTCATAAAATATATGAAAAAAAATTCAGCGAAATATATTCACGAGTTTTTTAAATAAAAATTAAAATAATAATTACACATCTTATATGAAACGATCACGTGACCATGATATGAAACGATCACATGACCCACTTCAAAATGATATATGGCATCCATCTTGTTTCAAAATCGTGATTTTTCAAAGTTCTTTTTAATTCATATTGAGTGTTGTATCCGTCCTAAAACTACTTTATTTTTCTTAAATTTTGTGCATCTACATACTAAAACAACACAATGACAATATATTTGAGTTTAAATTCTCATTCAAATTTGATTATTTCTACAACTAAGCCTATTTTTCACCTATGTAAAATGTAAACAGCAAAATATATAGAATGAGTTGTATTAGAATTACTGTATTTCTTTAACACAAAATAATTCAGTCCATGGAGTCTGCATGGCTGATATGAATGAAATATTAATTGATTTTATAAACGGAAGAACGATTTTTTTCGATGAAGTTTTAAGCATAAAGTTTAAGAATTGTAGCTCCATGGTCTTAATTTTTAAATAAAATAAATTATTATAGTATTGGGATGAATGAAATGGAGAAAGTTATGAATGAAATCCTGCTTTTATAGAGAGATCCAGGCATGTTATTTTTTCTATGACGTCATTTGAATTTATTTCAGTTGTTTTCGATGAAGTTTCCAAATATAATAAATTATCGTAGTATTATGATAGTTTTAAAAATATTACCGTGGAATGTATTGCATTTTAGAGATATTTAAACCAGGCAATTTATATTTCAATGCCGTCATTTGAATGAAGTTCATTTTTTCGATGAAGGTTTAAATTTTCAAATATAATAAATTAATGTAGTATTGTGATAAGTTTTAAAATATTACCGAGGAATGCATTGAAAATTTTAGACATTTTTGAATAAAATTGCATTGAATTTGGAAAGTGTTTCATAATCAATGCTTTAAGCATGATTGATCTCCCTTCTTTATTTTGAAGTGAGTGACGTGATATCTTCATATAATATGGATGTAATTATTATTTTAATTTTTATTTTTAAAACTACCGAATATATTTTGCTGATATTTTTTTCATATTTTTGGGGGGATAATTTGAATATTTTCTAAAACTTTCGAAGAAATTTGTGAATTTTAAATTCGCTTAAAAATTTTTTGAAAAATTATGTCCCATATTGTTAAATATATTTCATGTTTTCATCCCGGGTTCAGTACAAAACTATTTGGGGGATTTTATTCATATATATTCCCATAGGTCGTACAGACCGTCTGAACAACATACTAAAATTTCATTTTGATAAAATCATTTTTACGGCAGTTTTCGTGCTAACGGACAGACAGATGGACAGATAGAATGAATGGACAAAGTCATAACCAGTTTTCAAAGTTGTAAAGTGCTAAAAATATTTCGATTCCATAAAGGAAGGGTAAAAATAAAAGTTGAGTATAGTGGATAAAATAGATACAGAGTTCCAACAAATCCGCGACTTCCAGTGTTCTAATTATGCCACTGTGCTGAATGATTGAATTAGCTTCGACTATCTAGGGCATACTTTTATTATTTTTTGTGAAATCAAAATGGATCGAATTTGTATATTGAAGCAGCAGTGGTGCGAAGTTATCGATCGGCTAATATTACTCCTGGTTTAAAAGCGTTGATCCGTTAAGTGTTCCATGGTTGACTATTGAGAGCGTTATTCCTGAGTTGATACTCCTTCATTTTTGCTGATTCCCTGCTAGCCTGTAAAAGGAGTACTTGGACAAAATCGAGTTCATGTTGAATAATTTAGCGTGCGGACGATGGCTTTCCAACCATTCTTCAGCCAGGTATATGGCGCATTGTTTATAGTGCATGATTTTGAAGTGTGAATCAAGAAATGTAAGTAATTCTAATTACTCAATTTTATTCATTATGTCTATGAAGTATATTCGTATAATCAGCCGAATTTTCCCCAGAACTTAAATGTTAGGTCCACATGATAAAATTTTATGGATTCTTAACACTTTACAACATAGTTGAAGAGTGTTTATGACTTTGTTCATTCATTCATTCTGTCTGTCTGTCTGTCTGTCCGCCCGTTAGCACGATAACTGCTGTAAAAATGACTTTATCAAAATGAAATTTTAGTATGTTGTTTAGACGGTCTATAGGACCTATGGGAATATAAATAATGATATCACTCAATTAGTTTTCGATTGACCCCGGGTTGAAAAAAATGAAATGCATTGAACCTTATGGGACCTAATTCTTCAAACATTTTTTAAGCGGATTTAAAATTCACAAATTGCCTCGAACGTTTAAGGAAATATACAAATTATTCCATAGAATATATAAAAAAAATTTCAGCAAAATATATTCAGTAGTTTTTTAAATAAAAATTAAAATAATAATTACATCCTTTATATGAAGAGATCACGTGACCCACTTCAAAATAAAATATGGCATCCATCTTGTGTCAAACTCGTGATTTTTAAAGTTCTTTTTAATTCATATTTAGTGTTGCATCCGCCCTAAAACCGCTTTATTTTTGCTTAAATTCTGTGCATCTACTTCCTAAAACAACGCAATTATAATATAGTTGAATTTAAATGATCATCCAACTTTGATTATTTCTACAACAACGCCTACTTTTCACTTATGGAGGATGTAAATACCAAAAGATGTAGATTGAGTTGTATAAGAGTTGCTTCATTTCTTTAACGCAAAATTATTTAGCCCATGGATTCTGCAATATAGCTGATACGAATGAAATAGTCATTGATGTTACAGAGAAGCAAACAATTTTTTAGAAGTTAAAAGTGTGGATTTTAATGGGTAGTGTTTTGATTTAATGATTATATTAAGGAATTCGTGCAAAGAGATAATGGCAGGTCTTGCGGCCACGATAGCAATGTACATACGTTTCAATTCACAACTATTTTAACAAAGATTAATAATTTAATCCACAAAGTTTATTTAAAACAGTAAACCTCCTTACATGTTTTTGCACCTCAAATACTTCGGTATATACAATTATTTAAAAGGAATACATCCGATAAGTACTTATGTAAACCTTTTATATATTATATTTATTATTAATTATTCCTATGATTATTTTCTATACTTTATCAACATATCAGTTACAAATAGCATGATAGTAATAAAACGCCAGCCCAATGAAGAGACGAGCTAAAATGACTAACAGTCTATTTTCAGAAAAGCGCTCATACATGACAATATGAAGCGTCGAGTTGCCACTCATTTACAACATGAACTTAGCTGTATAATTTGTAAAGAAGTGGCAGAAATTAAGTCTATGTCCTCCCACGGACATCGACGTAAAACTGAAGTTATTGCCTTCGAAATAAAGACAGTAAAGTAAAAACTGTGTGTCAAATGCGTGATCTCTTCATATCATGGTCACGTTATCGCTTCATATAAGAGCTGTAATTATTATTTTAATTTTTATTATAAAAACTACTGAATATATATTGCTGAAATATTTTTTATATATTTTACGGAATAATTTGAATATTACCTGAAATTTTCGAGGCAATTTTTGAATTTTAAATTCGCTTAAAAAATGTTTGAAAAATTAGGTCCCATAGGGTTCTATTTATTTCATTTTTTCAACCCGGGTTCAATCCAAAACTAATTGGGTGATATTATTCATTTATATTCTCATAGGTCCCACAGACCGTCTGAACAACATACTAAAATTTCGTTTTGATAAAGTCATTTTTAGGGCAGTTATCGTGCTAACGGACAGACAGACAGACAGACAGAATGAAGATAGTCATATAAACACTTTTCAACTTTGTTGTAAAGTGTTAATAAAACGAATTTCACGTATATTGTATTTTTGACTATATTATATCAATTACGATCTTCAGGTGTAAACATTATTATTATTGATAATTTCGGGGATTATATATATTTTCAACCTTTTACGTCATTGTTTTATTTTTTGCAAAAATTGTTGAAACTCATATATTGTGAGTAGTACGGTTAATCTTCTACAAATGCACGGGTATATCTTCCAAATTACAAATATATAAGTAGTACAGGTATATTGACATATATTGGAATCTATTACGGCCTTTAGGTTTAAAGATTACGGGATTATTAATATTTTCAATTTATTACCGCATCTTTTTTTTGGAAGGGGGGGGGAATTATTTTAGAAACTCATATGCTGTAGTGTGTAGTTTTATACTAATACACGATTATATCTTCTAATATTCGCGAATATAAGCAGTACGGATCTCATATAATTTTGGCACTTTTAAACACTTCACAACAAAGTTGAAAAGTGTTTATGACTTTGTTCATTCTGTCTGTCTGCCCGTTAGCACGATAACTGCCGTAAAAATGACTTAATCAAAATGAAATTTTAGTATGTTGTTCAGACGGTCTGTAGAACCTGTGGGAATATAAATGAATAATATTACCCAATTAGTTTTGGATTGAACCCGGGTCGAAAATATGAAATACATTGAGCCCTATGGGACCTAATTTTTCAAAAAATTTTTAAGCGGATTTAAAATTCACAAATTACTTCGAAAATTTTAGGTAATATTCAAGTTGTCCCATAAAATATATAAAAAAAAATTCAGCGAAATATATTCAGTAGTTTTTTAAATAAAAATTAAAATACTAATTACACCTCTTATATGAAACGATTACGTGACCATCATATGAAACGATCACATGACCCACTTCAAAATGATATATGGCATCCATCTTGTTTCAAAATTGTGATTTTCTTAAGTTCTTTTATTTTTGCTTAAATTCTGTGCATCTACATACTGAAACAACGCAATGACAATATATTTGAGTTTAAATGCTCATCCAAATTTGATTATTTCTACAACGAAACCTATTTTTCACCTATGTAAAATGTAAACAGCAAAATATATAGAATGAGTTGTATTAGAATTTCTGTATTTTTTTAACACAAAATAATTTAGTCCATGGAGTCTGCATGGCTGATATGAATGAAATATTAATTGATTTCATAAAGAGAAGGACGATTTTTTTCGATGAAGTTTCAAGCAAAGAGCTTAATTTTTTGTAGCTCCATGGTCTTAAACAAAATGTTTAAATAAAATAAATTATTATAGTATTGTGATGAATGAAATGAATGGGAGAAAGTTATGAATGAAATCCTGTTTTTATAGAGAGATCCAGGCGTGTTATTTTTTCTATGACGTCATTTGAATTAATTTCAGTTGTTTTCGATGAAGTTTTCAAATATAATAAATTATCGTAGTATTATGATAATTCTAAAACTATTACCGAGGAATGTATAACATTTTAGAGATGTTTAAACCAGGCAATTTATATTTCAATGCCGTCATTTGAATGAAGTTCATTTTTTTCGATGAAGGTTTAAGTTTTCAAATATAATAAATTAATGCAGTATTGTGATAAGTTTCAAAATATTACCGAGGAATATATTGCATTTTAGACTTGTTTAAATAAAATTGCATTGAAGTTGGAAAGTGTTTCATAATCAATGATTTAAGCATGATTGATCTTTCTTGTTTTATATATATATGTTCAACTTCACATTTTCTGTAAATTTATTTTCAAACGGGACCAGGATGTTTTATTCATATCTGCCCTTGAAGCTAATTTTGCATAGCGAGAACAGATATTATTAAACTTCTTTTTAGGAGCATTAAATTTATTTTAATAAAATAGTTTGATTAACAGTGTCATTTCTGATACTATAGGAATTTGCACATGATCGTGAATTTTTACTTTCTTTATATTATATGGGTCATTTTCTGTAACTGGAGTTTTACATGTCCCAGGTGTGTTAATAAAAGTTTGCATGACTTGGAACTAATTTTGGACACTGATCAGTTTTACTATATTGTAGTTCACATTTATCACCCATTAGCTAAAGAAACAATTTATATGCTTAATATTTAAAATTTTGTTTTTTATCTAATGTCATTTCCCAGTGTGTTCCAACAGCCAAATAATAAAATCACAACTTCATTTACAATCCCTCATTTTCTAGTTTCCTTTTAATTTGATGTTTTATATTAAATTTGACAACAGTAATAAAAATTCCGCTATGTATTAGAGCATTTTTTTAAAACTCAACTTCATTCTCAAAATCACAACTTCATTTACAATCCCTCATTTTCTAGTTTCCTTTTAATTTGATGTTTTATATTAAATTTGACAACAGTAATAAAAATTCCGCTATGTATTAGAGCAATATTTTAAAACTCAACTTCATTCTCAAAATCACAACTTCATTTACAATCCCTCATTTTCTAGTTTCCTTTTAATTTGATGTTTTATATTAAATTTGACCACAGTAATAAAAATTCCGCTATGTATTAGAGCAATATTTTAAAACTCAACTTCATTCTCAAAATCACAACTTCATTTACAATCCCTCATTTTCTAGTTTCCTTTTAATTTGATGTTTTATATTAAATTTGACAACAGTAATAAAAATTCCGCTATGTATTAGAGCAATATTTTAAATTAAATTTTTTTCAACTGTCCCCTAGCCTTTTAGTCATTCACATGTCTTTAACACCTCTTTCTGTACATAGATAACAATAAAATATAATTAAAGTATTATTATTTTTTACTAAAATCCATATTCACCATTTCAAGAGTTTGACTATGTTCTAGCTATCATTCTATGAAGGAAAGTATTATACAACTGAACAATTTTGAGTAAGTATCTTTATTCCATGCCATTCACCTGTCTTTATTTATTCTAAGAATAAAAGAGTAAATATTTTTTTAAACATATATGTGTGCCTAATTAGTGAAGCAAACTGAATAGACTTAAATCCGAATATAACTCTTTACATAGAAGGTAAAATCACATGATTTGCCCTTTCCCTGCCTTCTTTGTAGACAAGGGAATGACATTAGAACATATGAATTACATTTAAACTATATTTTCGTTTTAGAAGGTAAAACAAATAAGAAGTTAGTTCTAAACATAAGATTGAATTACAGCAAAACACTTTTTAACACTTTACAACAAAGTTAAAAAGTGTTTATGATTTTGTTCATTCATTCTGTCTGTCTGTCTCTCTGTCCGTTAGCACGATAACTGCCGTAAAAATGACTTAATCAAAATGAAATTTTAGTATGTTGTTCAGACGGTCTGTAGAACTTATGGGAATATAAATGAATAATATCACCCAATTAGTTTTGGATTGAAAATGGGTTGAAAAAATGACCTAATTTTTCAAACATTTTTTAAGTGGATTTAAAATTCACAAATTGCTTCGAAAATTTTAGGTAATATTCAAATTATGCCATAAAATATATAAAAAAAGATCAGCGAAATATATTCAGTAGTTTTTAAAATTAAAATTAAAATAATAATCGCACCTCTTATATGAAGCGATCATGTGACCATGATATGAAAAGATCACATGACCCATTTCAAAATGATATATGGCATCCATCTTGTCTCAAAATCGTGATTTTTTAAGTTCCTTTTAATTCATATTGAGTGTTGTATTCGTCCTAAAACCGCTTTATTTTTGCTTAAATTCTGTGCATCTACATACTGAAACAACGCAATTACAATATATATGAGTTTAAATGATCATCCAAATTTGATTATTTCTACATCGAAGCCTACTTTTCACTTATGTAAAATGTAAACAGCAAAATACGTAGAATGAGTTGTGTTAGAATTGCTGCTTTTCTTTAACACAAAATTATTAAAATTATTTTAATTTAGCCCATGGAGTCTGCATAGCTGATATGAATGAAATATTCATTGATTTTACAAAGAGAAGGACGATTTTTTTCGATGCAGTTTTAAGCATGGAGTTTAATTACTTGTAGCTCCATGGTCTTAATTTTTAAATAAAATAAATTATTATAGTATTGTGATGAATGAAATGAATGTGAAAATGTTATGAATGAAATGAATGGGAAAATGTTATGAATGAAATGCTGTTTTTATAGAGAGATCCAGGCGTGTTATTTTTCCTATGACGTCATTTGAATGAATTTCAGTAGTTTTCGATGAAGTTATCAAATATAATAAATTATCGTAGTATTATGATAGTTTTAAAAATATTACCGAGGAATGTATCGCATTTTAGAGATGTCTAAACCAGGCAATTTATATTTCAGTACCGTCATTTGAATGAAGTTCATTTTTTTTATGAAGGTTTAAGTTTTGAAATATAATAAATTAATGTAGTATTGTGATAATTTTTAAAATATTACTGAGGAATGTATTGCATTTTAGACGTGTTTAAATAAAATTGCATTGAAGTTGGAAAGTGTTTCATAATCAATGCTTTAAGCATGATTGATCTTTCTTGTTTTATTTTTCTAATGATATATGTATACATACTAACAAAGCAGTTGCCTATAATAAGTGTCATTCCCCTGTCATGCTGTATGTACTTGTCTTGAAAATAAAAATTTGCATTTTCTATTTAATTTCCTCTAAATGATCACTGTTACTACTTGTTTTTAACGCTTTACAACATAGTTGAAAAGTGTTTATGACTTTGTTCATTCTGGCTGTCTGTCCGTTAGCACGATATCTGCCGTAAAAATGACTTTATCAAAATGGAATATTAGTATGTTGTTCAGACGGTTTGTGGGACCTATGGGAATAAATGAATAGTGTAACCCAATTAGTTTTGGATTGAATCCTGGGTGGAAAAATTAAATACATTGAACCCCATGGGACCTAATTTTGCAACATTTTTTAAACGAATTTAAAATTCACAAAATTCTTTAAAAGTTTTAGGAAATATTCAAATTATACCATAAAATATATAAAAACAATTTCATTAAAATATATTCAGTAATTTTTTAAATAAAAATTAAAGTAAAAAGTACACCCTTTATATGAAGAGATTACGTGGCCATTATATGAAGAGATCACGTGACCCACTTCAAAATAAAATATGGCATCCATCTTGTTGAGACCCAGACCGTCCGACCTACCAGAAAGGTGTAAGGTAACTGTTTGGACGGCCGAGGCATCCATCTTGTGTCGAAATCGTGATTTTTTAAGTTCTTTTTAATTCATAGTGTTGTATCCGTCCTAAAACCGCTTTATTTTTACTTAAATTCTGTGCATCTACATTCTGAAACAACGTAATGACAAATATATTTGAGTTTAAATGATCATCCAAATTTGATTATTTCTACAACGAAGCATAATTTTCACTTATGGATAATATAAACACCAAAAGATGTAGAATGAGTTGTATAAGAAATGTTGCATTTTTTTAACGCAAAATTATTTAGCTCATGGAGTCTGCAATATAGCTGATATGAATGTTCATTGATTTGAACCATCAGATCAGCTCATTGATCAGATGAAAAAGCCCGTTTAGAGAAAATGATCCATATGCACCGTACGAAGAACGAATATACTGCTGGTTTTTAATAAAAACTAAATTTAAGTATTTGCTGCACTTCTTTTACATATCAATTACGTCCCTGCTTATATATTTCTTCTGTAAGAAATCTGCAAAAGTCTAGAGTCTGACAAATTACAAAGAAAGCGACTTTTCTCTTCAAGATATGATAATCAAAATTTTTATTTACTATATCTGAAAAGAAGATTAGATAGCTCGGTACTGCAAAGCAAGGATTTTGTTTTGAAATATTTGCGTTCTACTAAATGCCACAAAGAAAGATATGGTGAGGTTTCTTTGAACAAGAAAACGATTTAATTTTTCATGCGCATATTTTTACTACCTAGCTGGGAGATAGACGCCATATGTTAGAAAGTCGGTAACTGAATATATGTATTATGAAAAATTGCTTTTCTATGTGCTATGAAAAAGCAGTAAATGTTTGTGCTCTGTGCGATTATATCCGAGAAACGTCTAATGATTTGTAAAATGGATGGATAGTTTTATTGCTAAGAGAGATAAAAACCGTTTTGTTCTATATTAATGAGTGAGAAAGGAAGAAGCGATGGGGAAAATTTTATCTATCAATTTTGAAACATAAATAAAATATTTACTTTTAGTAGAAGCAAAGTTTGAGGAATTTTTTTTCAATTTTAACTCGTGTCCATAAGTTTTTTGCTATTTCAGTATTTTATACAGCATAATATGTACTCCTTCAACCCTTTCACTACCCGTACCCAAATGGCTAACATAAAAGTCACGAAATTTAAATATTCACTTTATACAAACCTAAAGAAAAATTCGATTTAGAAAATTGATTTAGAATTTTTTAATATAAAATAAGATAACGTACATTAAAGAAAAATGTTTTTTCGCTGGTTTTAGGATAGATAATAGTCTCGTTTTTCTTTTATAAATTTAACTAACTTTTGTACAAAATTAAATTTTAGATTTGATTATTCATCGAAGTCAACAGACAGCACTGCTAATTTTTACCATAGATGGAACAAACACTTAGAAATACAATCAAATGTGGATAAAAGTTATAAATATAAATGCAATTTTAAACTATGCAACAAAAGTCCCATAGCTGTCTATCACATTTTTTAACAAATTTTGGGACAATGTGACAATATTTTGGAAAATGTTGTCAATTTAACGATGATTCCACATTCTTAAAAATTAAATGTGATTTCCTTGATAATCTTTGTACTTCAGAGGGAATTATTAATTTAATATTATTGATTAAACATACAGGAAGTTTATCAGTTCGTGGGAAAAGTACATTTCGTAGGGGAGTGGGAGGGAGCAATTGAGTTGAAAAGTAATTGTATATTGTTAGGCGGCCGCATAATAATTACATTTTATTAGGGATCATATAGTAAATAATAGTGTTGATAGATATATATGCGTTTGTCTGGAAGTTTCAGGAGTCCGTCTTACGGACGGAGAGTGGGAGATAATCCTATACACATGCTTAAGCACTTTGACGATTTTAACATATAGTAAAAATATTTAAACAATTGCATAAAAGTAAACATATTGATTGATCGAGGGTGTTACTACTGTCATCACCAAATCATCGGGAGTCAGGACAAAATATTCTATATTGTTACTCCGGCCACAGTGTATTTAACAATCACCACGTGCTTCACTGTAAATAATTCTACATATATAACAACAAAATTAAAAAGGAAGAGTTAGTTACCTCTTTTTGATGCACTATGTTTGTATAAACTGGGATATTGCAGCTTTGTGATTTTGGTGCAATCTTCTTTGAATTTGACACAGGTTACGTAGTATGGATTTAACTTGTTGGGCTGAACAGTATATAGGAAGTTTTTCCGCTGCCTATTCCATGTTGAATGCTCTCGAAAGCTCAAAACTGGTACATGAATGAGGTGCTGAATAAAATTCCTGCAACGTATTTTAACAACGTACCTGCTTATCTGCTCCATTAAGGCAGATTTGTGTGCATAGAAAGTTAGTTTTTTTTTTCTGCTAGAAAATAAAGCATTACGAATACTAAAAATTTCTTAACAAGATATTTCACACAGCTGCAAAGATTCTAATGTATTGTGATCTTTATGAAAAGTACAGGGTGTTTCACTCGCTCTCGGTCCCTGGTTTTCTCTTATAACTTTCAAACTAGTGGGCGTGATTCCGTAAAATTTGACACAGACATAGCTTGATGTATGAGAAGCAGCTTTATTTGTTTGTTTTTTGTAGCTTGTGACATTTGCTTGTAGAAATCGCCCCTTCCCCATAATCTCCTGCGCCAGTGTACATAAGGACTTCTCTGGGAAGGTCAGCAGTCTGTTTTTCCCTTTTGGGTTAGAGAGTAGTGCCACAACTCGTGTCCTTCCGTAACCATGCTTCTCATGTACCAATGTATGTCCATGTGAAATTTTATTGAATTGCGTTCATTAGTTTCAAAGTTATAAAGGAAAATCAGGGACCGAGAACGAGTGAAACATCCTATAAGGCGCATCTAGTGGCCGAACGGTTTGCACTGTGGCGTTTATATATATGTGTCAGGTTTGAATTGTGAGTTAAGGTCCTGAATTAAATAAAAAATTGTGAGTACAGGTCTGCATTAAATCAAATGCCAATTTGGTCTACTCATAATTCACACCTGAACAACATTTAACACATTTGGATTTATTCACATCGCCTATTTTGACACTGACTTGGACAATCTCATATCAAATCATATCTAGTAGTTTCTTTACAAAATTAATATTAAAGTAACTTCATATACAGGGTGTCCAGAAAGTTCCGGAACGGCGCAATATCTCGAGAAATACACTTCGGATAAAAAAAAATAAAAAAACACGTATTCAATATTTTTAGAAAAGCTATCCAATGATAACAAAATTGACCTAGGGGGAGGGGGTGGGGCAACTTCTAAATCTTCAATGGGAACCCCCTTTTTTTATTGCAGATTTGGATTCTCCAGAAAACATTACATACATTTGACCTACGATTTTTGATTTTTGCTCCCACAAACGGCGCTATAATCGAGAAAATGTGATGTTAATCAAGCACCCCGATCATGAGAGGAAAGGGGAGTTACAGAAAAAAGCATCCTGATCATGAAAGGCAAGGACACTCATGTTAATCAAGCACCCCGAAGAGAACAGAAAGCTACTAAGTCCACATCGTTGTTCCTGGGTAGTGCTAAAAGTAGTTTTGAACCGTTTTCTAAACTGAAGTCAATAGGTGTCGCTGAAGTGAGCGGTTAGCGGGGGGAGGGGGTCAATTTTAGCATCATTGGATAGTTTTTTTTTTAAATTATTGAACACGTAATTTTTTAATTTTCTATCCGAAGTGTATTTCCCGAGATATTCCCATTTTTAAACGTTTGTGCCCCACTTCCGTTTCCTCGATTATAACGCCGTTTGTGGGAGCACAAATCTAAAATCGTAGGTCAAATGTGTTGAAGACCCAGACCGTCCGACTCATCCAGTGGACACGAGCAACTAATTGGACGGCAACTAATTGGACGTGTAATTTTTTCTGGAGAATGTAAATCTGCAATAATAAATGGGGGGTTCCCATTGAAGATTTCAAAGTTGCCCCACCCCTCCTCCCCCCAGGAGGGGGAGGAGGTCAATTTTGGTATCATTGGATAGCTTTTCTAAAAATATTGAGCACGTGTTTCTTTATTTTTTGATCCGAAGTATATTTCTCGAGATATTGCGCCTTTCCGGAACTTTCTGGACACCCTGTATCATAATCATTAGGGCTGTTTGTGATACACTCCTAAATGACCTTAATCCGTACGTAAAATATTAAATGACTTTATATAGCAATGATAAAATATTTTGAAATATTATTTAAATGATGAGAATACCAGTATTTCCTGAAAAAAAAACTGCTCGGGTTGGTTTGAAAGATCATTTTCGTCAACTTAGGTTATTTGCTGCATAGTTGTGATAGAGTATTGTGTAATTTATGAGAGGAACAGTGATATTTATACCTCAATATCCTCTCACAACTCTTGTAGACATTAGGAATTGCTATAGAAGCAACGACGCAATAGAGAAATCTCCAAAAGACACGGCATATAGACATCCTTGAATTTCTATCAATATCCAGGTGCTGATTAAAATCCCTGCAACTTATTTCAACAACGTACATACTTATTATCAATGTTTTTATTTCTACTATGTCAATTTAAAACAGTTTCTTTTATTTAAATTAATAACAGTTAATTTTAGCAGTTTTAAAATGATTTTAAGAGTGAAGTCGCAATACGAGCTGTGCAGCGAGATAATAGTTTACATTAGACGTTCAGCTATTTAGATATGCCTTTACTATTACAAAATTGCATTCTTCTCATCGTTTTTCAATATTATATGCTCCCCATTTTCAATTTTGTTATTCCTTCTAAGAAAAGAAAACAAACAATTTATACATTTCGCTAAATTTATTTTTCAGTAGTAAATTTATTGTTGGATATCAAGCTGTTTTTAATATCTAAGTTATATGGTTAGTAATTTTTATTCCTCTTTAAGCGATGCACAGCAAACATCTGCAATGTGAAAGTCACATTTTCGTAAGCCAATAAATTTTGTTCTAGATTTTACAATTGTGTAATTTTGTAATTCTGCGGGTACAAAAACTGACGTATCGAGTACTATGCAGCTGAAACTAAGCATATCTGAATCTACAACATGAAGTGTCGAAATATATTTGAAACTAGAGTGTATAAGAACACATTTAATATTGTATTTACAAGCAAATAAATCAATGTGCACCAAGATAGTGGAACACAGAGAGATAGCATTTTAAACGCAAATAAAAAGCCTTTATTTATGCAGTTTTTCCGACAGTCGATATTTCCTTTAAAATCTCATTACAATCACTATATGAAGTGAACAGCAAGGAAAATACTATTAACTTTTAAATATATTAAGTTTGAGAGGTTCAGAAATCAATTATGTTATTAAAGATTAATTTTGTCTCGAGTCTGACCAGTGGAGAAATACCCAGAATATACGAATATTCTGATCAGAAGAAAAGTTAATTTTATCGATTTGCTTTATTTTAATTTAAGATATTCTGCATCGTTAAACATTGAACTGAGGAGAACTTACTTTCAATCGATGAAGTTGAAAGTAAAGTACTTTAATGAATAACTATTTTTTGATAGTTAAAAATAGATTTCTTTAGAATGGGTAGTAAATTTAAATAAAAGGCATTTTATCGGTTTTCTATAAAATTGAGATTTCATTTAAGTATGAAATTCTATAGAGAAAAGTAAGCGCATGAATGAAGTTTTCGAAGAACTCAGGTAGCTCTGATAAATCTAATTAAAACTTCTCCTTCATAGAAACATTTAAACAGCTTTCACTGAAATGCGGCGTGATATTTTTAGAAATAATTGGTGTTGCTGCAAAGATTAAGTAACTTACATATCCTCAAATAACAAATTTTATATTTTTTGCAAATTATCATAATTTAATGTAAATTTAAATAATATTTTGCATGAAAATATGTGTCTTCATAAGCACAATAAATGAATAAAAAAATATCCGTGTGCCACTCAGTTACTTTTAAATTTGGAGATGTTGTACAGAGTGGCCTTCAGCAGCCTTTAGTGATATAATGTGTATTTTCCTATGTGGCCGCATGGACATTTTACTGTGGAGGATTCGTATATAGTAATATTATTGAAGTCTGTATTTCATAATATTCTGAGAATATTCTGAAGGAACTGACGTGTTATCGTAGTATGCAGGACTTGTCAAATCTTACATAAAAAATCATATGCACCCAATTGGCTTATAAAATAAGACATTATAGATATATTGCAGGATGAAATAGTATTGCCTGTGAAAAATAATGTAAGTTGTGGTAGACGAAAAGCAGCTCCCAGGTTAAGCTGGAGGAATTTATTCTAGAGCTCTTCTGGTCTTCCCATGCTCACAATAAATACATTAACCAGAAAATACATTTTAAAAATGGATTCCTAACCACTAAGGGGATATATTTATATCAAGGATTTCCTGTAGGCAGATGAAATTGTTTTGATAATTTCGCATGATATCAATTTTAAATAACAATACAATTTATATAGTGTTGTTTTGAATTGAACACCCTCATCTCCGACAATTTTGAATAATAGCAGTTTTGGATAATAATAATATTTTTATAGTATTGATTTGAATTGAATTTGCCTGCATCATCCGTTTGGTTCACTTTTGTGTGTTATAATTATTTATTTTCAACTTTTAAAAAACTCGTTTTTTTACTCAAAATGTATAATTAATTCCTAATTTTTTATTTTTTTACGTTCAAATCTACATAGTACTGTACATGGATCGACGCGTTAGAACCAGGAGAACATTTCGTCTGACGACACTGAACCGTAATTTGTAAGGAAAATGCATGAAAAGAACAAAAAATGGTGATGACGTGCTGAAATGACGTAACGATGTATCGAAATGACGTGTAAATTTGATAGACGAAGAAGTTCGGCTAGATAAAACTATGTACTGATTTTCAGTTTCTATGCGCTCCGCGAGCCGAAAACAAACCAATTAACAATCTTTACGTAACTTTACTGAAAATTTTATGATAAATTTATTTTTAATTTTAATGAAAAACTTGGGGTCTTACGAACATTCTATTGCGTTTAAAACAAGAGGCTTCAAGATTCACTGATTCAAATTTTTGTACCATATTTCATTCGAATTTCTCCATTCGTTCGTTAGAAATTGTTTACTCATATACGCAGACTCACGGACACACACACACATCCATGTTTTATTATGCAAGTTAAATTTTGCGCATTACTTTCTAATATCTGAATTTTACGCATTATTTTCCAGTATCTTAATTTGAAGCGTTATTTTCCAGTATCTAAAGGTTACTCATTATTGACTAGTATCTGAAATTTATGCATTATTTACTAGTATCTGAAATCTATGCATTATTTACTAGTATATGAAATTTATGCATTATTTACTAGTATATGAAATGTATGCATTATTTACAAGTATTGTAATTTTACTCATTATTTTTGCAGAATGTGAATCATTGTCGCTGTTAAGCTGGCCATGGACGATAACATGACCAAGGCGGAATTTTAGTGACCAATTAGATTATTTATATCGTCCTATGAAAGTGAAAAATTTAATTCAGTAATAAATATTAATCTTCATCAAATTTTCTAATAAACTCAAACTATCATTAAAACAAATCTCAATCGTACTCGGGCATTTCGGAAGTTTTGTATATGGTGGTAATCGACTGCAATGTTCCGTAGAGATAAGCAGAGATAAATTGAATTCATTATTCTAAAAAAATGACAAAAAATATATATTTTACTCATATAAATAACAATAAAAATCTGATGTGGGCAGCACATAACTTTCCCTGCAGACGTGAATTCATTCTTTCTATATGTCTTTAAGAACTCATTAAATTGAGTTTAATTGAACAAAATAACACAAAATTTTCATTTTAAATTCAATTTCTGCTTTTATTTGGTAATTGGACATTTTTTCCAAAGGCGGCTTAACAAAAATGAAAAAAATCTCAAATATCTCGAGAACGGTTAGTCCTAGAGTAATAGAGTTGTTCTTATTATTTTCCTTGTCAAAAATTACGTATAAAACAAGCATTTAATTGATACATTTGAACATAATTAGTCTTTTTTTAGATATTGGCGATTTTTGCAGGCCATGTCGAAAAAAGGGCAGGTTGTTCCTTTCCGAATCGTACCAAAATATACTCACCACCAGAGTATCCCATAAGCGATTTTTCTACCAAATTTTGTGAAATTTGTTCCATTAGTATTTCAGTTAGAGCGGATACATGAGATTTTTGCTGGCCATTTCGCAAAAAAGGGCGGGATCTTTTTTTTCCGAATTGTACCAAAAACTAATCTGCACCAGGGTCACGCCCAAGAGTTTTACCTCCCACATTTTATAAAAATTCGGTCCATTAGTTTTTGAGTTAGAGTGGTTATATGCAGTGCACAGACACACAGACGTCACGCTAAAAAAGGTTTTTTCGTATTCTAGACGCCTCGAAACGTGTAGATCCGTCGAAAACTCGAGTTGCAATTTTCGACATGATTTCAATACTTTCCCTATACATTACCATGTATTGCAGGGACAATAAAATATGCACACAATTCGTGTACACTGCTACAACAGATATCATATGACTCCATCTTAAAAAAAAAAGTATCTCCTTCTCCCCTACGAACCTCAAAAAACCCTCGTACAGCGTATATATACGCATAATTAATATATAGTTCAATGATTTTTTGAACAAATTATACAAATATTTTAGAGAAATTATATTATCTTTTCCAACTAGATAACGAAAATTATAATTTAAGCAATTCAGAATATGTGTTTCGCTTAACATATAAATCAGTGTTTGTCTAACAAAAGAGTAATAACTTTGGTAGCTTAAAACTTTTGTCTATAAAATATTTGTCTCGCATTTACACACTCTCCTTAGCGAAAGTTGTATATAGACATAATAACGCCCATTCACACTGAATTTGTCCTAAAAATAAACACAAAAGTAGGATTCCCAAACCACAAAGAATAAATAATGCATAAGTGAGAAAATGAAAATTAATGCTGTCTGAGTTCGAACGCGAAAGTTTAGAAAAATGCAATTTCCTATTTTTATCATTTTTTCTCTAGATAAGCCCAACGTTTTGTACTTTAATATCAAGCTATGGGAGTGGGAATAAAAGAAATAGGGAAGTATTGCTTTTATTCTTTAAGTAACATATTTTTACATTTGCTTTCTTCTTACATATACCTGATTCTTCTACAAAGTAAAAACATTTCATTATATATATATATTAGTATTATATATATATATATATATATATATATATATATATATATAAGGATATAAACAAGAAGAAAAAATAAGCGAGAACAGGAGTGACCATATGATTTGCATAGAATGGCTGGGGTGGATTGCGACACCCCTTTCCCGCTTAAAGCAGCTTTTACGACCCGGGCAACGCTCACGGCACCAATGTAACTCAATGGTCAATCTCCCACATGTGCAAAGACAGAAGCACCCGAACGGACAAAAGAGCAAAGATGGAACCAAGCATGGAAGAGATACACCTTACTATCCAGCATGAAAACACAACATTTTATAAGGGAAAGTCGCACATGCGCGAAAAGACTTCAAGATGATAGGATCGCAGATATGAAAATATATATGATTAAGAATTCTCATTTAGAATCAAACAATGTACAATTTCTTTCTTTGAAAAAGGAATAGTAATAATGTTGTAAAAAATATCTAGGGTAATTTCTTTTTAATGCATCATTTATTATTTTATTACATTCATGAATGCAGTCTTTTTTAAAAGTACTGTAGTTTCTGTTTCTTCTGAAGTACCCGATAATAATATTTCTGAATATATTTTTAGTGAGGTTTGAATTCCAATCAATAATATTATTAATTTTGATATTGTATGAATTTCTCTTGTCGTGTATGGTTGTATAAATTCCATACTGTTGGTGCTTTCTTATTGACAAATCCAGGAAGTCTGTCGATCCATCCTCATTGATCGGGTTTTCAATTAAGTCCAATTCCCTTGGGTAGAATGCAAAATCTATGTCAGGGGTGTTTGCATAACCCCCTAATATCACGTCGTCAACATAACGGAAATAAGGTATTTCCGATAATAGATGGGTTCCTCTTTCATATTTGGATAGATAAATATCCGCCAATATTGATGAGCATGCACCACCCATGGGTATGCCTTTGACCTGTTTGTAGAAATGCATACCGTCATATAGTATGTTTTCATTTAAAACCAACTCAATCAAATCCAAATATCTTCTGAGAGTTATATATGGTTTTAAATTATACTCTTCATGTAATTCTTTCAAGATCATTTGTAGGTTTGTTAAATCGATGTTATTAAACAGATCCCTGAAATCGTAGCTTCTGAAGTTTAAATCTTTATGGCAAAATTTCAGTCGGTCTATCAATTCTTGTCCGTTTTTTAACATTATGGAGTTTTGCTTCTTAATATCAGTCATAACATATTGGAGTAATTTCAGAAGTTTTTTATTTGCATGTTCCAGGTATGATCCGCATCCCACTGTTACAGTACGGAACTTGACTGGCTTTTTGTGTAACTTGGGAATGAGGATCAAGTATGGAAATTTTACTGATTTAATATCCATACCAATTCTTTTATACAGTGCTTTTATTCTATTAGTGATGATTGATTCGTTGCTAGGAATTAATGTATACATGGCACAATCCTTATAGCATTGTGTTAAAGTATCGACATAGAATTTTTTACACGTGAATGCAAAATTCGATACGATTTTGTCGGTGTATGTCAATACGAATTCTTCATTAAAATGTTTGATTGAAAACGGAAATTGAGAACTCCCAGAATCCTTGTTTCTTCTCGGGTAGAATTGGCAAAAAGCACTGTAAAAGGCATATTTCCATGCGTTAAAAGTTTGTACAGGTATACTGTGTTTGACAGCCATCTTGTATATGAAGGTTTCCAGATCGTAATTAAATTCATTATAAATATCATTATATTCTTGTATTCGGTACTTAGTACCAAGTTGTAATAAGTTTTTGAGTTTATTATCTTTTATAAAATCTAAGTTTCCAGTAATTATATGCTTGTGGTAGGGATCACAATGTATATTTTTATGACATTGACAGGATTCAATATTAAATGAAGACACGGTTTTACATAATTTATTGTAGTTGAATAATCTTCTTCCGTTGGTTCTTACAAAGTGATAGGATATCTTAATATTTAGATTAGGCAAAGGAAGACGTTCTTCTATATTATGTAATATTTGGTTGAATGGAATATTTTCGAACATTTTATTCTTAAATGTTGTGATAAAAAATTCTTTTGATTTGTTAATTTGATATTTTGGTTCAAGTGCTACATTATATTTTGCGGCTCTGAGTTTAATTAAATCCAGAATGATGTCTATATTAGTGTTTGTATCTTCTGTATTGCAGTTATTTTCACTTAAATTGAAATTTATAATAAAATTCCATATACGTTGTAAGTATTTGATTTTGATACTGTTGGCTATATTCTTGATCAAGAACGTTCTTTGCTTGTGAAGCTGTTTTATGAAAACAAAGGACATACTGTAGCTGCACTTCGAGAGTTTCGTCGACTTAAGAATTTGCGCAAAGGACCATTACTTCCACAAGCTCTCAGGAGCATGATCGTTCGATTCGAGAAAACTGGACATCTTGGAGTTCAGTCGGGTCGAGGACGCAAATCAACTCGTTCAGATGTCGTTGACGATGTTGCCACCGCTATTGTTGAACAATCAATGGATAACGTTATAGGCTGTAGTAGTGCACGTGGAGTGTCACGACACTTGGGTGTTCCCTACAGCACAGTGCGGAACTTACTGAGAAACATAGTGCATTTTTTCCCGTACAAATTTAGTCACAATCACCACTTGCTGACCATCAACAGGGAGAAGGGACTGACCTTCATATTGGCATTTCTGGCTAAAATTGAAGTGGATGCATCGGGGCCATGGCAGATTCTATGGAGCGATGAAGCGCATTTCCGTCTAAGTGGAACAGTCAACACCCATAACTGTCGCATTTGGGACACGGAAAACCCTCGTACCTTCCAAGAGATTCCATTTCACTCACCGAAAGTTACAGTCTGGTGTGGATTCACAGCCACATTCATTCTTGGTCCTTTCTTTTTCGAAGAGGCTACTCCCAATAGCCCTGTGACATGCACCGTGGCGGCCAGGAGGTACAAAAACATGCTCGAAAATTTTGTTATACCCCAACTGCAACAGCACCAATGTCTTGATTCAATTACATTTAAGCAAGATGGAGCGCCTCCACACATTGGACTCTGTGTACAGCAGTTTCTTCGGCAGCATTTTACTAATGATAGAGTAATTAGTCATGCGCTTCCGACAACCTGGCCATCTCGTTATCCAGATCTTAATCCCTGTGATTTTTGGCTGTGGGGATACTTAAAAAGTCTTGTTTATCGAGGACGTCTGGTAACCTTGGCAGATTTGAAAGACAGATCACTCTGCATGTGAGAAGCATCTCAATCGACTAATTACAAGCTGTCCATAGACTGTAGACTATATATATATTATATATTATATCTTATATTTGTTTGTGTATGATGTCTGTTTACATCTTACAATTTGATACATTCGTATTCTATTTTGCAATATACCGGCTCTCCGGGAGTGTTGTCGCGACGCAAAGCATGCTTAACCGGGGTGAGGGGGTCACAACTCCCCCCAGCCATCTTTTGGTATATTGTTTCCATCCATACCTCTTTTCTTTTTGAATATATATATATATATATATATATATATATATATATATATATATATATATATATATATATATATATATATATATATATATATATATAACACAGCATCAAACCGCGGGTAATATAATAACGTGTATTTAATAGCAGACAGTAAAAAGTAACGAGGAAGGGCTGGAAAAGTAGATCACGGAAAGGCCAGGAAAAAGAAAATAAATCAATGAATAGTATATCTGCCAGAAACGTCTTTAGGGGCACATTCTAGACAGATATACTAAAATCCGTTGTTTCTATGATTGCATAAAACACGTGTTTAAAATATTATGCAATCTGTGCCCAACAACGGAATAAACGAGATTCACAGAGAAACGATCCAAGAGGACAAAATTCAACTTAATATCATATATAGCGCACAAATTTACAAACATGCAAAAAAAGTGCAACTCACAAGTCTGAAGGCCGCCAGCTTGTATAATCTTCATGAGAGTCCACCACATGATCCAGCTTGAATGCTTACTACGTGAAAAATCGCGATGGAATTGACCAGATTAAAGAGATTGGAAGTAGTTGTACATGTTTTCGGTGAGACAAACCCAAGAGTTCCGAAACTAACCGAGAAGCCACCACTACGATCGAAAGCATTTAAAGTATGGATAACACTGCCGTAGCCTGTTTTTGTTTTATTTGCTTTTTAGATATCTGCCTTAACGGATTTCTTAGTATTTTAAAATATTTTTTTTTTACCCTCACAGGCGTTTTTTTTAAATCTTGCACGTTTTATGTGTAACCGAAGTTACTGTTTTTGTGGTATTTGCACATTTTTATTTTTGCCCGCCGGGGCGGTGTTTATTTTATGGTGTTTCCTCTACTATTGAGTATCGTACTTATACTGCGATCTACAAATAAGGGGAGGGGGGAATTGTACAGTACAGCCTTTTGAGACGATGGATATGTGATAGTGTACAGGTAAACGTATTACCATCCAGGCGTTTGATGCGGAGCAAATAGCTAATGATTATATTTTTAAAAACTTGTTTACTAAGGCAAGAAGAATAATGAGGGTAGAATTTTACATTAAATTTAAATTGATGTCTCTTATCATAAATAGTACTATTGAATGAGTTACTTTGTATATAAATGGTGATATCAAAATAATTTACAGATTTGGAAGGGTGGGATTCATTAGGTATTAACTCAAGATTGGATGGATAAATATTAAGTGTGGGTAAAGAATCTCATATGCAGTATGAAAGCAAAGAACAACATCATCAATGTTGCGAAAAATAGAAATGTTATGTGTAATCAGAATGGATTGTCTTTCGTAAAAGTAAAAAAGTAAAAATAAATATTGGAGAGCATAGAGCTACTAGTGGATCCTTGCGGTACTCCAATCGTTTGGAGATATACAGCATTACCATGTACAAGATAGTTGTGAAAAAGAAAAATAAGTAATAAATTATTAAAGGTAGACGAGTCATAGTAAGAGTATTTAACTTGAATAGATCGAAGAGTTGTTTAATAACCGAAATTAAATCTTTGATGATGATATCATTAAAAATATCTTTAGAATCTAAAGTTTGGATTGAGTCGATGGCAGTAAAGGATTTCAGTTTTTGAATAAGTTCATAGCTTTTTCTGATTATATATATATATATATATATATATATATATATATATATATATATAAATGGATTAAATAAACTGGATTTCTTCTTGTGAAAGCCTGGTAATATAATAATATAATAAGCCTGTAACTTCATCCAAAATTGAAATTAAAATTTATATGTTTTAAATATATCATATTTGAAATTACTTGGTACATTGCCAAATTCTTAAGACCAATCCCATATCAAATTCCAAAACTTGGATTTTGGAATTGATAAGGCCCCCCCATGTTATGTGTATCTAAACCACCATACTAAAAACAACTAAACTAAAATGCATGAATTTAACAGAAGAATTACAAATTTATAAATGTATAGCGTATACGGTAAATATCAATATTGATTTACATAAAGGTGGAGTTGAATGCTTAATGAAAAATTGAAACTGTATTGATAAAAAGGGTTTTTGCTATTAATTAATGAATATATATATATATATATATTTAATTAAGTTAATGAGATATAATCAAATATTGATTATATAGTTTTGTGGATAAAAAATTAAATAAAATTAATTAATAAATATTTTCTATAGAGACTCAAAATTATATTGCAACCCGAGATAACAATTCAGAAAATCACATAGAAGAAAAAAGCTGATATCCGTGATTACCTGACAATTTAAGACACAGAGAAAGAGTCCATGAAGCCGTTACGCTTTCTCTGGGTTGAATAAGGCATAAAATGCATACAGCTGATAAAAGCATCCAGTGGAGTGTAAATAAAGTATTGTTGAATTTCTCTTTTCTCGACCCATTGGAAATAAAGAAACATAAATCCGTGAAACAAGAAAATGTGATATAGTTTGATCAAAAAAATAAGAGAAATTCCACAAAGAGTATTTCTATGACCATGTATGTTTTCAAACTTGTGGAATAATGCTGAAGTTTGTTTTCATTAAACAGGAAGGAAATTGTTTAATCAGGGATTTCGTAAAGTTAGATTATTTGATTTTCGAAGTTTCAAACTAACATATAGGTACTCTATCCAGGTTGTGGGGAAAACATTTTCAATAAGTTGAAGATTATTAGGATAAAAATTTAGTTTTAACATTTGTGCATCTAATGATGTGTTTGTGATTAAGTCATCAATGCAACGGAACATGAGATTCAGGGTGTGTTTAATTTCGTAATAATGTAGCTATAAATTAGCCAGAATAGTCGTGGAAATCTGGGGAATGTCACATATTAGTTTGTATATTAAAGTACTTTGGGATAAATATTAGCTGTACTGTGTTAGTTGATGCAAATTATCTCTATAAAAATATATTCTAGTTGCCAGGCTTTCTACTTACCCATAGGAAGGAAGATCCCATAGGAAGGAGCAACTTGGTATCGGACGGTATGCTTCCAATATACTTCTAACGAAAGAGTGTCGTACGTGGCTAGCAGACTACACACCGAAGTAGTAAAAAAAGTTATGTTGTGATTCTCCGATTGCCACGCCGTCACTTTTACACATACGTCGCAAACCACTGCTGAGAAAGTCGGCATGTACGTATTAATTTAACGAAATTGACACTTCCATTTAACACTTAATCTGTAGAATATTCAAGAATTTTTGCCCTAAAAACTAAATCATAAATTTTAAAATTCATGCAGTCATACAATTTGTTATTTTGCATATTAATATTTTTCTGACCTATATTTTTAAAAAAATTTAGAAATGCACAATATATTACATATTTTCTTTACTCTGAATTTCATCAATCCCTTTTGTCACCCACCGGTTGAAGAAATTCTATGAAAATGTCTTTGCATAGAGGCTGAAAAGCAATTAAGTAATCACCCTTTGGGTGCGGTCTACAAAACTGCATCTATCATAAATGCAAGTTACGTTTGAATTTAAGAATAAATAATCTTCACCGCTAAGAACATGCTGGCTTGAGTTAAAAGTGATAAAAACGTCTTTTCAGAGTGACATAACACGCAACATCAAGATGTAGAACCAAAGATTGTGATATTTGTCACAAAAGAGCTTTATTTTCTCCAAGATTATAAATATGTTAATTTGGTCATTGTTGTATATATTTTGTTCTTTCTTCAGAAGACATTTACGAATTAAATATCCTCTAAAGTGTGACATGAATATAACAGCACATCGCTTTCGGATAAAACTGTTAATTACTAAAAATTTGGTTTAAAATCATTTTACAAAGACATAATTATGTAACTCATTATTTTTTGTATGTAGTTCTTGCACATATTCTAGCATAACCATTCCCTTTTGTGCATGACATTAATACTTTTATTCTGGTATTTTCTAAACAAGATTTATTCATTAAATATTTTATCAATTCATTTTATGGTTGCATGATAAAGAAAGCGTATTGTCCTACGTCATCATTTGTCGAATCAAGTTAATTCATGCAATCATACAATTTTTTTTTTATTCCTGACTTATATTTCAATATTTTTTTCGAAAGAGATTCGATTATTTTTTTCGTCCTCAGTTGTAGAATCAAGGTACATAATTCTATAGTCATACAAATCAATGCAAGATATGCCAAACTTTGATATTCATAGAAGATGCGTATATTATATTATCCAAACTAAAACGCCTAGGAATTTCTGGTTTCTACCAGAAAAGTTGTAGTCCGTGGGCTGTATATACTATTGATATATTTTCAGATCAGAGAACGAATTTGGAGCAATAAGTGAACACTCCGGCTAAATATCCCCTCAAATATTTTTAGTATATGTTTAAAACATTGATAGGCTAAGACTAAATCTTTATTACTATAAGCTATAAAAAAGCATAATTGCTCATTGGCCAAATAAAATTCGCGTGTCTGCGCAAATTTCAATGGTAAAATACAAGGTACCAAAATTCCGGTCCGCAAATTGTAGTAATCTGACAGTACTTTTTACTGGCTCAAATACTTTTATAATGGTTAAGAAAATGACGAAAAACATCTTATAAAGCAATAGTATCTCTGAGAGGATTAAAACCTCATATCTTTGCCTGGCCAGTAATTGATTTAGCATTTGATCTACTGACACGATAGTACACTGCTTACTAAACGTTAAGCATGGAATGCAAATTCTCAAATAGCGAACGCAACCGTCTACTTTATTGAGTGAAACTTACTGATGTTGTCGATGGGGATTTGCAAATATTAAATTATGTGTCCAGTAGCGATTTGTTCCTTGATCAATATGAAAATTCGGCATTGGGTGGAAACAATTCGTTTGCTCCTAAAGGTTTCAATGCTCAAAGAAAATGTTTCGAAGAGTGTTAGGGTTGATTTTGGATTAGACTAGCTCTGTCATGTGATAAAAAATACATTACCCTCACAGAAACGATCGTCACATGTGTGACAGCGACGTTTTAGTCACGTGACACCTGGGTCACAATGTGACATCGTATTTGTGACTTCTATGCGACGTTACGTATTAGTAATTTTGTAACTTCATTGTGACTATATTCTGTGACTTTTCCACAATTTAATTAACACGTAAAAATGTGACGACATTACAATGGCAATTACAATGTGACGTTACAAACAAGTTAATATGCGACGTCACAAACGACCATGAAAATGACCAAAATGACTTTACTGTGACCTCAATATGACATTACCGAGACGTACTGCGACGTCCTGTGACGTCCCAAAGTCACAGTGTGACGTAAATCTTACGTCACTGTGAAAAAAATGCTGTTAGGTTACTGTTATTATAATTCTTATTTGCGGTTTGTGAGAGGAAGCGAACAGAAGACAGAGTCCCCGAGCCCCGACATTTGGCAAGCGTCAGCGATCTAGGGGCATATGTACCGGAAGTATGCTCACCGACGCTACGTGGGCGGGGTGAAAAATTTCGTGAAGCCAGTTACAGAGATTTGTGAGCACCCGAAAACAAGGGGCAACCCATGAGTATATTACGTCTGCGTATGAGGCGTTAGAAAAGAGCTGCCAGATTAATGAGCGTCGGTGAATAAGGGGCTTCAGGAGATGCGGAGCGTCAGCGAATAGCTGACGGATCCCCCCAGTAAATTTAAAGAATAAATTTCTGATAATTTCTTACTTTTCACATTGAGTAATAAAATATTCACCAGACATTTAATTTTATTTAGAAACAGTTTTTAATGATTTTTTGTGATATTATGACAATTTGAACCCATAATATTATATGTAGCGAGTATAAATATGTATGTTTATATACCTTTTGTTTATACCTAGCATATTTTGTTAATTAAATAATATTCCAATACTTTCACAGTTTCTTTGCATTCCCTTACTTGTACAACTCTTATATCTTAATTAATAGCTTTTATCACAGAGTTAATGTTTCTCCCTAGACATTAAACGTCCAAGTACACACGCTACAAAATTTAGCCTCGAAATAATTAACCGCTAACCGGAAACGGAAATGTACGCACACGCAAGGAATATAATAAAGCGAAAATATATATGTAAATTTTTAAGCAAGGATATTTCTCAATAAAATTCTTTAAATATCTCCACCGTTAAAATTTCTTTAAATGTTCTCAATAATTTTCAGTTTTCACACTAAAATTTGTAAAAATGCCACTTTTTTTTAATGACTTACCTCTGTTATACACCAGGTTAAATTATAGAATAAAATGATTTAATGCACCTTTCCATATTCTTCCGAGATTTGAGTTTGTACTTTTGAAATAGAAGCATTAAAATCCTCACTTATGCCGTGCACGAGAGTGCCTGACAAAGAGAGGGAGAAATGCCAGAAAGTCCAGTATATCTGATTTACTTAAGATGTGGCGCGTAATATATTACTGACGTCCGCTTACACGCTAGTATTTTAAATTGCATCCAACACTTAAGTCTGGTGTATTTCGTCTTCATACCGTTTTATTCATTTGTTTAAAATGAAGTTTTAATTGCGAGGAAAATTAAATTCGAAAATATTTAAGCCTAAAATAATTTAAATGATTTTTACTCATCAAATATAAAATTTAAAAAAATCTGATGTGGGCAGCACATGACTTTCCTTATATAATGTAATGAATTTACTCCTTTTACAGTAAAAAAATAATGCATAAGATCTACGGTACTTTGGTTTTAACGTTGAATTGTACAAATACAAATGCATTACCCAAAGTATCTTTCCTCATAAATGAAACGAGCTAAAAACACCAGAATGATGTCATCAAATTTATTGCAGGGTATTACATATGAAAAGTGAACATATCTGATAATAGTTGATATATTTTTTTTATTTTATGTGATTGTTTGATAACTTTATTTGAAAAATGCCCAATATCTCGGGAATGATTCATGCAAGCGTTCTAAAGTTTGCGCCAATCGTTTTCGGATGAAAAATTAAATAAGATATGATAATTTGCATAACTTTAATAGAGGTTATTTTGATGATTTTTTAAAATTCCTTTCGAAAATTTAGGGAGTTCTGAACATTTGATTGCGTTTAAAAACGCACAGTATTCACGGCTTACAGTATTCACGGATTAAAATTTTTGTACCAAATTTCGTTCGAATCGCTTCATTCGTTCGTGAGATATCGTCTCCATAGTCTCACTGACACACACACACACACACACACACTCAGAGGCATCACCTCAAAGGCGTTTGATTCGTGTTCAGCGATGCTTAAAACGTGATCTCCAGTCGAAAACTAGAATTCTAAATTTCAACCCCGTTACAATACTTCCTTATACTTTATACTATGTATATAATGGAAGTTAAAATATATTGCCTAGAAAACCTCTAACTCATTTTACATACACTGTTAGATTATAATAATCAGATCTATTTATTACAAACAAATTGGCCGAGATAAGGTTAAAACAATACTAAAGAGTTAAGAATGTGGACTATTTTAGTGATAAACATTATCCCAATTAAGATTAATAACAATAAAAAAAATATGCAAATTCGTTGAGCCGTTTCATGTTATAAACAGTCATTATAACCAGAGGAAACGCATATTTTTATTACCTTTTTGGTATTCAAGTGTTAGTGAATAAAAATTTAAATTAAAATAAATTCCTGGATTAGAACAGCTCAATTAAATTCGGTCAGGTATTCAACGTATTTATCTCAGAAGCATATTAGTAAATTGTTACTTATTTTTATTAACGCGGTACATATTCAACATTTTAGAGCTACAAGCCTGCTCCCAATTATGTTTAACAAATCAGTAATAAAAGTATGTTAATACGGTGATTCTTTCAAATCTGGTAAGCGGTCATAATAAACAGAAAGAAACAAACAAGTTTTTAATTCTCTTTATTCTGCACTTCGCTTCAGGGCATTAAACTTATATCAAAATATATATTAGACCCAGTATCATTGATTGAAGATAAGTCATCAAAATCCAGCATGTGGTTCAGAAGATTTTTAAGTTGGAAACGTGTTTTGGAATTTTTCATTTTATATCTTATATGAAACGTATACCACATCATCACATGATCTTTTTTGCATTTATTTCCATACAGTTTTATTTCAATAGTATTATAGTAATGTGTAGAGCACTGGATTTAATCCTACAATGTATAGTGATGCATATATGAAATCAGTTTCTTTTTTCTTTTGAAGTTAATGCCACAGGAGGAAGTAACTTAATTGCAAAGTGATCCAAACATGAACCACTCATATTCACCCTTTAGTTCTTATTTTGCAAAATAAATAATTAATCTTATTTTGCATTACTAATCCACATTTGGTCATATCACATTAATAATCGCTTCAAATTATTTTAGCGGGATTTATTCGTTCAGATTTTGCGTGCGTTTATTATAATTTTGCACCAAGAGCAGTAATAAATAATTTCAATGTTGTATAAGGTATACATGCTGTACTGTAATTCATTTAAAATAAAATTTTGAATTTAAGGTAAAGGAACGCATCGGATTGCATTTACAGCTATGAATAAGAATGTTTTGACACTTTTGATAAACTGTTTTTAGATAACATTTTTTCTTCCTTAAGTGTTTATTTTCTGAAAATATAATTTATGAAATTTTTTTCTAATAAAGGTTTACTAACTAATGGCAAATTATTATAATATCTTTAAAGTTACATCTTATGAATTCCGGCTATGCTAATAGAAAAGAGAATTTTATGTAACGGTAAGCAGCTAAAAATAACATATGACAATTGATAGGAAAATGCCTGTAAATACAGTAAGGAACAACCCCAAATAATAAATGCCTTAGAAGCCGCATAAATGTGGCTATAAATTACAGTTTATCTGCGGCGTGATGGTTTTTCATTTTAATTTGAAGTTTAGACTAAATTATGATATCATTTCCAATCATCTCTAAACATATGGTCCTAACTTCGGAGCTAACGCAATGCGGCAGTTAGTTTGTCTAGGGAAATTCCTCGTAATCAATATTTTAAACTCAGTAAGGATTATAATATTTATTATAATTTGCATTCTAAATTTACCTTTCCTGATATTAATTTATGTCCTAAACTCCATTTCAAGAACATTACTCTCGCTTTTCAGTTATATGCTCTCGCGAACTCCGTTTTCGAATTCTCGGGACAGTCGCAAGTTTGCGGAACTGCATGTGAAAAGGGGACTGATCACCTGAAGGGAATAACGTAAGTAATCGTCGCAATTTCGAAGTACGTTTTAGTATCGTTAAAGTATCAAGCCCTGTAAAAATTGTATTGTGGGCAGATCATGTATGGTTGTATGAGAAGGGCACATGTAAATGTGCACCAGTGAAGAAAGATGGTTTATTAAATAAGTCTAATATTGTTGCGATACTTCTCATAATCTTGGAGTTAGGTGATGTGATAATTTCGTATTTCAGTTAGATGTTACTTTTCAGATAAAGTCAAGTTCTTTCTTAAATGATATAGGTGAATTTTGGTTAGATTCTGCTAGGTCAGATTGTTCGAAACTTTACATCTGGCGCCCAAAGTTTAGTAAGGTCACGGTAGTAGTAATTTATTAAGTTGAATGGTGTAAATTCACTTACAGCAAATATAAGTAATTTAAAGCACAATATGCCACAAGTAGAAGTTTTGAATCAATTAGTACAATTTTCGATGATTATGACTTGCTTTATTGAGCAGACAGCAAATTGAAAGACACAACCACTTTCTTTGGCAATTTTTTTTTCAAAAGTTGTGTTATGTAACGCCTTCAAGTAGTGAATTTATTCTGGAACTTGAAAACCACTGAGTCAGCGGATTAAAGGAAGAGCAATAACTAATAGTAGCTTGAATACGTTGGCAAAAAGGGCGATACCTTAATGGATCCCATTAGATGTATCGCTTGTAACTAGATTTTGGAGAATCTTTACAGGGATCTAAATAGTCTGATAGCATCGCTGCATTACTTTTTCCTTGGTACATTTATCGAGGCCAGTAATGTCCTGATGAAACCATTTCCATGCACGTCACTTACAACATCTCAATGCTAGAGGGAGAGGAATCCAGATAAGAGTGTAAAACGTGTATATTCAATGTGTTTCAATGTGATGTTACATCCTAGTCCCTCGTAGGGTCGCGAAAGGGTTTTTATAACAGTAATCCCAACAATCTCTCCCACGGATCTCCCCCCTGTCGTCGTGTCTTAAAAACTGGATCTAATCCACGATTTTAAAGTCTATGTTCGTAATCAGAATATGAAAAATTGTTAAATGTAGTTACTTTTGTTTCATATACAGTTTGTCCGTCATCCAGTATATTTATTTCTAATAACACTCATTTGTTTGCCAGTTAATTTTATCTTGATGTGATATGTAAAAATATCTAGCCAATATTATCGTTATTACTGATACATTTCTTGCACTTTTGTTTTATGAAAATTTTAAATAACCTTTTTATACAACTATGCAAATTGAAAAATAACCATAAAATAAAGTAACAACAATATGTTCTCGAATTATTACTAAATCAAAAATAAGTAATTTTTGGATTAAAAATGTAATTCTGAGTTTTATGTTTAGAAGAAATATCATAATTCATGAGACAGCAGATATACAATTGGGCAGTTGTATCTGCGGAATTGTTTGTAAACAGAGCAACTGTTTCTGGCCTGAGGAAACGAACCTATAACGCCCACGAAACAATCGTAATTATCTTACTGTTTTTGCCAGCTTTCTTAAGCAAGTACTATGAAATTATATTCTCCTTAGCAGCAGTTTCTTTTATTGGGATGGAATTAGAAATTTTGCTTAGTGACCAGTGGGAAAGAGTTAGGGAAAATAAAATAGACAGTCTACCCAAATAATTTGCAACCGAGTAATATTATCTTAAATATATATATATATTCTAAATAAATACATAAAATATTTTATTTGTAAATAAATGAAGAAAGATGCAGACATATTTTCACTCCGCTTTAAAAAACCCTTAAGGGATATTTTATTTTTCAGGAGAGCTTCTCTCAAACTGTATGTCCCGTCAGGTGATATTGACATTGGTAATGGAACTGAAAGACTAAGTGCTCACAATTTTATCATTTAACTGCCTTTATAATCGAATAGAAGTGTCTAAGCTGCGGGATTTTTGGAGGAGTAAAGATTCCCGTTCTCACTTCACGATGGATGGCATTTCGTATTTTTGCCCAAATCGTTTCGTTTCGACAAGCATAGTGTTTATTGCTTCAGATTTTTGGAGAGTTATTTTATTAGTTAAAAGCAAATTATATGTAGATGATGAATAAATTTTACTGGGTTTGATATTTTTCATACGGATATTTTATATATGAATCATAACATGAACTTTTAATAAGTGAAAATGTAAAACTTCGTCCGTGGTATATTTATTTTCTGACTTGTTTTTCCAAATTTATATGTACTAATTAAATTACCGTTTCCTGTGTATTGTGTTTTCTAGCATATAACGTTTCTGAATAGGTTCCACAGAGAAACGCATAACCGGGGTTCCACAGTAATAACAGCATTGCAAAATGCAATTAATTTATTTTCATTCTAATTCAGTTATTATATGTTATTTTATTTGTAGCTTTGTTAAAATGTAAAGCAAAAAACGTTTCGGTTGCTAATTTTGTTCCCTAATTATTATCCCTATTTCATGTCTTCCCAAATTATTTTATTACGCGTCACTCATAGTCACCCTTGTATTTTTAAGCATTTGTCCACTAATTTGATACATTTTACTTCACTGGTAATATTCTATTAAATGAAAACATATTACGCAAATACTTTTAAACTACATTTATAAGAGATCTAAATACTAAAATTAAACGACTTTATATACACTACTCATAAAAGTACTGACACACAACTCTGAATGTAGATCAGTTTCCGTTTCAAACGTCTTCTCGTCTAGTTAAGCAATCTATTGAAATGTGTGCACAAGGTAAATGAGAAGCTAACATTTCAATTACTCCTTTGCCACAAATATTTCCATTTGGTAGTTGAAATGGCTGATAAATTACTGTATGATTGCAGAAACAGTTGAATCACTGCAGCATAATGATAGGGTTTCTAGGGATGTTCAACATAGGATAGTAGAATTAATTTTGTCCACGTTTCGATAGCTTCGTACTTTGAAACAAATCCTGGAATATTATGCATTACACAATGTAATATAAGTGTAGTTTAATGCAATATGACATAAAAACTAACATTGTTACTTTCCCTATATACATAGTTTAATGCATAGAGAAAGTATTGTGACAGGGTCGAATATTAGAATTCGAGTTTTCGACGGAAAAGCATGTTCCAAGTTTCATTAAAATCATTAAAATAACACTAAATTCATTAAAATAATTGAACGTTTTTGAGGGGATGTTTGCGTGTGTGTGTGTGTGTGTGCGTGCGCGTAAGACTGCGATGCGATATCTCACTAACAAATAAAGCGTTTGAAATGAAATTTGGTACAAATATTAGCACCAGTGAATACTGAAACTCTCTTGAATTTAAATGCAATCGAATGTTTAGAAGACTCCCCCAATTTCCGAGTGAAATTTTGAAAAGATCAAAAACTTCAACAACATTAAGCAAATTATTATTTCTTATGTAATTTTTCACCAGAAAACGAGAGGCATGAAATTTAGAACGCTAGCATGAACCGTTCTCGATTGTAAATTTTTCAAATAAATATATCAAAAAATCACATAAAATTGAAAAAGTATTAACTATTGTGAAATATGTTCACTTTTCATATGCAATTGTATGCGATACATTTGTTAACATCATTTGAGTGGATCGAGGTCGTTCCATTCACGAGAGATTACCGAAAATATAGTCAAAATTGCAAACATGACGCTAGATTAGCAGAAATGAATCCAAATCGATGAATTCATTATTAAAATATTTTAATACATGTACTACATTGTTTATTGTGGATGATATCAATATTGATAATTGACAATTTTGAGTTGTGCGAAACATAAGCTTATTGGGTACTCCGAAATGGTTTTACATGTTGTCATCCAAAACATGGCAAATGAACAATTCAACGTTAAAACATTGTGCCGTGGAACTTATGCAGTATTTTTTCACAGCGAGAGAAGTAAACTCATTGCATTATATAGGGTAAGTGATGTACTGCTCACATCAGATATTTTTTTTCTTTTCTGAAGTTTTCTAGTGCCATTTTATAGTATAGCTTATATTTTTTCCATAACTTATATAATTTATTATTATTTCCATAACTTATATATATTTTTCCATAACTTATATTTCCATAACTTTCCATAACTTCCATACTTATGAAACTTCTGATAATTGTCTAGCAAATTCTTCCTATAGAGGGGTTACCTCTATTAAATGACTTACTACTTGAGCACTAAATAGACTAATTCAAGGGTATTTAGTGTACGACTGTGCTGTGTTTGTACGATTTCTGTCAGCATTACGATCCCTGTATATGGAATTCACGCATTCAGAACACCGCGATAGATTGCATAATATGTTTAATATGTTTCTATTTTGTATGTGGTAAATGTTTTGTTTAGGGATTTTAACGCTATAATAGATCACAATGAAATATATTAAATCCCAAAATTCATGTTTAAAGAAACTTGCATGACTTTTTTTTATCCGGAAAAGATAATAAAAATGGTAATCACCTCTCAGCTCTCTCGTAAACCATGTTTACATATTGATGAAAGTGTGCACAAAAGATGAAAGTGTACACAATTGATGATATATACCAATAAAATGTATTTGTTGAGCATAAGGCGTTTCGACCTCAAAATTAGAGGCAGAAGAATTTGAGGTTCTAGAACCCCGGTAAGTAATAGTCGATGAAGGAATTCGATGAAGTAATGGTCTCCGGTCCAGAGATCGTGGGTTTAGATTCATCTGATCCGGAGTAACAAAATGCTCCTAATAAATCACTTCAACCTCCTTTTGCCAATTTAAGTGAAAAATATGCAATATATAATCACGTATTTTATTATGTTTTCAGATGCAGAATAGGGAAATAAAACACAATGTTCATTTTTATGTCTTTATATTACGTAATGTTGAAAAATATATAATATTACAGCAAGGAAACGAAGTGGCTAAACTGAGTTAATTTTGAGCTGTGTTATTATGTCTCAATTTGTTGTTGTTTGGCTGTCTGCATGCCTTGTTTGGTGGTCTCTTAATAAAAAGTAATTTTGGATATATGTTTCAATTTAATTTGGATATATGGTGTTCATTAATGTTTTTCAGGCCGAGTTCATTTGCTAAACGTAGTTGTGTAAAAATTGTTTGTGATGAACAATTTTTTACTGATAAACCGATTTCATGAAATTTGGATATGTAGTGAAGATTGTTTGAAGAAATTATGTAGTGAAAGAATTTATGTAGTGAAGATTGTTTATTGCTAAGCGTCTTGGGAAAATACTGAAAGTGCAGTTCTCCCAATTCTGCTCTAAATGAACCGACGATAAACTTATATAGAATTTAACCAATTTTGATGAAATTTTCAAATGATGTTTAGCTTAATGTTGTACATATGATATTCTTTGTTGACAGTTGTCGGATTGGAATTGCACGGACTTTTTGACAAACACCGTTACAGACATACACAGAAATTAACAACTAATGTAATTAATTTTTTATGTAATTTACGCACGTGATATATCTAAATGGTTATTAATGCAAAAGCACATCGTATCCAAAATTTTTATTTTTGTGGAAATCTTGATTCGGTTTGGTCTGTTTGATATGCCCGACTGTAGCTCATCTTAAGCGCAAAAGACTTTTCTGAAATTTGGTGCAGACAAAACCGGCACTATAAATAAGATTTACATAAATTGCTAAGTTTAATGACGCTGCACCTGTAGCACTATTTCTTCACTAATTCTACCAATTGCAACGTATTATGTAGGAAAACTTTTAATTACATCATTATTTATGTGAATTCCATGTGAGTTCCAAAATTTTTCATTTATTTTTTATAAATATCTCTTGCTTCATATTAAGTCATACGATTACTTCATATTATGCTTAAATATTCATGTTTTTAGTAATATGCCGACATATTTCTTTTTTTTTCCAAGTATTTATTTTTCACTGATTTAATAAGTTATCCTGATCACAATATAAATCAGTAAAATTAGTAACATAACATCAGTTATGTCATTAAACAAATCGTGCTTAAAAATTCAGCAATGATGGGGGGTCATCGCGAAATATTATATATCTTTCTTCAAATATCTTTAATATCTTACCATGAGTCAATTCATAATAATCAGGGAAGAGGCCAAACTCTAAATTTTTAAACTTAGTCACAATTATATATTTAGCAAAAGTATAATGTTTTATACAGTTTTCTTGTATTCTGGCACTCTATAGTTCATTTTGCAAGAACTACTCTTTCACGATTGCTCGGTATTTTTAGTTTTATAGTAATAAAAATGAATATGGTTTAATATTTATAAAGGTTGTTTTACACGATATAAGACACTTAATCAATAAATTAAATTGCAAACTTATTCTGCAAATTTATATCGTTTAAAATGAAAATAAAACGGTCAATAATTAGCTTTCAATTGTCCACGTATTTTTGCATTTTCAAAAATCACTCATCTCCTCGACTGTAGCTGACAATTCAGAACGCTTACTGTATATGACCTCACTCTAGACAGATGATATAACCACAGCGTTGATAGGCTTGTAAATAAAGCCGGAACAACTCTTTGGTGTAAAAATTACAGTTAATGTTGAGCATTTGTTTACAATTTTAGGTTTCTCTGCAAAATTAATTAGTTTTTCCTTATATATCATTTTTTTTGTTATTTTAATATTCGATTTCATAAAAACAGTCTAATTTTATTCGCCAAGTGGTTGAACAGCAATGTTTTTTTGTTTTTTTTTTCCAAATGGCCAGGCACTTTGACCTTCGTCATTCGCCTTTATTACAGCGGCCAGAGTGTGAACCATTTAGCCGCCCATTGACGTTGCCCAGGCGCACCAGAGGGGGGCGGATCACATTGCGCCCACAACACAAACACCCATGCCTTACGTGGGGCTCGAACCCACAACGTGGCGGTCGAGCGATTTCTACGGAAACGCTTGCCTTGACCACTCGACAACCACGTCGGTAGGTTGAACAGCAATGGCGGATATGTGCAGTTTTATGTTATGCTATGCTTAAAGACTGGGAGACATTTCGGTAAAAGTATGAGGCTGTGTGTTCAATAATTTACACCGTGTAAACAAACCAAGTTGGCAGATTGCGAAAAACAATCCGTTCAATAAATCGCCCTGCATAACCTGGAAGCTTACTAATCAAAACTTGAGCGATTATGCTATTGATTAAGCTTCTTGCATCGTGTAAAATGGCCTTAAAATTTGATGAAAAGCAAACATCCTTAGCAGAATAGCTAATGCTGGGTATTGTCTTAAACTTGCTCCTCGCTAAGTTTTAAAAATGTTTCATTAAAAAGGAGTTCCTGCTTTCACAGATTTTCTTATCGGTTTGCAGCTTGTCTCAACAGTTGTACTACGTAAGATTGTTATAAAACGGCAAGCACGCGATGGTTCTCTAAATAACCAGTTTTATATTAGATGATATTCCCACACAACCTTTTTATTTTCCTCGCATTTTCATTCAGGTAAAAAGAACTAATTTAACCATCCAGATAATATATATTTCCTGAGTAGAATATGTATTATACAACTAGAAACATACCGTATACTAACAAATATCCATTAAATTTTCCCTCAGCACGGCATGCCCGAATTCTTCACAAAAATCCTTTGCATTAGAATATGGCGATATCTCATTTTTATATGTAGCGCTTTGGGGTAAAAAGTGTATATCGATATTGGAAAGGGAAAATGTAAAATGCATCTGAAAAAATGGCGTGGAAAACCCATTTGAGAAGGAAACCATAGAGTCATTATTCTACAAATCCTCGTTCTCCTTCCATTTCCTCTCTTTTTACGTAGCAGGCATTCAATTTACGTAGTGGTCGAGAAGATGAATGGAAAATGCCTTACCAGGTAAATAAGTGATAAGGATGGGAGTACACTTTAAAACCAATTTTTCCCTCCGCTGGTAAGTGTAGAGAGAGGAGAATAGCGTTAGCTTGCACCTCTTGCATTGTTATCAAAGGAGGAAAACAGCCAGGCACGTGAATCAATCTATTCTAAAGATATAAGGATAGCCAGATATTTCCGTTTTTTACTTCCTGCAGGACGTGGGTCGAAAATTTGGAGAGAAATCCTCTGTATTTTCTATTCACATGAGTCTCTTTCACTTCGCTTTTTTCGAAAAATATGAGAAAATAATTTTGAATAATATTTATTTTACTTACGATTTGTGTAAGCTATTGTATTACAATTTGCAAATATATATGTGGTGCACATCTAAAATTAATTATTCAAGCATACTTTTGAGATTTATTATTTTATTAAGTATTATTGTTAATGCGTTGATTACAATACCGCACCTTTGAGAATAAAACATTAAAGTTCATTTATTCTTAGTTGCGGTGATTATTTAATAATACCGCTTTAACCATGATACAAGAATAATGCAAAAGCATATTAAATTGAATTATCTAAACATGACCGTAAATTATGATATTCGTGGAGCTCATTAAATTATGCATTGTGCCACTGATACCCTCCATTTTTTTTATCTTTAGCGCGAGTTCTGTAAACAAATATTAATTAACATAATACTACTCCATTAATTGCACCATTTTAACTTTAACTATAAATCATTTATTAACAACATAGATCACTTAATTACTCAACTACAACAATTATTCCTCTTGTTCTCGCCGGAGAGAGGCAATGTGAAACCATTAGTTAAAAATGCCTAAAATGTATTTAAGACCTTCCACAATATTTAAGGAACACATACATTCAAGTCTGTCTTGGACTTTGTCACCAGCACGTACTTAATGTCGCTCATTTTACTTGAATTAACTCGAAGTATAATTGGCCCACTCGTAATTCGCCGATCATATTTTACTGCTGTCTAGGTGTTAATATCGAACACTTCTGGAATAACTGTACTCAGGACATTGTCGTTTCTCATTCTGTAATTATCGTGCAGAAGTCCTCGTGAATTTCTATATCAACTATCACGTAGAAGTCATGCTGCAATCTCTCTCAGTAGTTCTGAACTTTTTTATCTTGTAGACTCCTTAGGTTGTGGCTCTTTTGCCTGAGGTTTAACACTCTCAAGTTGCTATTACACCTTTCTGGTAGGTCGGACGGTCTGGGTCTCAACAACAACAACTCTCAAGTTGCTGCTCATGCCTTAGGGCGAGTCAAGTGGTCTGGGTTTTCGACTCCTCATTGGTTCTTATTGGTAGCCTTCAGGGCGAAGCTACAAGCACATTCTCAATTGGTCAACCTTTTACGCAATGTCGTTGCTTCACCTTATCCTTAGAATCAGTCCTTCGACCCACCTGTCTTGATGCCCCTTAATTTATGGTTTCTTCTGACCTTTGGGTCAGCGTATTGTAAAAACTGGCGCCCATGGAGACTGAAGGTATTGTCTGACGTTTCAGACACAATAAATAACGTACAAAAAGCTGTCTCACAAATAAACTGGTGGGAGATCGATTTCTGGTCTTACAATATATATTCTGTATTTTACTGTTATTATTATCCTACATATGTTCTCTTGCTAATTATTTAATATTCTCTTGCATTTATTATTTCTGTAGCTAAATATTTTCGTTTTTACTCTGCCTATTTTTAGCAAAAATGATTCTATTTTTCTATTTAATTATCGCTTTTTATTCATTTAATTACCATTACATATTTATTGATAATAGGAATGCTTTATATAGAAGAATAAACATTAAACTATAGAAATAAAATTGTGCACGTAAATTGATATTTAAATGTATTACTAAAATATTTTGTGTGGGCAACACATGACTTTTCTATAACACGAATATTAATTCTCCTGAAGCGAAAGGGGAAACTGAACTTCATTCTCCAAAATATTAAATTTTCATCAATTTGACGTCATTTTAGTCAATTAAGCGTCAATTTTACTCCTTTGGTGATATTTTCAAAAGTCGAAAAGTTAGCGATATTTCAGCAAGTTCGTCGCCAGATTGTCAATAAATTCGGCTCCAAGCGTTATATACAGACAAGCAGAAGGGGGGAGGAGAACTATTCTTCTATGGTTGGAGTTATGTCAATAGAATTCTCTCATGAAAGATGCCCATTCAAAAATTAGAGGGAATTTCAAAACATTTAATTGCGTTTAAAATCAACAGGGTTCTGGGTCTCATGATTGTAACAATCGCACCATGTGTTTTTCGAAACGCTCCATTTCTTAGTGAAATATCGCTTTCACAGTCTTACGAATACACACGCTCCCTCGCGTTCGCACGCACACACACTCATACACACACAGCCATCACCTCATAAACGTTCTATTCGATTTCAGAGATGCTTGAAACGTGCTCTGCAGCCAAAAACTCGAATTTGAATTTTCGATCCTATCACAGTACTTTTACCTGCAATATACCATGTATGTAGGAAAAGTAACAATACTGGCAGATAAATATAAAACAATATGACAAAACAATTGAGTATTGACAGTGGTTTCGCAATTGCATATTATATATTGCCAGCATTGCTGACGCAACACATATGTACTTATTGCTCAATAAATAACTTTGTAAAGTTATGGACTAACTAGATTAAGCAACTTATATGGCGTCGTGAATAAATTGTCGCAGCAATTACAGCCCTCAATAAACCTGCCTGCAGAACTTGCGCTCTTAATATCCACATCCACACTTGGAAGACACAATGCTCTCAATCAACATTATTAATTATTATACGATTCCTTAACGAAACATAATTACTATTCCATCTCTTAACAAATCGCATGCAATTTATGATACTCTAAATCCCCCTATACAAACGTACCTATCCCATGACCAGTAAAAATCACTCTATTTTGATACAAGAATATTAAATTAATAATTCACACAAAATGACATGGATTATTAAAAAATTATACTTAATTCTCCGAGATTTTAAATTATCGTCAATTTGGAGATGTATTTTAAAAGTTGTCAAGTTTGCGAAATTGAACCAAATGTGTCGCCGCCATAGCCAGTTTGACACCAAGTGAGGCAGATATACTGGGAGAAGATACATTGTTGTACGGTTTAATGCATCTGTAATTGTATATTTTATAATCAGAAGTCGCTGTACTAAAGACGAGAATAAGTGGAAATCGCTAAACTGTCATCAGCTACTATACAATTGTCAGAATCAGCCAGCAGCAGTAGTAAGCTAGCGGTACAGTTGATGCATTTATTATGTACTGGCATTCCTTAAGTTGAAGGGGCTCGGAAAGTCCCAGAAAGTTATATACTGCTCATGCATCTTGCCAATAAACATTTTCTAAACCCATATTCGCAAAGGTTTATAGAGCACTCATTTTTTCGTATATATTTATGAGTTATAGCTTAACATTTTAATATGATATATTTTTTCTTTCATTTATAGCATGGGAATTAATATATTGGAATTACTTATGAAGCACCTATATTGAACTTTAATTTTTATCCACCTAATCTACAACTAATTGAAAATGTATATACATCAAACTGGACCAATTATCTAGACTTTAGATTAAAAATTCAAAATGCAGACACATTAAAATTTAAAATACACGACAAAACATAAACTATAAATTCAAAGTAAATAAATTTCAACATTATTCATCCAATCTTTCAAAATCAGTATTTAAAAATATTATTAATAGCCAGTTAATAACAATAAAAATGTTAAGTACACCATGTTACTACACAGAACATATTTTTAAATTCATCAACGACACTATCCAAAATACCTACCCGCCAAACCTTATTTTTTCATTTATTAAAACACATTTTATTTTTTCATTTATTAAAACACATTTTAATTTTAAATTCAACACCTTGCTACAATTACAGCAACATATTGACAGATCATTCTCAAACAATTTTAAATAATTTTTCATCTCCATGTTTCACTTCCCACATTTGAAATCTTAGTATATAGAATTAACTGTAACCTGTTTTGAGTTAAAATGTTTTGTCAGTATCACTTAATCTGCTCTGTTAAGAAGCACAAGGGGTAAATACATTTAAATTATTATGTATTCTTATTCCTTTTCATTACATAGTATTCTCCTATAAATACTTAGCCACACGCTGGTACATTTGATTATAAATGATTTTTATATTTGATTTCTTATATATCTGATCCATTTTATATTTCTTCTACGTCGGGCCATGTGCATTATTTTTGTAATACCATATACAGTAATGCACATAGAAACGTAGAATACGCATTAACGAAACATGCATGGCCCTTGATAACGTTCATGGTTTCGGAAATGCTTTTCATTTTATACAAATTATTCAATTTATTCATTTTCAAAAAAAGAAAATGAGGAGCTAGAAAAGGTCTAGCTCAACGTGCAAAACAATGTTTCTGTTTTGGAATTTAAGCCCATTTCTTGCATTTACACCATGTATGTTTATGCAGGGAACAAGGGGATTAGTACCTTAAGTACCTGCATTACATATATGATTTATATCAATACTTTCATCTTCATGTTTTATTCACCACTCTTTACCACATGTTATTCTTATTCCATTCCTTAACCTATATATGGAACAGGGAAAAAGGGGTAATTTACACCAATTTAGTACCTGTTTTTTTAGCACAAATATATATATATATATATATATATATATATATATATATATATATATATATATATATATATATATTATATATATATATATATTCATATTATATATATTATATATATATATATATATATATATATATATTAGGAATATGTAATAATTAAAAAAATTATGTAATAATAAAAAAAAATTCAAGTAATATTAACATCACCATAGAAGCAAATTCACGACCATAATGCCGATAAGAGAAGAGAACAGCACCAGCCCAAATTCGATGATTAGTCAGAGTTAAATTCCTCCTAAAGTCTGAGTATTTAACTCTAACTGACCCAAACACATGCCTGCTTCAGATAGAGCAAAAGTACATTACTATACATACTCCAACCCAGACTACAGGCATCAAAAAATGAAAAAATGAAAATAGGATTTAGTTAAGAAAATTAGATTTTAGTTAAGAAAATTTGTATTGCCATGCGGCATGAATCCTTCTTCTTCCACCACGTGTATACACGATGAACCTCAACAGCTTAATTATCTAGAAGCACCGGAATGAACAAGAAGAAATTCTACCAGGGAGGCAGTACGAACATTAACAGTAATACTCCCAGACCCGTCCAGTGAGTCTAAGCTGAAGACCGGACAAGCAATTCAGAATATGAACAACCCATATACACAATCCTGAATATGAACATGAATCAAAGATGAAAAATCTTACTAAACAAGTAATTCATAGGAAAACTGGATAAACGAGAATGCAACTATACACCATTATAAGGGCGCTCAAATCATAGTTTCAATACTGGCAAAAGTTACAATTTTTTTGCGAAAATAAAATTCAAAACATTAATGTAAATGAATCTTATTTTCCGATTTTTTGATTTCTCTAATTTTTTTGACTTAGTTTATTATTTTTCATTTTTATTTATTTATATAATTAATAAATCATTATATATAATTGTTTTTTTAAATGTATGTTAGCCACTAAAATTGGGAAAGTTTTCTAGGATGTTATCGAATGAAAGTTCACACACTGAGTTGATAATTTTAATAACAAACTTGGGAGGATATGCATTATTAGTCGCTGTACTCATTAATTCCATAAAATGCGTTAATTTATATTATTAATCACAAATTTTATTGATTCTAAGAGCCTGGTTTATTATAATATTTCTAAATAAAGACATATGCAAACAAGAGTCAAAATGTTGAATGTTTGATGTATTAAATTTAAAATCCTGTCTCTTATCATACAAGTTTATAACAATATTACAATTTCGTAAATTTAAATTTAAATCTAAAAAGTTTGCACCATTTGAGTCATTATTACTTGCGTTTAATTGTAAATTTTTTGGATAAAAGTTTAGTACTATAGGGGTATTATTTGGGGATACACATAATATGTCATCTAAATATCTAAACATGTGTATATTATGCAAGCTTGGATTAATGTTCTTTCCATAGAAGAATAAATACAGATTAGCTAACACTGATGAGGCACACCCCTCCCCCCCCTTTGTGGGATACCAACCTGTTGTTTAAATAAAGTGCCACCATGTTGAATATAATTCTCATAAAGAGTGAAATTAAGTAATTTTTTAAAGAGAAAATTTGAATATTTTATGTTGATATTATATTTTTCAAATATTCCTAAAATAATTCTATACAGATCATCTATATTAATATTATTAAACAAATCTTTGAAATCAAAGGCATAAATACTATGAATATTAGTAAGAGTTTTTAACACTTTACAACAAAGTTGAAAAGTGTTTATGACTTTGTTCATTCTGTCTGTCTGTCTGTCCGTTAGCACGATAACTGCCGTAAAAATGACTTAATCAAAATGAAATTTTAGTATGCTGTTCAGACGGTCTGTAGGACCTATGGGAATATAAATGAATAATATCACCCAATTAGTTTTGGATTGAATCCGGGATGAAAAAATGAAATACATTGAGCCCTATGGGACCTAATTTTTCAAACATTTTTAAGCGGATTTAAAATACACAAATTGCTTTGAAAATTTTAGGTAATATTCAAATTGTTCCATAAAATATAAAAAAAAAAATTCAGGTAAATATATTCAGTAGTTTTTTAAATAAAAATTAAAATAATAATTACACCTCTTATCTGAAGCGATCACGTGACCATGATATGAAAAGATCACATGACCCACTTCAAAATGATATATGGCATCCATCTTGTCTCAGAATCGTGATTTTTTAAGTTCTTTTTAATTCATCTTGAGTGTTGTATCCGTCCTAAAACCACTTTACTTTTGCTTAAATTATTCGGTGCATTTACGTACTGAAACAACGCAATTACAATATATTTGAGTTTAAATGCTCATCCAAATTTGATTATTTCTACAACGAAGCCTTTTTTTCACCTATGTAAAATGTAAACAGCAAAATATGTAGAATGAGTTGTATTAGAATTGCTGTATTTCTTTAACACAAAATCATTTAGTTCATGGAGTATGCATAGCTGATATGAATTAAATATTCATTGATTTTACAAAGAGCAGGACGATTTTTTTCGATGAAGTTTTACGCATAGAGTTTAATTACTTGTAGCTCCATGGTCTTAATTTTTAAATAAAATAAATTATTATAGTATTGTGATGAATGACATGAATGGGGAATTATTTATGAATGAAATGCTGCTGTTATAGAGAGAGCCAGGCGTGTTATTATTTCTATGACGTCATTTGAATGAATTTCAGTTGTTTTGGATGAAGTTTACAAATATAATAAATTATCGTAGTATTATGATAATTCTAAAATTATTACCGAGGAATGTATCACTATTTAAAGATGTTTAAACCAGGCAATTTATATTTCAATGCCGTCATTTGAATGAAGTTCATTTTTTTCGATGAAGGTTTAAGTTTTCAAATATAATAAATTAATGTAGTATTGTGATAAGTTTTAAAATATTACCGAGGAATGTATTGCATTTTAGATGTGTTTAAATAAAATTGAAGTTGGAAAGTGTTTCATAATGTCAATGCTTTAAGCATGATTGATCTTTCTTGTTAGTTTCTTAACTAATTCAAAACTGTTTTTTACAATATGACAATTATTTGAGATTTCATCTGACAAGGATACTTCATGTAATATTTTTAATAATAATTTTCCAGCATTAGTAACGTAAGAATTATGCCCACTGGTAATGGTTCGAAAAGCAACAGGGGATTTATGAAACTTGGGTACTAAAACAATATATGGAATGTTATTACAACTATTTTTTAGATGGATTTGCTTATATTTGGCTGAAATTCTATTGGATAAGATTTTAAGTTTAGTTTTATGTAAATTATAGATTTTATTATTAAGTAAGTGTGACTGGAGGGTACTTTTATATTTATATTTACAAATAATTGAGTAGTTACCACTTGCCTTATCGACATATGTAATGACAAAATCATTTTGTATTTCTTCAATATCATTTTTAATTGAATTAAGTTTATATGAATTATTAATTTTCTGATTATATATAGTACTAGCAGCATACCCGTTCTTCGTATGGAGTATATAATATAAAGAAACTTGAAATTCATAATCATGCCCAAATTCTTATAGTATACTAAATGACATGTTTAATCAAAATATTCTGTTAAAATATTTAATATAATGCTCCTAAAAAGAAGTTTAAGAATCTCTGTTCTCGCTATATAAAATTATCTTCATGGACATATCTGAAGAATAAAACATCTTGAACCCCTTATGTAAGCAAATATAAAAAAAAATATGGAATTCAATCAATATATGCAAAATAAAAGCGTTAAAATTGTATGGGACCCGTACTAATTATATACGCGAATATTAGAAAATATAACCTGTATTAGTAGATTACATGTATAAATTGAAAATACCAATAAACCCGTAATCTTTAAATCTGAAGACAGTCATTTATTCCAATATATGTCAAAATTAAAGTGCTAAAATTATATGGGAAGATATACACGTACTACTTATAATGTTCGATTATTAGTAGAAGATTACCCGTTTTGCAATATGAGTCACAAATGTTTTTTGGTAAAATACAACAGACGACGTAATAAATTGAATATATAATTAATCCCCTTAATCTTCATACCAGAAGACTGTACTTGATTCCAATATATATGCCTATATACCTGTACTACTTATATTCTCGTAGGTTAGAAGATATACCCGTGCATTCCTAGAAGATTACTCGTACAACGTACAATATGCGTATGTCAGCAATTTTTGCCGCAACAAAACAATGGCGTATAACTTAAAAATATCAATAATCCCTGAATCAATAATTCCGGAAAATATCAATAATAATAATGTTTAAACCTGAAGAGTATAATTGATATTATCCAGTCCAAAATGAAATGGCAATGAAATTTATTTTATATACATATCTTCATTATTCAAATCGGAAAGGATTTAATAAAAATCGTCTGCCGCATAAACACATTGGATTTAAATCCGTTGCTAAGCGACATGATATAATTTGCTTCTAATAAATTGGTAGAAAAAATATCGTCTAAATAGTTATATTTCTATGGAACATTTGGCGACAGTTTCATCAAATTAGCGGCATTTTAAAAAATCGCCAAATTTATCGCCAAGTGGGACTGTAGAACTGACAGTTCCACTTTGCGACAAATTGACGAAATATCATCACAATACTATCCCCTAACAAAAAACAATTAATATCATTTATGTAGCGCAATTTTATCAATTTCAAGATATTTTTATAGATTTGAAAACATTTTTATCAATTTGGTGACATTTTAAAAATTCGCTAAATGTATTACTAAGTAGGATGGTTGGTCTGACAGATAAATACTAACCAAACATCATTTCAGTACTCTCTTCTAACAAAACAAAAAAAAAATTCATTGATATGTAGAAGACCCAAGCCACACGACCAACCCGAAGGTTTATGGCAGCTGTTTGTGCGTCGTTTATATCAATTTGGCGACATTTCCGTCAATTTGGCAAAGTTTAAGAAAAGTTGTCAAATTAGCGATATCCCTCCAAATTCGTAGCTTTGAATTTGCAGATCTTAATGAAACATTCTTATCCCGTTTCAATATACTAAATGAAAACACTACAATTGTATTAGAAGATATACCCGCTCTACTCTTTTTCTGTTTCAACAATCGGCTATATGAATTTAATGGCTAAACACAATATATGAGTTAAGTAGCTAAATACGATTTAAGCTTGAAAACTCTTTGCCAAAATAAATGAAATTGATGTACGCAGTCAGCAATTAATATAATTAAAAGAAAAATCAAACCGTCCATTCATAAGATATACTTTTATATCCATTTATCCATTTATTTATTATTTAAATCGAAAAAAAATAATAAAAACATTAACAAACACATTTAATTTAATTGCGATGCCGAGCAACATGATATATCCTCCTAAAATGTTAAATTTTATTAACCACTAACAGCACACCCGTTATTCGTACGGAGTGTATAATTTAAAGAAACTTAAAGTTCGCAATTATGTGCAAATTCTGTTAAAATATTACATTTATTGCTCCTAAAGAGAAGTTTAAGAATATATGTTCTCACTATGCAAAATTATCTTCACGATCAGATCTGAAGAATAAAACATCCTGCCCCCTTTTGTAAGCAAATTTACAGAAGAAAAAATAGGAATTGAATGAATATATGCAACCCCGTACTAATTATATTGTCGCAGATCAGAAAATATGCCAATGTGTTAGTAGAAGATTACCCGTATTACAATATGCGTCTCAAAAATATTTGCCAAAATAAAAGAGATGACGTAATAAATTGAAAACATCAATAATATCCGTACTCATTATACCAGAAGGTCGTAATTGATTCCAATATATGCCAATATATATCAAAACATATGTCAATATACCTGTACTACTTATATTCTCGTAGATTAAAAGATATACACGTGTATTTGTAGAAGATTCGTACAACATACAATATATGAGTTTAAACAATTTTTGTTATAATAAAATAATTGCATAATAACTTGAAAATATCAATAATCCTTGAATCAATAATCCCCGAAAATATAAATAAATTTTAAACCTGAAGACCGTAATTGATATTATCCAGTCAAAAATGCTATAAGAAAAATCAAATCGTTCTTTTCTAAAATATATTTTTATATCCATTTATTTATTATTCAAATCGAAAAAATAATTATTAAAATTAACAGACAGATTTAATTTAATTGCGTTTCTGAGTAACATGATATAAGATAGAATCTTATAACATGTTAAATATGTCATGTCTTATAACATAAACTGCGAAATTAAATAACGATTTTGATTTCTCTATACTTCTCGTTGTTCCGTAAAAGCTTGTTTTAAATAAACCATGAACCATGGAGATAGATTTCCCCTTTAAATCATGTTTCAAGCAATTCATGTTTTCAGAAAGTGACTAATTAACGCAAAAAATCTCCCATCAAACTCAGAGATTAAATTTTAATTCACTTTCAAACGATTTTCAAGCTTTTCGTTTGGATAAACCACGGAGTTAGGGAGTAGAACTCCTAGGAAAAAGTTCCGTTTTTCATTAATATCTCGACAACCCCAGGTCTTAGAAACTCGAAACTTGGACAAAATTTATGGGGGGATATTTCAAGGCTATTCACCAAATTTCATTAAATTCGGTTCAGCCGTTTTTCCGTGATGATGAGACAAACGAAAATTTCGTTTTTTACTAATATCTCGAGAACCACTGGTCGTAGAAACTCAAAACACGGATATAATTTTAAGTGGGGCTATTTCTGGGTTACCCACAAAATTTCATCAAATTCGGTTCAGCCGTTCTCCCGTGATGGTGTGACAAACAGACAGACAGACAGACAGACAGACAGACAGACAGACAGACAGATTTTCATTTTTATTTATATAGATAGTGATTTAAGTATTGCTCTATTAAGACTCTCCAGGGTTTGAAGGCTTCTACAGGGATTTGATATTTATAACTGATTTTATAGATAAATTTATTTAAGTCAAGAAATAAACCCTTACATATTAATTTATGTTTAAATTTAGTAGGTACTAGCAGCATACCCGTTCTTCGTACGGAGTATATAATATAAAGAAACTTGAAATTCATAATCATGTCCAAATTCTTATAGTATACTAAATGACATGTTTAATCAAAATATTCTGTTAAAATATTTAATATAATGCTCCTAAAAAGAAGTTTAAGAATCTCTGTTCTAGCTATATAAAATTATCTTCATGGACATATCTGAAGAATGAAACATCTTGGACCCCTTATGTAAGCAAATATAAAAAAAAATATGGAATTGAATCAATATATGCAAAATAAAAGCGTTAAAATTGTATGGGACCCGTACTAATTATATACGCGAATATTAGAAAATATAACCTGTATTAGTAGATTACATGTATAAATTGAAAATACCAATAAACCCGTAATCTTTAAATCTGAAGACAGTCATTTATTCCAATACATGTCAAAATTAAAGTGCTAAAATTATATGGGAAGCTATACACGTACTACTTATAATGTCCGATTATTGGTAGAAGATTACCCGTTTTGCAATATGAGTCACAAATGTTTTTTGGTAAAATACAACAGACGACGTAATAAATTGAATATATAATTAATCCCCTTAATCTTCATACCAGAAGACTGTACTTGATTTCAATATATATGCCAATATATGTCAAAATATATGCCAATATACCTGTACTACGTATATTCTCGTAGGTTAGAAGATATACCCGTGCATTTCTAGAAGATTACTCGTACAACGTACAATATGCGTGTGTCAGCAATTTTTGCCGCAATAAAACAATGGCGTAATAACTTAAAAATATCAATAATCCCTGAATCAATAATTCCGGAAAATATCAATAATAATAATGTTTAAACCTGAAGAGTATAATTGATATTATCCAGTCCAAAATGAAATGGCAATGAAATTTATTTTATATACATATCTTCATTATTCCAATCGGAAATGATTTAATAAAAATCGTCTGCCGCATAAACACATTGGATTTAAATCCGTTGCTAAGCGACATGATATCATTTGCTTCAAATAAATTGGTAGAAAAATATCGTCTAAATAGTTATATTTCTATGGAACATTTGGCGACAGTTTCGTCAAATTAGCGACATTTTAAAAAATCGCCAAATTTATCGCCAAGTGGGACTGTAGAACTGACAGTTCCACTTTGCGACAAATTGACGAAATATCATCACAATACTATCCCCTAACAAAAAACAATTAATATCATTTATGTAGCGCAATTTTATCAATTTCAAGATATTTTTATAGATTTGAAAACATTTTTATCAATTTGGTGACATTTTAAAAATTCGCTAAATGTATTACTAAGTAGGATGGTTGGTCTGACAGATAAATGCTAACCAAACATCATTTCAGTACTCTCTTCTAACAAAACAAAAAAAAAATTCATTGATATGTAGAAGACCCAAGCCACACGACTAACCCGAAGGTTTATGGCAGCTGTTTGTGTGTCGATTATATCAATTTGGCGACATTTCCGCCAATTTGGCAAAGTTTAAGAAAAGTTGTCAAATTAGCGATATCCCTCCAAATTCGTAGCTTTGAATTTGCAGATCTAAATGAAACATTCTTATCATCCCGTTTCAATATACTAAATGAAAACACTACAATTGTATTAGAAGATATACCCGCTCTACTCTTTTTCTCTTTCAACAATCGGCTATATGAATTTATTGGCTAAACACAATATATGAGTTTAGTAGCTAAATACGATATAAGCTTGAAAACTCTTTGCCAAAATAAATGAAATTGATGTACGCAGTCAGCAATTAATATAATTAAAAGAAAAATCAAACCGTCCATTCATAAGATATACTTTTATATCCATTTATCCATTTATTTATTTATTATTTAAATCGAAAAAAAATAATAAAAACATTAACAAACACATTTAATTTAATTGCGATGCCGAGCAACATGACATATCCTCCTAAAATGTTAAAAATTATTAACCACTAACAGCACACCCGTTATTCGTACGGAGTGTATAATTTAAAGAAACTTAAAGTTCGCAATCATGTGCAAATTCTGTTAAAATATTAAATTTATTGCTCCTAAAGAGAAGTTTAAGAATATATGTTCTCACTATGCAAAATTATCTTCACGATCAGATCTGAAGAATAAAACATCCTGCCCCCTTTTGTAAGCAAATTTACAGAAGAAAAAATAGGAATTGAATGAATATATGCAACCCCGTACTAATTATATTGTCGCAGATCAGAAAATATGCCAATGTGTTAGTAGAAGATTACCCGTATTACAATATGCGTCTCAAAAATATTTGCCAAAATAAAAGAGATGACGTAATAAATTGAAAACATCAATAATATCCGTACTCTTTATACCAGTAGGTCGTAATTGATTCCAATATATGCCAATATATATCAAAACATATGTCAATATACCTGTACTAATTATATTCTCGTAGATTAAAAGATATACACGTGTATTTGTAGAAGATTCGTACAACATACAATATATGAGTTTAAACAATTTTTGTCATAATAAAATAATTGCATAATAACTTGAAAATATTAATAATCCTTGAATCAATAATCCCCGAAAATATAAATAATAATAATTTTTAAACCTGAAGACCGTAATTGATATTATCCAGTCAAAAATGCTATAAGAAAAATCAAATCGTTCTTTTCTAAAATATATTTTTATATCCATTTATTTATTATTCAAATCGAAAAAATAATTATTAAAATTAACAGACAGATTTAATTTAATTGCGTTTCTGAGTAACATGATATAAGATAGAATCTTCTAACATGTTAAATATGTCATGTCTTATAACATAAACTGCGAAATTAAATAACGATTTTGATTTCTCTATACTTCTCATTGTTCCGTAAAAGCTTGTTTTAAATAAACCATGAACCATGGAGATAGATTTCCCCTTTAAATCATGTTTCAAACAATTCATGTTTTCAGAAAGTGACTAATTAACGCAAAAAATCTCCCATCAAACTCAGAGATTAAATTTTAATTCACTTTCAAACGATTTTCAAGCTTTTCGTTTGGATAAACCACGGAGTTAGGGAGTAGAACTCCTAGGAAAAAGTTCCGTTTTTCATTAATATCTCGACAACCCCAGGTCTTTGAAACTCGAAACTTGGACAAAAGTTATGGGGGGATATTTCAAGGCTATTCACCAAATTTCATTAAATTCGGTTCAGCCGTTTTTCCGTGATGATGAGACAAACGAAAATTTCGTTTTTTACTAATATCTCGAGAACCACTGGTCGTAGAAACTCAAAACACGGATATAATTTTAAGTGGGGCTATTTCTGGGCTACCCACAAAATTTCATCAAATTCGGTTCAGCCGTTCTCCCGTGATGGTGTGACAAACAGACAGACAGACAGATTTTCATTTTTATTTATATAGACTAGCAGCATACCCGTTCTTCGTACGGAGTATATAATATAAAGAAACTTGAAATTCATAATCATGCCCAAATTCTTATAGTATACTAAATGACATGTTTAATCAAAATATTCTGTTAAAATATTTAATATAATGCTCCTAAAAAGAAGTTTAAGAATCTCTGTTCTCGCTATATAAAATTATCTTCATGGACATATCTGAAGAATAAAACATCTTGGACCTCTTATGTAAGCAAATATAAAAAAAATATGGAATTGAATCAATATATGCAAAATAAAAGCGTTAAAATTGTATGGGACCCGTACTAATTATATACGCGAATATTAGAAAATATAACCTGTATTAGTAGATTACATGTATAAATTGAAAATACCAATAAACCCGTAATCTTTAAATCTGAAGACAGTCATTTATTCCAATATATGTCAAAATTAAAGTGCTAAAATTATATGGGAAGATATACACGTACTACTTATAATGTCCGATTATTAGTAGAAGATTACCCGTTTTGCAATATGAGTCACAAATGTTTTTTGGTAAAATACAACAGACGACGTAATAAATTGAATATATAATTAATCCCCTTAATCTTCATACCAGAAGACTGTACTTGATTCCAATATATATGCCAATATATGTCAAAATATATGCCAATATACCTGTACTACTTATATTCTCGTAGGTTAGAAGATATACCCGTGCATTCCTAGAAGATTACTCGTACAACGTACAATATGCGTGTGTCAGCAATTTTTGCCGCAATAAAACAATGGCGTAATAACTTAAAAATATCAATAATCCCTGAATCAATAATTCCGGAAAATATCAATAATAATAATGTTTAAACCTGAAGAGTATAATTGATATTATCCAGTAAAAAATTAAATGGCAATAAATTTATTTTATATACATATCTTCATTATTCAAATCGGAAAGGATTTAATAAAAATCGTCTGCCGCATAAACACATTGGATTTAAATCCGTTGCTAAGCGACATGATATCATTTGCTTCAAATAAATTGGTAGAAAAAATATCGTCTAAATAGTTATATTTCTATGGAACATGTGGCGACAGTTTCGTCAAATTAGCGACATTTTAAAAAATCGCCAAATTTATCGCCAAGTGGGACTGAAGAACTGACAGTTCCACTTTGCGACAAATTGACGAAATATCATCACAATACTATCCCGTAACAAAAAACAATTAATATCATTTATGTAGCGCAATTTTATCAATTTCAAGATATTTTTATAGATTTGAAAACATTTTTATCAATTTGGTGACATTTTAAAAATTCGCTAAATGTATTACTAAGTAGGATGGTTGGTCTGACAGAGAAATGCTAACCAAACATCATTTCAGTACTCTCTTCTAACAAAACAAAAAAAAATTTCATTGATATGTAGAAGACCCAAGCCACACGACCAACCCGAAGGTTTATGGCAGCTGTTTGTGTGTCGTTTATATCAATTTGGCGACATTTCCGTCAATTTGGCAAAGTTTAAGAAAAGTTGTCAAATTAGCGATATCCCTCCAAATTCGTAGCTTTGAATTTGCAGATCTGAATGAAACATTCTTATCCCGTTTCAATATACTAAATGAAAACACTACAATTGTATTAGAAGATATACCCGCTCTACTCTTTTTCTGTTTCAACAATCGGCTATATGAATTTATTGGCTAAACACAATATATGAGTTTAGTAGCTAAATACGATATAAGCTTGAAAACTCTTTGCCAAAATAAATGAAATTGATGTACGCAGTCAGCAATTAATATAATTAAAAGAAAAATCAAACCGTCCATTCATAAGATATACTTTTATATCCATTTATCCATTTATTTATTATTTAAATCGAAAAAAAATAATAAAAACATTAACAAACACATTTAATTTAATTGCGATGCCGAGCAACATGATATATCCTCCTAAAATGTTAAAATTTACTAACCACTAACAGCACACCTGTTATTCGTACGGAGTGTATAATTTAAAGAAACTTAAAGTTCGCAATCATGTGCAAATTCTGTTAAAATATTAAATTTATTGCTCCTAAAGAGAAGTTTAAGAATATATGTTCTCACTATGCAAAATTATCTTCACGATCAGATCTGAAGAATAAAACACCCTGCCCCCTTTTGTAAGCAAATTTACAGAAGAAAAAATAGGAATTGAATGAATATATGCAACCCCGTACTAATTATATTGTCGCAGATCAGAAAATATGCCAATGTGTTAGTAGAAGATTACCCGTATTACAATATGCGTCTCAAAAATATTTGCCAAAATAAAAGAGATGACGTAATAAATTGAAAACATCAATAATATCCGTACTCTTTATACCAGAAGGTCGTAATTGATTCCAATATATGCCAATATATATCAAAACATATGTCAATATACCTGTACTACTTATATTCTCGTAGATTAAAAGATATACACGTGTATTTGTAGAAGATTCGTACAACATACAATATATGAGTTTAAACAATTTTTGTCATAATAAAATAATTGCATAATAACTTGAAAATATCAATAATCCTTGAATCAATAATCCCCGAAAATATAAATAATAATAATTGTTAAACCTGAAGACCGTAATTGATATTATCCAGTCAAAAATGCTATAAGAAAAATCAAATCGTTCTTTTCTAAAATATATTTTTATATCCATTTATTTATTATTCAAATCGAAAAAATAATTATTAAAATTAACAGACAGATTTAATTTAATTGCGTTTCTGAGTAACATGATATAAGATAGAATCTTATAACATGTTAAATATGTCATGTCTTATAACATAAACTGCGAAATTAAATAACGATTTTGATTTCTCTATACTTCTCATTGTTCCGTAAAAGCTTGTTTTAAATAAACCATGAACCATGGAGATAGATTTCCCCTTTAAATCATGTTTCAAACAATTCATGTTTTCAGAAAGTGACTAATTAACGCAAAAAATCTCCCATCAAACTCAGAGATTAAATTTTAATTCACTTTCAAACGATTTTCAAGCTTTCCGTTTGGATAAACCACGGAGTTAGGGAGTAGAACTCCTAGGAAAAAGTTCCGTTTTTCATTAATATCTCGACAACCCCAGGTCTTAGAAACTCGAAACTTGGACAAAATTTATGGGGGGATATTTCAAGGCTATTCACCAAATTTCATTAAATTCAGTTTAGCCGTTTTTCCGTGATGATGAGACAAACGAAAATTTCGTTTTTTACTAATATCTCGAGAACCACTGGTCGTAGACACTCAAAACACAGATATAATTTTAAGTGGGGCTATTTCTGGGCTACCCACAAAATTTCATCAAATTCGGTTCAGCCGTTCTCCCGTGATGGTGTGACAAACAGACAGACAGACAGACAGACAGACAGACAGACAGACAGATTTTCATTTTTATTTATATAGATATGGTACTTAGTACCGAGTAATATCAGTGATCTCAGTGCATCATAATTAATAATATTTAGATTTCCCGTTATAACATGCCCATGGTGTTTATTTATGAAATCTTTGTATTTTTCTAAATGACAGTGACAATATGACTCTTTATCCAATTCATTATTTTGATTAATATCTATTGATTTGGCAATTTGATTATAATTGAAAATATAACGTCCTAGCGGTTTATAATATTTATAAGCAATTTTAGGATTTACATGTTTGATTGGAAAGTAATTGGAAACCGATTTTAAAAAATTATTTATCTTCAGATTATTTAAGACAGAATTAGTGAAATTCAAGGTACAATATTTGTTTATTTTAGTATATTGTTTTGATTCGTCATTAAAGTTTAAGTCTGTGACATATAAATAAACATTAATATTTTTACTTCTGGTAATGAGCAAATCATTGAATAAATGTTTAAAATGGATGTTATCAAATGCAGTAGTTAGAAAAAGGTTATAAACCATATTTAATTGCTGTTTTTTAATTGCGAAAATCCAGTTTTTACATTGTTTCCAATCAAAAGTAATTTTAAAATTTGCATGTTGCTGAAGGATGGCATTTATTAGTTCAGATAATGAGGACAATTTTTTATTATATTTACTTTCTCTTTTAGTTCTCTTTGATTTGCTTTAAGGATTGTTACAGTAATTATAAATATTATGGTCTTCATTAGGATAATTAAAGGACTTTTTAACTATGTTATGATGATTAAATAATTGATTGAGTCCATATGGAAATATATATATATATATATATATATATATATATATATAATACAGTCTTTCCAAATATATATTTATAGTCTTTCAAGTCTTTCTCAATAACGAGCCATTTTCTTTCATAATTATTATTCCAAATTCCTATTTCATGTCCAGAACGTTTTGTAACTATATTACATTCTATCCCAAGCCACTAATATTAGCAAACTCTGCCAACACTTCCTCTTTTCCTCGGCCATACTTTATATGGTTACTAATCTTAACCTCTGTGTAAACTTTCTCACATGAAACTGCTTCCCTATCACATTTTAAAGCTTAAAGAACACGAAGGCAACATGTGCCGTATTCCTCATATTCCTCTGCCTCCGATGTAAATGTACATTGTGTGGAGCAACGCAGACGGCATAGAGATTTCTTGAGAGAAAGAACTGGTTGCCGGAACTCTCTGCCGGCCTATGTGACTATATCTGTTCCAGTGTCATATAATAAAGTAGATTTTGATAACGTGAAATGTCTCTTCCCTGGACTAATTCAGCCTATATTACACACACACACACACACACATATTTATATATATATATATATATATACACTCTAAGACAAAAAATAATCCAATAGTAATGAAACTTTACATGCAAACACCTTTCGACCTAATAAGCAAGTGGTCAAAAATTCGCAGCCAATTAGTGAATACTCGGAACTACAACGCATTGAAACTGATCCCCACGGAGGTATATATAAGGAGCGAACCTCGCTTTCAGGAACAGAACGTGCAGTGGATTTGGATTGCGTTTACGTACCTTGATTGTAACAATGCCTCGCCGGCGAATTCGCGGCCACTACGATCATATGAAGGAGTTTGAAAGAGTGCAGTCGGACTGCATGAGGCTGGATGGGCATAGCGACGAATCGCTTGGCATTTCGGTAGGGGCAATGCAGCAATTAGACGATGTTGGCAGGAATGGATCCGGAATGGCAGATTTCAGCGGCAAGCCGGCAGCGGACGCCCTAAAGCGACGACAGAAAGGGAAGACAGAGCGATTGTCAGAGCAGCTGTGACAGCACGAGATTCGTCGGTATCAAACATCCAACGTGTAACAAACACGGAAGTGACCACCCGGACCAATAATAGAAGACTACGGGTGTGCAATCTATACTCACGGTACCCATTACGCCGCCTACCATTGACCAATATGCACCGCCAACAGCGATTGCAATGGTGCCAGGCCCGATCAACGTGGAATTGTTCGGAATGGGAACGAATTGTCTTCAGTGGGGAGTTTCGTTTCGAACTGAGTCCCGACGACTAGCACAGACGTTTCTGGAGACAGTTCGGACATCGTCAGGAACCTGCTTTTAGTGTCACATGCCACACGGCCCGACAATAGAGAGTTATGGTCTGGGGTGCCATTTCGTTTGATAGCCGGACACCTTTTATTATCCTCCATGGGACCATCACAGTACAGCGGTACGCTGCCGACATTCTGTGACCCGTTGTATTGACATTCTTTTCCCTACACTCCGGGATAAATTTTCAGAAAGATAATACCAGGCCACATACGGCACGCCTCTCTATTGATTGTCTGCGTGCTTACTTCACATCTTTGGCCAGTCAGATCCCCAGATCTCTTGCCTATTGAGCTTATTTGGGCTGCCTACGACCATCCAAGAATGTAGACGAATTAGCTCGTCAATTGGAGGCCATTTGGAACGACATACTTCAGAACACTATCCGGCAACTTTATTCATCAATGTCACGTCGGGTAAAATTTATGAAACTGCTCGTATCAAGACCAGAAGTGACAGAGAAGTGACAAGAAGACACACGGCACGCCTCTCTATTGATTGGCTGAGTGCTTACGACACACTTCCTTGGCAAGCCAGATCCCCAGATCTCTCGCCTGTTGAGCACATTTGGGCTGAGATGGGGCGTCGCCTGCGACCATCCTAGAATGTAAACGAATTAGGTCGTCAATTGGAGGCCATTTGGAACGACATCCCTCAGAACACCATCCGGCAACTTTATGCATCAATGGCACGTCGGGTAACAGCTTGTATCAAGGCTAGAAATGAACCAACGTCATATTGACGTGTTCACTTTGTGTAGATCTTTCAGTACAATGAATCATCAATACAATACAAAAATTACATGAACAAAAATTAAATTTTTTAAATGGAAAATAAAAATAAAATATCTAATGTGGGCAGCACATGACTTTCCTTGTAGGATGCAATGCATTTACTTCTTTCACTGTAAAACGAATGTTGTATAAGGTCCACGCCACAATGTTTGGATTGCTGAATTGCACATTTAGCGTTTTTTCGGATGACAACATATAAAATTATTTTGAAACACCTATTTACCTTATATTTCACACAACTCTAAATTGACACTTATGAATATTGATAACATAAGCAATAAGCAATATAGTTCTTATATTAAAATATTTTAATAATTAATTCATCCATTTGGCATAATTTTTGTTAACGTCATTTTTGCAATTTTAATGATATTTCCATTTTTTAATTTTAAGTGTTTTTTTTATAAATTTATTTGAGAAAAGTGCAATATTTAAGAACGTTTCATGCTAGCCTTTCAAAATTTATGTGAATCATTTTTAATGAAAAATTACATAAGAAATGATTATTTACGCAACATTATTGAAAGCTCAGATTTCTTGATGATTTTTGTTTAAATTTCATTCGAAAATTTGGGGGATCTTTCGAACATTCGATTGCATTTAAAATCACTAGCTTCACTGACTGTTATGGTTGTACAAAATTTCGGTCGAAAATTCTATTCGTTCGTGAGATATCGTCTCCACAGGCCCACCGACTCACGCTGACTTCATCTCTAATAAAACGATCGACTAGAGTTCAGGGATGCTTGAAACGTTCTCTCCCATCGAAAACTTGGATTCGGACTTTGGTCACCGTTACAATACTTTCCCTATACATTATACTATGCATATAGGGAAAGTAACAATGTTTTGGAAATATTTCTAAAAATCCACTTTAAATTATACATGTATGTTTGGAGAACGTGCAGTAATTTTGAAAAATCTTAGACTCTTTTTATATTATTTCTATATTTTATATTCTTATTATATTATTTAGTTTTCACGAAAATGCACATAAAGTGCTATGGAATGTCATCTTGAGATATTAGCAAGAATGTGAACTTCTGAAGTAAAATATAACTAATTTTATTTTTTTACAATTTTAAATACATCTTACTGTTATTGCACGTCTGTAAAAGATTGTTATAATATGTATGAAATAATTATGTCAATATTATTTTTGCACTAAATGGGGTTTATATAAGTCCATGGCATATTTTTTTTCTTCGTTTCCCTCCAAATCATGAATTAGTTGCTTCTGTAATGTATAAAAATCCACTGTACTACAATGGATTATATTTTAAAACATGTATTTAGAGTATGTAAAATATATAATAGTTTACAGATTATCATGGCTACCGATGATATGGCTTATTTAGAAAGTAGGATACGAGATCCCGTATATTTAGTTCTTTTGCTGAAAAATGTTATTCTTAAAGAAGTGACCATAAGTTACGAACTCCAACGGATTATATTTTAAAACATGTATTTAGATTATATAAAATACATTATAGTTTACAAACATGGCTACCGATGATATGGCTTATTTAGAAAGTGGGATACAAGGTCGAGTAGCGGGAGCGTATACTTGGTTATATACATACATACAACTTGATACGCGAGTCCGGAGCATTAGCGGCCGATTTCACGATGAATTTTATAAACTGAAAAAATAATACACATAAAACGTTCATTGGACAAGACAGATAAAATAGACAGAGGGGAACCAATTGTCGTTAAGACAGTTCTAAAAATGTTCTCTGCAGTGCAGAAGCGCAAAATGTGTTCAGGGTCTCCTTTTCCACAAAACAAACAGAGCACTTGTTAGAGTCAGCTAGGTGAAATATATTCAAGTAGACCTGGGTGACTATGGCTCTTAGCAGCAAAAATAGCAACCATTCTAGGGATTTTTCTGAAATAATTAAGGTCATTGCGTATATTTGGTTTATTTGCTTAAAAAACAATGCTAAAGAAATGATCGCAACCTGCGGTCTCCGCAGCTATTTCACGCTCTAAATTTGCATGTTGCTTACCTTTCCCGTCAAAACGTCGTCTCCACTATGTATACAGTCATCGGACTGCTAAACTTTGAACCATCAGAACTTTGAAAACAAAATACTTTCAAGTTAACTAGAAATTCAAATCCGTCTTTCTCAGTAGCAGATTTTGAATTTTTTTTTGCAATGAAAATCTCATAATCGGTTTATGAGCCATTTTTTAGTGATGATCTTAATATTATTCGGTTACAGGCTGCCACAAAAATATATATTTCATTCTATCGTATATTTGTTCTACCGCCAAAGCTTCTAATTTTCACGGGAGAAAATACACATAATTTCAAACATTTTAGCTGATATGACTCATATAGTCTACAAAAAAATTAAGTTGTGTCACTGTAAATCTGGAAATGTAAAAATTACTTATGCAATAACAGTAGAAATCATTGTGAATGAAGATAATCAGCGATACAAAATTAAAAAGAACAATATTGTGGAGCCAACATTGACAATAGTGTAGAGAAAAAATTATGGAGTTTAAATACAAAGCAAACGGTTTAGTCACACAAAGAACGACCGCAAGCATGAAACAATCCACCTGCACACTAAATTGAAATGACGATCAGGGCGATTAAATGAAGGAGCGGGCCTAAAATCCCCTAACAAAGTGCCAATCAAAGCAAGAATGAGGTCTTGTCCAAATCAGAATATTGACTCAGCTAAAAAATGTAAAAATTTACAGACTGAGAGAAGAGGGTGCGTTTTTATTATTGCTGAATTTAAAAGATGTACCTGAGCTAAAGATATGAGGCGTTGGGACGCAACTGCTGCTGTGACTATCCCATAGTCTATAGTGAAATCATGACGGTATGTGCTAAATTATCTGTGGATTGCAAGCCAAGATAGAGAGTAAGCAATTCAGACAAGTATCTAGTCATCACTACATACATATACATTAAATCGCTAATTTTATCGCCCACTGATAGTAGGAATAGTAATGGAATTTGGCATAAGCACCAATGAATAAGATTAAACAATGTACTGTAAATACAATATTATATTTACTAAGAATCATAATACGTAAATTAATAAATTAGTTTCAAAAGGTGAATTCATTGAATCTAAATTAATAACTCTTGTCAAGTATTCTCGTAAGTATTTTGCTGAAGAAGTAATGGTAGGTTTTCTACGGACACACCTACATTATATACAACGCATATGTATCAGCATAAATATTCGATAGAATAAAGTGACCATTATAGTCATAAATCCACTATTAAATATTTAATACAAAATTCACCATTACAGACACATTTCAACTTACCTTGGTCGCATTGTAGATATTGCTCCATGCATCTCGCAGGTGCTCCTCAAGTCCGAAATTATTTTATTTCAGTCTGTTTGGAGACTATTATTAACTATTTAATCAACCGCCACTGGACAGATATTCGCTGCATTCGGTCATTCCTTTGCACGATATTGTCAAGTCAGTTCGATATTACATCTCAGGTTCACTTTCTCTGGCCATGTTTGACTATGAATTTGTCGAAAGTGAAGTAAGTGTTATTCTTGAGTCATCTGTAAGTGTTTAATTCCGAGTCATAAGTGGCAAATTTGTGAATTCGTTTGTAAGCAGTTTTCGTAAGACATTTAAGCTCATCTCTTTTTTGGGGGGGACTAGGCACACCTCATCTTCTGGTTGACTCAAACGCAGGGTGGCGTAGAGTCAAGAACTTTACCGATTAATGTATATGTCTGACCTGGAAGAATATGCAGCCAGAGTTACAGTATTAAGCAACATTTGGACCGTTGTAAATTCTTTGATTAACAAATGCTAGCCATAGCGTTAGTCTGTTGAGTTCTTTGTATTATTTGTATTTTATAAGAGTTCACTGACAACGCGGCCTTCGGCACTTAATACCCTTTAATGTATTCATTTCCATATGTTAAGTATAGTTAACTCTGGCATGACAGATATATATTCCACATAGCAAAATGCTTAAGATGAAGACCAGCTTCACAAGATCTAGACATCCAAATGATATAATATATACATTCATGAGATATCTTCAAGAATAATTAATAATAAATAATTATTGATAATAAACAATATACCGGATGGTCAGAATTAAAACACCCCTACTCTGGGCTCTCTATAGATCGAACTACTCAGTGTAAAGGCTCCAAAATTGTTGAACATAGTATTCAAGATATGGGGAAAGGGATTACTCGAAAAAAAAATTAGTTCCTGAAACACCAATAGGTAGTCATCTATTGGTACAACAGAAATTATGCTGAAAAGACACAAAATACACATTTGTAACACATTTTATTCGAACATACCAAACATTCATATCACAAGGACCTTATCGATGTAGGGAATGCTGCGTATAACGTTATCCATTGATTGTTCAACAATAGTGGTGGCAACATCGTCAACGACATCTGAATGAGTCGATTTGAGTCCTCGACCAGGCTGAACTCCAAGATGTCCAGTTTTCTCAAATCGAGTGATCATTCTCCTGAGAGCTTGTGGAAGTAATGCTCCTTTGCACAAATTCTTAAGTCGACAAAACTCTCGAAGTGCAGCTGCAGCATGTCCTTTGTTTTCATAAAACAGCCTCACAAGCAAAGCGCATTCTGGCAGTGTGACAGCCATCGCTGATAAGAATGAAAATTTCCCAGTTTTATCCCGTTTTATGCTCAGAGCATAGTAGCTGCAAACCAAGGGTTTATGCAAATTTTTGTGCTTAAAGTGCGAAATTGCAGTTACAATGACAGTTTAAGTTTCTTCACTTTTTATCTTCTCTTTTTTTCATATCAGCAAAAGAAATTAAAAAGGAAATATTCCATATCGCATGTGTTTGTTTTTTTGTGATTATTTTGTGTCATTTCAGCATATTTTCTGTTGTACAGCGCTACCTATCGGTGTTTCTGGAACTAATTTTTTTTTAGCGTAATCCCTTTCCCCATATCTTGAATAGCATGTTCAACAATTTTGGAGCCTTTACACTGAGTAGTTCAATCTATAGAGAGCTCAGAGTAGGGGTGTTTTAATTCTGACCACCCGGTATTAACTGATAAATAATATTGCATACACATTTGTTTATAAAATGGTTAATTTCTCGACAGAAATCAATGTTTATTTAATAATTATAAATGTTCGATCGATTGTTATGTTTAGATAAATTTCCACTTGCTTTCCCACTTGTCAGTTTGAGACGTATGACTAAGCTAACATTACAGGAAATGTGACCAGCGTTATGTACTATTGCGTTAAGTGTGGGATGCAAGAGGACGCATTTGACACCCTCATTCTAGAATAATGGCAGACTCACTCTAGTTATGCTACGTCGCTCAATTTAAGCTACTGACATTCGACGTGATCAATTGAAGCATAGGATTTGTATATTGGAACTTGGTTTATAGGCATGTCCTAACCTTGAAATAATATATGAAGTATTTGGTGATGTAGGAAATCTGGAATTTGTTTTGGAGTGGTCAGAGAATAATCGTAAATATTATTACTGTCCCTGCAATACATAGTAATGCTAAGGGAAAGTATTGGAATCGCATCGAAATGAGCGATGAAAAGAATATGACAATCCTCATAACTCAAAGCCTAACTGTTATCCAGATATTTTAGTTTTGTGGCATTTTTGCCACGTCGACTTTGAAATACGCCAAATGAAAACAAGAATTACATTAAAACTGCAAATTCAATGAAATTTTAAATAATTGACCATGTTATTTTGTGCAATTAAACTCACTTTAATGAATTGTGAAAGAAGGAAATAATAAATAATTATGTGTCTGTAGGGAAGGTCATATGCTGTCCACTTTAGATATGTGTATTTATAGTAATCGAAATTTATCAAATTCCATATCAAAGAAAAAATAAATCTAATTATTTACAAAATATATTTGGTTCAACGATATTAATTTTCGAATAGTAACAATTTACATTAATTTTTTTATCATTTAAAACCTATAAACATCAATAGATTTTAATTTTAAAAGCTTTAAAAATTTCAAAAAACCTTCGTTAAATTCTAACCATTTAAAATTTTAGTCTTATACAATGTTTATAAATAATATTTGTTCCAAAAATGATGTTTAAAAATTCAAATTATGTTACATACGTTAAAGTTAGTGCTACACATTTTACAATCGATACTCGTTAGGCGGACAGGGGGGGGGGGGGTGTGTTCAAAAACGCATTCGTGTTAAAAGTAGTTTGTGTTATTCGAATAGGATTTCATCATTAATTTAAGCATCACATTCCATTAGTTATTTTAATGACAATAATAATAGCCGCCCCGGTGGTGAAGTGGATATAGCGTCTTCGACTGCTGTCATGAGGGGATCGGGTTCGAATCCCGAATAAGGCATGGATGTTTCTTGAGGATAAAGTCAGACTTCCGCCTTCTGGGTCCTTGTCAAAGTGGAGCTGCACCCTTTCCGACCTTCGTCAGTGATACTTTCTTGGAATAAACTTTGATCTCTCGTCTTGTGTGTCGTTCTTTCTTCATGCGTCACTGGTCCTGTTTCGGTTCTTCCGAACAGGAGGTCATAAGTAACAACAACAACAACATGACAATAATAAAAATAAATACACGCACTTTATCCCCACAAATATTGAACACACAAAAATATGACTTCAAAATAATTATTACATAAACTTTTGACAAAATATTTAAAACTTTACAATTAATTACATTACAATATTTTTAGAAGAATTTAAAACTATCCAAGCTATTTCTACAAACTTTGTCCGAATAATACATACAAAAGTCATACATTTTAACCACATGTTGCAGTAATTCTTCTTGTAGCATTACAAAATGTCTGTAAATTTTAAATATAACCAAAAGCTGACACAAATCTTTATAGTCTGAATGAAATCTACTTTAATGATCTTTTCCTTAAAGTGGACTCAGCATTCTCCACCCTCTAATGTCAGATTGACGGTCAACTGACAATCTAACTGACAACCTCCTGCTATTTTTACCCCAGGTTAGCCTCATGCCACTACTATTTTTTACCCAGGTTGGTTCCTGCTTGGTCATTAACCTCCTAATTTGAAATCGGCGGTCCATCTCCCAGAATCCACTGAATCCGTGCTAGTCATACTAGGGTCACTTTCAGACCTCCGACATCATTGTATTACATTATAGGGTTTGTCCCTATTCGGGCGCCATTTTAAGGAACCTTGCTGTCCCAACAGGGAATCGAACCCTAGATCTCCAAACTGGCCAACCGACGCTCTACCGTTGAGCTACTGGGCGAAATAGCAAGCTCTTATCGTTGAAGTGGAGTCTGCATGGTGTCCAATAGATATTGTTTAACAGTTTGGTGTCTATTAGATATTGTTTATCAGTTTGGTGTCCCATAGATATTGTTTATCAGTTTGGTTTAATTTTTAACATTGGTAGCAACCACAGCAATTGTAATCATATCTGAAATCATGGTGTAATCTTGTATAGTACACATATTTCGTAATGTAGGCTACCATTGAAAATAGCAAGAAAAGAAACCACATATTCATTCTTGCTAAGAGAATCTGATGTTCTATAGGTGCGCATTGTCAGTTCTTCAAAAATGTTATTTTATGTTAAACTTTTGTCGGGGAATGCAGTCGGAGAATGCATGTCAATCATAGTAAACTACGCTAAGCATTTAAATTACGTTAAAAGTATTCAACTGCAATCTTTTTGGTGTGATTTTTACGAACGTATCTGTCATATTCAGTAACAATTTTTATACTAGTTATTCGTATGACTTAATATGAATCGAGATATATTTTAATTGAATAGAACAAATAAAAATACTTTTCCATGTAATTCGAATAAACAATGATGTAACTAAAAATTTTACTACGCTATACTTTGGTATTCGATAAGTTATCCTAGAAATTAGAAATAATGCAAGAGTTACTTGCGTCACCTGACTTTGAAATCTTCGTAAAAGTTATATATGGTACGAGTTTTTTGCACCAAAAATCAGAAAAACTGTTTTTTTACCGCAAACATTAAAGCGTTGGTTGTTGTCCTAAAACTTAACTTGTGTACCTATTAAAAAAATCTGATGTCGGCAGCACATAACTTTCCTTAAATAATGTAATGAATTTACTATTTTTACAGTAAAAAAAAATAGGTTATTTTTATAGTAGATATTTATATTCTTTCCAAGATATTGAATTTTCGTCAATGAGTCATCATTTTTATTGATTTAGCGTTATTTTTATCCATTTGGCGAAGTTTTCGTTAATTTAGCAACATTTAAAAAAGTCGCCAAGTTGACGACATTTCACCAAATTCGTCGCCAAAATCTCGCCAATCGTTATGGACCGAGAAAAAAGTTATTCTTACAGCAGATGAATGACTATTGGCATTCAAACACAAAAGCATTACTCAAAGTATTACTCAAAGTATCTTTTTTCATGAATGGAACGAGCTAGATCCACGAGAATGATATCACCATATTTAACGCATGGTATTACACATGAAAAGTGATGTTTCTCAATAGGGAATATTTTTTTTATTTTATATGATTTTTTGATAATTTTTTTAAACATGTGCAATATCTCGAGAACGGTTCATGTTAGCGTTCTAAAATTTATGTCCATCGTTTTCTAATGAAAATTTACATAAGAAATGTCTATTTGTGCAACTTTATTAGAGGTTTTGAATTTTTGACGGTCTTTTCTAAATTTCACTCGAAAATTTAGGGAGTTCTGAACATTCGATTGAGTATAAAAACAATAGGCTTCCAGTGTTCACGGATTGTAATTTTTGTACCAAATGTCGTTCGAATCGGTCCATTCGTTCGTCAGTTATCGTCTACACACACACACACACACACACACACACACACACACACATACACACACACACACAGAGAGAGAGAGACATCACTTCAAAAATGTTCGATTGGTGATCAGGGATGCTTGAAACGCGCTCTCCCGTCGAAAACTCGAATTAGAATCCGTCACAATACTTTCCTTATACATTATTGTATATAAGGAAAGTTATCACATCTGAAAATTACATAAAAAATTAGTTTCATTTTCGGGATGTCACTTTCCGATTTCTACATTTACAAAAGTTTATGATAAACAGCCTGAGCAATTTCCAATTTCAATGCGACAAATTGCATCAAAGAACGCCATCCGTCGAACATTAAACTAAACATTATCTGAAAATTTTATCAAAATTGGTTGTTTTTTGACACATTTATCAATTGTTCATGTTAAAAAGTGGTTGAGGGCGCTTTACACGCAATTTCTTTCTTCGTATATTCACGCATACACACGCATACATAAACATACACACACCACTCTCAAAACGTTCGATTCGAGTTCAAAAATAAAAATATGTGTAAATTCATCGAAAACTCGAATTTGAATTTTCGACTCAGTCACTCTGCTTCCCTAAATTTCAATTTTCGATACTAAGCACCATATTATAATATATATGTAAGGAAACATTATACTATATATAGGATAAATAAAAGTGGTTTCAATCATCTCTATTGTAATTAATTAAATCACTTTTCCTCAGTAAAAATCAATAAACAAACGATTCAAAACTAATGACAAACATTTTTTTGCAAAAATCCAATGATGCAAAATATATCATTTTGACTTATTAATGTAATGCTGTATGAGCATTTTAAACTCATTCTTTTTATACAGTTTAAAATCCTTTTTGAGCATTTGTTAAAACAATCTTAAACATTGTTTTCAAAACTAATCCTTTAAAAGTTTCTAGTCGAGATTTATTTCTTAATGTTACTAAATTCCTTTCATTTTTTATTTTTCAAACATGTTCCTTTGAAGCGATTTTAAAAGTGAATGTAACCCAACCATTTAAAGCCACTCTTAATTTTTAAAAAGGCAATTAATTCACTTCTGGCTATTTAGCAATTCCATAAGCAAACTTTTTAATCTTTGAATTTATCAAAACATAAGAATGCGAGAGTAAGAATATTTTATCTTTTTCGACAATATATATAATCAGAACAACAAGCTTTTAAAAGATTAAATCCTGTTTCAACCAAAAACATGCCAAAATAAAATAAAAATATCTTTCAGTAACACTTTAACACTCGCAAAAATTTAAAACAAGGAGAATGCTCTTTTCTTGTTTCATTTCCCGGCACCTATGCATAAATTATCATGAATGGATGCAAGTAGCATTTAAAGATAATGGGAAGTAATATTTTCTTCATTTTTATCAATACTGAATATAAACAATTCCAAGGAGACAAATAACATTTCTTATTAAATAGAAGCTTTTCATTCATTTCAGTATATTTCGGAGTTTCCAAAACTCATTTTTATGTTTAAATTTGTTTCTAATAGAAATATTTATTAATTTCATACAATTTATTATTTTAAAACTTTAAATTCATTTTGAAATGTCTTTTTCTTTCTAAACATAGTTAAAAATTTCTAAAATTAACTCATTTATAAATTTTAACATTTTTATAAAATTGCATTTACTGTGTTAAACTGAAAATCAGCATATATTTATTAAGACATGTGGTTGTATTTGTGATAAAGATTTTCATGATAATTTTTGCGTGAAAGTTTTAGCCGTGTTACAATTTTTTTGATTTGGAAATAAAGAAGCTATATATATCCTTAGCATCACTCTTTTACATAGATAGATAAAATCTGCTACTATTGACGAAACACAGAATTTTTAGGCATAAAAAGGACTGAAATTTTTGACTTCAGCATATACAGTTTTTGATGGGTCATATATACATCATTTGCACTTAAACCACTTTTACTAGAGAAAGAAGAAACTACGAAAACATAGATTACAGGGGTCGTACAAAAATTGAATTTCCTTAGATAAAATGTATATTCTAAAACCTATATGTGAATCTATCTTTAGAAAAAGTTTTATGCAGTCAACAATTACCTGCCGAAAACATTAAGTAATGATATCTTCGTTAATTTCGATTTTATAACAACGTAACATTTTACTTTCACCAATTGTACTATGTAAACTATCTTTATAATTGAAATTTTTCTCTAGGGGGACCATATAAAAGTTTACATTCAGTACTTTTTTAATAAAATATTGTACATGGTCAAAATTTGCATTTAATGGTTGTCTACCTTAATAAAATCATCTTTTAAATTGGTACCATGGATCTACGACCAATCGTTTAAGAGGTATTTAGACGTTTAATCTATTTTAAATACTCTGTATAGGTGGACTTTGTATAATGACCTGATTTTAAATTTCGCACACATAAGCTATATATGCATAAAAGCTTTCTATACAGAAATTTCGGGCATGGTAGTTTGTTGCTATAAAATGACGCCAAGTCGCCTGAATACAAAGAAAACTACATAATCTGAAACGGTTTAATATAGCGTAAGTGAGGGGATTTTATTAATTGTGTGTATTATCTACTGTTCTGTCCAGACTCTTAAGTGGTCACTTGAAATGCCTTAAATTTGATCAGGGCAATAAGATCTTCCCTATTTGTGGGAAATGTAGCATCAATCAATCCACCCCTGATCATCTTCTGTCCTGCCTGGGGCTTGTCAAGGAGGTTTTGACACAGAGCCCCCTCCTCGTCTTGGACTTTTTGAGTATTTTTTTTCTCATGGACCTGGTCTACGTAGTCTCTTGGCTAAACCAGTTAAGATTAGTAACAACAACAACAACAACATTATAAATCTAATACAGGATAGCAAACATAAATTTGGTTCCAGATTCCGACCATTGTTAACACAGACTTTGAAAAAGTTTAAATTTTTGCTATTTTATTACCCTTAATAAAAGCAGGCAATTCGGTAAAAATATTTCCGCTATGATATATAAACTATTAAATCTCCAAAATACATCTCTTATCTAAATATCTCTCGACATATGCAGTCTAAAACAGTGAAACATTTTTAACTCTCGCCATACTGAGATGGGGTCAATTTGACCCCATCCGGCTATTTTGCAGCTTTTTTGCATTTAAAAATTGTATACTAAAATTATTTTGTTAGAATTCTCCTATAAAGGTATATTTTATAGTTTAGTAAACTTAGTAAACTTCGGGCATTTCTATTTTTTTTTATTTGTAGAAATTGCGAATGGGGGTCACATTGACCCCATCGCGTTGACATTCTAGATAAGCTTCTCCAAGAATATTCTTGCCATAGAAGTACCAGGACGTGGCTACTGAGTTTATTTCTCAACTTCATAGATATTGCCGCCTATAATGCTTTTGTCATTTGGATAATGAATACACAAAAAGATATTGACTTCAAGTCTATGAAAAATGCTCGCAAATGGTTTCTGGAAGAACTTCGAGGACAGTTGGTGGAACCTCAGTTGAAACGCCGCGCTTCCCATATTGAAAATGAACCACTTGGCTATAAGGAGTCCACAATTCAGGCTATAAAACTTAGCGGAAGGGAAGTAAGAAAAGTGTACCAAATCGACTCTGTGGCAGAAAGACTTTCAGTGAAACGGGGTAGGTGTGCTATGTGCTCTAGATCAACAAATGACACCAAGTATTCGCAGAAGTGTAACAGCTGCAGGAAGTTTATTTGCAAAAGTCATACTTCAAGTGTTATTTTGTGTACTGATTGCCACAAAAATGAGCAGCAGGATTGAAAGGTTGTTATACTACATTACTATCATTATGCTTATAAACGTATTTTATAAATTTGTACTTACTTCAGTTTTAGTGCTATTTAATTATTCGTAATATTGTGGAAATTACATTTTCTCTTTGTACTAAATGCTTACAGCCAGTATTATACCCCTTCATCAGTTTTCTGGCCTAAACATAATAAATGTATATGGGGTCAAAATGACCCCATCTTAGGTATTTATGTAATATTTTGATCTTAGTATAGCGAGGGTCGCATATTTTTTTTAATTTTAATTTCCAGATCCAGGAAGTTTTTTAAAATAAAATTTATTTTTCTGGATTTTACCGAGGAACAACGAAACTTAAAATACATCTTTTGTCACTCTCTATCTACAGTTTATAATTAAGAAACGGCTCAACCGAATTACATAATTTTAACTAGTTAAGTTTAATAGGGTGATTTATTTATGAGTCATTTATGAGTAAAATATGTCAGATTTTGTACCACGTCAATTTTATTTTAGCATTATCCAGAGTAACGCCGCTTAATTCTGTTAGATATTAACAAGAAAAATCAATCATGCATAAAACATTGATTATGAAACACTTTCCAACTGAAATGCAATGTTATTTAAACATATCCAAAATACGATACATTCAGCGCCGATATATTTTACATTATCATAGTACTACAATCAAATATTATATTTGAAATCTTAAAACTTCATCGAAAAAAATGAACTGCATTCAAATGACGTCATCGAAATAGAAATCGTCTGGCTTTCTATCTAAAAGCAATGAACTTTCATATCACTTTTATTCCAGACTCCAGAACTAAATAATTTTGCGTGAAAAAAATTCAGCAAGTCTTATACAACTCATCTTACAATCGATTGTTTACATTCTGTGTCCATTAAAATTAGGCTTCTTTCTAGAAATAATCAAAGTTTGATGATCATTTAAACTCAAAAATATTGTAATTGCGTGGGCACAGAATGTAGATGCACAGAAAATACATAAAAATAAAGCGGTTTTAGGACGGATGCAACACTAAATATAAATTTAAAAGAACATTGAAAATCACGATTTTTACACTGGGAAAAAAGATGGATGTCATATTTTATTCTGAAGTGGGCTACTTCATATATTTTTATATAATATGAGTGTAATTATTATTAATTTTATTTTTATTTAAAAAACTACCAAACATATTTTGCTGAAATTATTTTTACATATTTTATGGGATAATTTAAATATTTCCTAAAATTTTGGAAATAATTTGTGAATTTTAACACCGCTTAAAATATATTGGAAAAATTGGGTCCCATAGAGTTCAATGTATTTCATTTTTTAAACCAGGGTTCAATCCAAAACTAATTGGGTGATATAATTTATTTGCATTCCCATATGTTTCACAGACCGTCTCAACAACATACTAAAGTTTCAGTTTGATAAAGTCATATTTACGGCAGTTATCGTGTGAACGGATGGACAGAGAGACAGGATGAACAAAGTCATAAGCAGTTTTTAACTACGTTGTAAAGTGTTAACAAAGTCATAACTACTTTTCAACTATGTTGGAAGGTGTTAATAAAACAAGTATCTAATTAATATATTTATCATATTCAATCCTGGATTGTAATTTGTCGATTTTGTGGGAAATTTAAAAATAGAACCAGTTTAAATATTCTCGATTTATGCAAAAATTCTAGTCAGTTCTAAGATAACACATAAGTTACTTGACTGTCAAATTTCTTGAGTTTTATTTGTTTTTTAATCGGGTAGTTTCTTAGCTGATGTAGGCAAGCCGCATGCACACAAATTTACGAGTTCGTAAAATCTAAAATTCAATCAAAATTGCCAAAGCGAAAATACCAAATACTGTAAGATATTAAACGATATTCGAAATATTGATTTAGAAGAAACAAAATTTAATGTGAAAACTTAACCATATGTTATGAACTAATAAAATTTTAAAGGTTAAAACCGTAGACACCTGGGAGAAAAAAAAATGAAGAAAAGAATATTCTCACCTTCTTAAAAGCTGGTTTGATCTTCTACCATCCGAAAATTTAAATACTAAATTGTATTCAGATTGAAATGGGATTCTTGAATTCCAAGACAGAAAGTTTTTATTAGCAGCGGTGCTTTTTAAATTCCGCCGAAATGAGCTTCCTTAGAAATGGATATCTCGAAAAACTTTAGAAATTCTGGGAAAAACCATTAAAACTTTACCGGCCACCTGAAGCAACTGAAGTCTTGGCCAATTTGGCTAGAGTTAAATACTATTCACTCACAAGAGAAGCAAAAGTGTTTCGACAGAAGGGAAGGCGAGAAAAACTCATTACCAGCGGAAGACGGCTGCATATTGTGCAATTTCCGCTAGACTATAAAATCATCTGTTTCAAAGCTTTCATGAAAAAATGAAATTCCATTATTTTCTCAGGACAAAAAAAAAACAATTCAAACTGATTCTGCATCTTGAGTAATATGAATATAATGGGTTTGATAGAAATTATTAAATGCTAAAGATTTGTAAATCATTCGCGTTTCACATAGGTCAAACGAGGTATGTTTCGAGATTATATTCACTCGTTTTAATATTTATAAAAGAAATAGCACAATATCCCGCTCAGTGCATAAAATGGCATAGTTGTACTGGTTTCATACTAATTAGTGTCCTTCAGCACTACATAGTCGAAAACTGTACAGGCAGCAAAAACTTGCTATACAGGAAGTTTAAAAAAAGTCTAAAGCAGACGCTTTTTTCTTTGAACCAGTAGTTGTAGATACATAGTTCTAATTTCAAAAAATTCTTTAAATAAGGTAGGAAGTTATGAATTAGTAATTTAAATAATGTGTAATTTTTGCAACGTATTTAAAAAAATAGCTTTTTAGATAGCCTCTGTATCGGAAAAATCAAATTACAATAATGTTACCCATACCGTATTTAGCAAAACTGACAAATATTTGGTTGCAATACGATTCAGTTTGACATAATTATTAGTGATTAAAATTTTCATTGGGACATAAGGATACATCCACAAATAACTTTCAGTTGCAAATAGTTGCTAAAACTTATACTCCATTTCTAAATTTATTTTATGCAAATATTTAAGTTACATCACTATAACGTCTGTTCACAGTTTGTATTTAAGCATCAATCCAAATAAATCTGCTATATAACTCGAGTTGCCATCATGGCGCCATTCAGTATAATATACTCTGTGACAGTATTATGGTTTACGGCAAATGTAACAAATCTCCTACTTCCTAGCAACTGATTTAAAAAATTAAAATATATATTTATTTATACACAGATTCGGAAAGAAAAACATCTAGCACACACACAAACTCAGAATTATCAAGATTTTACCTTATCTAAGGGTTAAAATAGTGTTTAACGAAAATCATCTGTCTGTTCTTAATACTTTCAGAGAAAATTTGTAGAAACAAAATCGTTTTAAAACCCTATTAAATGATTTCAGTGAATCAATTCAATATGTGAACGGTCCCTGGATTCATAAATTGCGGTGATTCATAAATTGGTGAAACGTACCGAAAAGCTACGGTAAAGTGAAAACAGTCAGGCTGTTTAACAATTTATCTCGTCTTAAATATACGCTTTTGAGACCTAAATTCATATTTAGTGGACTAAAATAATTGAACGATATTTTTGTAATTTAACTTTTTCGCTAGAGGAGCTGTATAAAAGTGTTATGTTTTAATCTTTTTACGTAACTGTTTCACATTATTCAAATTACTATTGCATAATCTAATTATACCTTATTTAAAGCATTTTTCAATTCGAATTATGTGTCCACACAACCAAAAGTTAAAAAAACTGACACTGTTCACTATTTTAAACACCTGGTATTCACAAACCTTTATGGTAAGCAACAAAGGGGGCTATATTAACAGTAATACCATCCGTCATATCACACAGCCATGCATTACAACCTTGAAATTTACAAACCATTGACTTGATTCTGCACAAGGTTACAAGGAATTGGTTGACAGCTACTGACGTCAAAAGAGAGCGTTTCAAAGATCGATTGAACTTGTCGGTTGACATCTATCGGCAACTTTAGTGACTTTTAACGAAGCTATTGCAGTTTTGTGCAGTTTGAGTTCAATATTTTTTAATTGGAAGCTGTTTACTTTAGATACCAAAAATTTACGAATTGTCGCACATAACTAATTTTCCTGCGGGCTATGAATTTATCTATTATCAACAGCTGAAGAACACCTGTGTGCATATTTTTGTCATTTTTGATTACGAATATATTGCGTAATAATGTAGAAATGTATTAAGAAAGCAGAAAATGTCATATATTAAAAATCACAAACATGCAGCATTTTATCTTGAACCAAACTCTGTTTAATGTGTTTTTAAATTGCATTTTGGTGTATAGAATGTTATGCCAAACACAAACATTTGTTTTCTAATTTTTTCTCTACACTAATTCCTATTCAACTTCTTTGTTCCAAACCTTTATTTTCCAATTGAATATTTTCTGACCATACTGCCTTTCATGGCAGTATAGTTGCTTCCATGAGTATTTTAGTAAAATACTTATTATATATATATATATATATAATTATATATAATATATATATATATATATAATATATAATATATATATATATATATATATATATATATATAATATATATATATATATATAATATATAATATATATATATGTAATATACATATAAATATATATATATATATATAATATATATATATATATACTCATTGCAATAAAAATTTGTCAGAATCGAACGAAATTTTATATATGTGAGTGCAACGTTGATATAATCAAGTGATTACAAAATCAAAGCAAAAGGATCATTTATTACAGGAAAAACTACAAATAAATGGAGGTTCTGGTACCCTGTTGGGCCCCCTCTAGCGAGAATATACGGTGCGATACAGAAGGGCACAAGTCCCGTATGGTGCCCCGCATCATCTCCTTCCACGGTTGTTGTAAGCACGCCTCTAGTTCAACCAAACTCATAGGCTGTCCAACTTGCTGACCCAAGTGATTCCAGACATGCTCGATCGGTGACAAATCTGGGTGGAGGGCAGGCCAGGGAAGGGTGGTAATGTGGCGGAGGTATTCCTGTGACACCCTTGCTATGTGTGACCGCTCATTGCCCTGTTGAGAAATACCTCCTGGGAGCCCTGCCATGAGTGGCAACACATTCGGCTGAAGGATGTTACGAACGTACCGCTGGGCTGTCATGATTAAATGGATCAATATTAGAGGTGACCGGGTGTCGTATGGGATGGCACCCCATACCATCACACCAGCTGTGGGTGCGGTGTGCCGCAGTAAAGTGAAAGCAGGATTGAGGCGTTCACCACGGTGCCTCTACACACGTACACGTTTGTCATCACTGCCCACATTGAATCTCGATTCGTTGCCTGGTTTCATTCGGTTGCTGTCCAATCCCGTCGAGCGCGACACCACTCCAATCGGAGGCGAAGGTGGGTGGGTGTCATTTGCAACACACTTAATGGGCGCCGCGATACCAAATGACCTTCAGCCAGGCACCTCGCGATGGTACGGACAGACACAGGGGCCCGTAGTGAAGGTGCTGTCTGTGTCCTGATAACGGACAATGATGCTGTGGGTGCGTGTCGGGTGATGTGACTGCCTTCTCGGCTATTGGTCTGCCGAGGGTGTCCTGAGCCTGGCCGCCATGTATGCGACCTGTCTCTCGTCCACTGGCACCAACAATTCCTCACAGTAAAGTCAGAACGGGCTAGGTGGCGGGCTACTGGCCGAGCTTACTAGCCGGCTTCCATCATTCAGATAATTCTTCCCCTCTTGAACTGTGACAGCTGATCATATTGTCTTCGATATCGGCGTAACGGCATCCCTAATGAAAAAGAGTCCCTCTGCAATAAAATAATTACTGGCAAAAAGCCTTTGTGTATCTTTATTCTGCACCAAAGAGAATGAAGTTCAACTCTTTCTGGTGGCATTACGCAATAACTCTGCATTTCTAATAATTTGCATATCTGTCTGACAAGTGCCTTCATGCCAAGTTTCGTTACGATCCCACAATGACTTCTTGGTGCGCAAACTTTTATGGCAATGAGTGTATGTATACATACACACACACACACACACACATATATATATATATATAGTACTATGCGATACCATGTTTGTAACTATATTGATTTGAAAAAGCGTTTGGCACTAATAAAGTTTTGAGGGTAAAAACAAGAAAGATCAATCATGCTTAAAGCATTTATTATGAAACACATTACAACTTCAATGCAATTTTATTTAAACATCTCTAAAATGCAATACATTCTTCGGTAATATTTTAAAACTTATCACAATACTACATTAATTTATTATATTTGAAAACTTAAACTTTCATCGAAAAATATGAACTTCATTCAAATGACGGCATTGAAATATAAATTGCCTGGTTTTAACAAAATTTCCAATTTTTGTTATTTTGATCACTTTTATGTTGTCTGGGATTCGGCCATTTTTTCCCCACGGGCATGATCGATTGTTGTTTCGGGGGTGCAGAGTCTCTGGGAGCGTTTTCATGAAGTCAAATCTAGCTTCTAACCAGGAAATAGGGGTCGCAATCCCCCTTGACCTTTCTGCAACCCTGTAAACACAATCATTCCACCTATATATTTTCTTTTTTCATTTTAAATCTTATATTTCAAGAGTCTGATAGTGCGGCAATTTGCGCCTTTCTCTTTCTTGAATTTCATACTTTTTGGGATTGTATTTCTTTATATATATATATATATATATATATGAGTTGTTCATATTTAAAAATTGCGATTTCTACATGAAAACTATGCATAAACCACTGTAAGCAAAAACAAGAAAGTTCAATCTTGCATAAAGCATTGATTATGAAACACTTTCCAACTGCAATGCAATTTTATTTAAACATCTCTAAAATGCGATGCATTCAGCGGTAATATTTTTAAAATTATTACAATACTACAATAATTTATTATATTTGAAAACTTCAAACTTCATCGAAAAAATGCTCTGTATGGATTAAATGACGTCATCGAAATATAAATCACCTGGCTCTCTATGTAAATATTTTATTGATATATTTTTATTTATTTCATCACAGTATTATAATAATTTGTTTTATTTAAAAAGTTAAAATCATGTAGGTAAAAAAAATTTAACTCTATGCGTAAAACTTCATCGAAAAAGTCTGCTATAAATTCGTCTGTAAAATCAAAGAACATTTCATTCATATCAGCTATATTGTAGATTCCAGAGCTAAATAATTTTGCATTAAAGAAATTCAGCAAGTCTTATACAACTCATCCTACATCTTAATGTGTTTACATTCTTCATAAGTGAAAATTAGGCTTCATATAGAAATAATCAAAGTTTTATGATCATTTAAACTCAAATATATTGTAATTGTATTGTTTTATACTAATGATGCACAGAAATTAAGCAAAAATAAAGCAGGTTTAGGACGGATACAACACTAAATATACATACAACACTACATCAAAAGAAACTTTAAAAATCACGCTTTGGACACAAGATAGATGCTCCGACCTCTCAAATAGTTGCGGTAAGCCCTCTGGTTCAGCCGAGAGGTCTGTGTCTGCAACAAGGTGGATGCCATATTTTATTTTGATGTGGGTCACGTGATCTCTTCATATGATATGGGTGTAATTATTATTTTAATTTCTTTTTTTAAACTGCCGAATATATTTTGCTGAAATTCTTTTTATATTTTTACGGGATAATTTCAATATTTCCTAAAACTTTCGAGGCAATTTCTGAATTTTAAATTTGCTTAAAAAAATGTTTGAAAAATTAGTTCCCATAGAGTATAATGTATTTCATTTCTTAAACCGGGGTTCAATCCAAAACTAATTGGTTGATACTGTTCATTTACATTCCCGTATGTCCCCACAGGCAGTCTGAATAACATACTAAAATTTCATTTTGATAAAATCATTTTTACGGCAGTTATCGCACGAACGGTCATGCAGAATGCATAAAGTTATAAGCACTTTTCAGCTACGTTGTAAAGCGTTAAAAACCCATCTCTAGCACATGCTTTACCAAGAGGAGTTAACCTAAATAACGATAGACCAAGATTAATAGGACACAATTAGTAGGTAACTGGTAACTTATAGCTATACAGGTAAAAGGAGAATGAAGAGAATAATTATTGTAAAGATATAAAATACAATCGAAAAGGACATGAGTATGAATGTATACAAAAATCATTAATAAATATATAAATATATATATAAGAATATATATAAAAAAATATATATATATACATACATATATATATATGTGTTGAAGACCCAGACCGTCCGGCTCGTCAACAAGGACTCGAGCAACCATTTGGACGGACGGCATATATATATGTGTGTGTATACACACACACACACACATATATATATATATATACATACATATAAATATATATATATGTAAAGTTATATATGTGTGTGTGTGTGTTTCTGAAAGTACCAAACTTCAGTAAAAACTAGAAATTGCAAGAAGATTCTAAGTTTCGCCATACTGCTCTAATAAAAGTCCAAAAAAGTTTAAAAACTGGGTATACGTCGAAATATAAACACAATGGCCAATGGTAAGATGTAGAAAAGAGCGGCAATCTTAATGCGATTATTTCTGTTTCTTAATTATTTACAAAGAATTAAATTAACTGATTGATATTGCAAATAAAATATATTGTATATGTACATGAAAACTTAATCTCAAAGAAAACTATAAAAGTCAACTTAAGTGATAGATTAATCAATGTATTTATATTTTTATCATATAGATCAAAAGAAAATATCCTTGTATTTAGGTTAAATTAAAATTAATAGTATTGAGTAATTTTGAAATGAGTAAAGTACATGGTTCTATGCACAATCAGTAATGAACTGGTTTGCAGCGTAAAATGCTGCACAAACAATAAATAAGCATATGTATGTCTCGGAAATCAACTGAAGAAGGAAGTTCAGTTGACTTTTGAAACGCACATATGCCTATTTATCATGATTTGCACTGCATTTAACGTTGTAAACAAGTTCATTATTTTGAAATGTTTCTATGCCTCTGATTTTAATGATACGCAGTTGTGGACACAGTTATTCTTCAAATTTCCAAAAGTCCATACCTTACAATTCATTGCAAGATAGTGAACAATCATGACATTTCGTATTGCCCAAAACACCATTAGATTTAAACAAAGCCATTTGTGAGTTGCACTTTTTCGGACAGTTGGACTTCCCTACAGCAAAAGAAATCTTCCTGACAGTTTCAAGAACAATCACTTCTACTTTTCCAGCTTCTACAGATTTTATGGAATTTTCGTTGCTGGTTATTGATAAAAGACCAACAGTCCTCAAGCATCTTCGACAATTATCCTACAGCCTTGGTAAATCTGAACATTTACCAGCTGTCGAGGATGTAAGCAACTTTTGTATTAGCAAATGACGGATCACCTGATCTTTTTATGTTTTATTTTAAAACTTAACAAGGAAATATATATATATTTAGTTTGACGAATGCATTTTGGGGAACAAATCCCGCTAACAATTATAAGGAAAAAAGTTCCGCTTAGTACAGACTCGCCGTTTTAAAGTTATCAGAGAGTTCTATACGAAAAAAAAGTTCTGTGCTGTGTCACGTGATTTAGCTCTACGCGACGGGAAGAAGTATCGAGCATGCTCAGACATGCCGTCCGGTCTTTCAGTGATATAACATTCAAAATAAAAATATAATCAAGATACAAATACATCAACAATTCAACTTAATATTACAAGAATTTAAGACAACACACTACTATTTTTACATTACTAAGGGTAGTACGAGCAATTTGGAAATTGCCAGCTTAAACACACCATATTTTGTCTTAACATCTACCACACGAATAATTTTATCTTGCCCGGGTAAGTCTTAATTATGCGATCCAGGATCCATTAACATGTAGGCCAATTTTCTTCCTTAATTTTCTTCCTTCCTTTTCTTCCTTTTAAGACCATGTAACCAAATTTTACATTTTGTTTGTCAAATATCCACTTGATATGTTGTTGTAGATTATTAGGGTAATTACTGCTTCATATTTTCCAAATTGTCTGCACTATTTTAGTGCTTCTCTGCCACAGATTTAGTCTGTTGGCTTCAATATTTACAAAAGAAGGTTGAAGTATGAGATCTGCCTACAATGAAATGAGCAGGTGTTAAAATATTTAAATCTTCGATATCCAATGGTAGTAGAATAAGTGGACGAGAGTTTAACATAGCTTCAATTTGGACTAAAATAATATTTAAGAGACTTCACCCCCAGCCTCCTAAAGACAACCAAAATTTGAAGGCCTGGGAGGCATAATTTCCCATTCGATGTTTCCTTCTGAAGTGAATTGCGCGAGCGTTTCATCTTGATTGCTCATCAACTTATAGAAATCCCTTAATTCCCTAACAAATTTGGTAGTGTTATCAGAAAATATATTGCACATTTTCTTCTCCTAGCCACAAAACGTTTTAAATTTGCTATCATGGATTCTGGCGTTAAATCGGAAAATTTTTCTCAGTGGATGGCCTTTGTTACAAGGCAAATGAATATACAAACGTCAATTTTAATAGGATATCCCTGTCTTTGATTTTTATCTTGTATGAAAAAGAGACCACATAAATCAATATCTAATGAATTAAACATAACATACAATCTCCATTTTCTGGCAACACGCTTTAGGATTTGAATTAAAACATTAAATATAAGTATGCACTGTTTTCCTTGGATTCGATCGTATTTGCTTTTATGTCAAGAATTGCATGCAAAATAAGTATTTAATTAATATATTTCAGCCATTTTAGTCATTTATTTGAGATTTCCGCGAACTTTGCAGGCCATTTTGTAAAAATATAGGTTGGTTATATTTTTCCGGATCACACCAAAATCTAATCAGTATCATGATAACCCTCCAGTTATGTAACTACTAAATTTTAAGACATTTTATTAAATAGCTTTTAACTGCAGTGAAAATAGGTATCGGTTCCTCAAAATAAAGAAGACTTAACTATCTGGACAATGGCCTAACTTAGAATAATGGGGTTGGTCTTATTCTTTTCACCGTCAAATACTACGTATAAAACAAGCCTGCAATTGGTGTATTTGTAGTATTTTATTTTAGATCTTGACGATTTGTGCTGGGCATTTCGCAATATTTTTAAGCTTACCAAAATCTATCCAGCCCAATGGTTAACAACAAGTGACTATCTACCAACTTTTGTGAAATTTGATGAATTAGTTTCTCAGATAGAGTTGATACATACGATTCCTGTGGGCCATTTCGCAAAAACAGGCAGATTCTTGTTTCCAGAATCATACCAAAATATATTTAGCACAAGAATTTTTCTGGATACATTTCATTTTTTTGGGTCATTTCGTAAAAAAATGCAGGTTATTTCTTCCAGGATCATACAAAAATCTAGTAAGTACCAGAGTAACCCACGATTGACTTACCTACCTAATTGTGCAAAGATTGGCTAATTAGTTTTTCAGCTAGATTGGATACACACGATTTCTGTGAACCATTTCTCAATTTCCTTTTTCCCGAATCGAAACAAAATTGAATCAGCACCAGGCATCAGTGACCACAAGTGACTTATCTACCAAATTTTATAGAATTTGGTCAATTAATTTTTGAATTAGATTGGATGCATACATTGCTCACAACTCAAATCGCAACACCATTAAGTTGCAGTTTTATATCTGTCTGTCTGTTCGTTCGCCCGATAACTGCAGTAAAAATGACTTTTTCAAATTGAAATTTTAGTATGCTGTTGAGACTTATGGGACATATGGGAATGTAAATGAATAATATTACCCAATTAGTTTTGAATTTAATCAGGGTTTAAAACATGAAATACACTGCTCACAACTGTAATCGCAACACCATAAAGTTGCAGGTGTAGCTTTATGTAAATCAGGCAATGGAAACAGCAAGGCGAGATATGCAAATGATCACAGTTTCGTTACTCATAGTGACATAACACCTGGCGGAGCAGCATAAAAGCTCCAGGTCAAGGAGGAGCGATGTCACAGCTAAATTGTAGCGTCATTGGTGCCAGGTTGTAAAAATCATCACAGTATGCCAAGAGTACGTCGACATACCGCATACGTTCAGTTGTCATCAGTTGCACCAAATCATTGTTTTGCGTGAGGGTGGAATGAGCCTTCAAAGGGTCGCTTAACGATTGGGTCTTGATGTGAGCACAGTTCAACTGTGTGTGTTGTGGTTTGTGAGAGACAACGAAACGACACGAAAATCAGGTAGTAGAGCTTCCAGGAGTACCATACCACGTGAAGATCGTGTGCTTCTGAGAAGTGTTGCGCGGGAGCCGTTTGCCACAGCAACCGTGTTACAACACACACTACAGGTAACGTGGTTTCGGCGCAAACAGTTCGAAACAATTTGCATGAAGCAGGACTCCGAGGTAGACGACATTTTCGACACTTACCGTTTCAACGTCTTCGCTGGTTCCGTCGCCTCCAGTGGTGTCGAATGAGACGCTATTGGTCGACAGAATGGCAAAACATTCTGTTCAAGAATGAATCACGATTCTGTTTTGGTATGCCAGATTGCCGTAACAACGCCACTAGATTGCTTTCTCTATCAGTCGCCACAAAACCCCTAAGTGGTACCATGGTTTAGGGTGATATAACATTTGGTGGACGAACACCTTTGGTCCACGTTTCTGGCAGTATCACGGCACAACGATACGTCTCTTACATTATGAGACCTGTGGTACAGCCATATATGTCAACCAGACCTGGACTGCTTTTTCAGCAGAATAATGCCAGGCCACATAATGCACGGGTAACTGTGAATAGTCTACAATGTTTTAATATCCTGCCTTGGACAGCATATTATCCGGATTTGTCGCCAATTGAGCATATCTGGAACGTCATGGGTCGTCGATTAAAAGAACTCCCAATTCCAGCAAACCATGTTCATTTACAAGCCCGATTGCATGTTGTGTGGAATGCCATCCCTCAGCACACCATTGACCATCTCATTGACAGGATGCCTCGTCGTATTCAATCCTGCATATCCGCTCGCGGAGGACCTATTCCACATTGATCTAATGTCAAAGTTCCATGCCTTCGCTTTCCAGGTATGATTTTCGAACATTTGCACATCTGCATGCTACAATTGTATTCTGTAAATTTCATAAAGCTATATCAATTTATTCATGTTGTTGCGATTTCAGTTGTGAGCAGTGTGCGTTTCACAGATACACACAAAGACGTCACCCTAGAAATATATTTTTGTGTTCTAGGGTGCTCGAAACATGTAGATTCGTCGAAAACTTTCGACACGATTCCAATACTTTCCTTATATTTTGCCATGTATTGCAGGGAAAGTAAGAAATCCCAAATTTTTTTCAAAAAATCTTGTATTTAACTATTTAAAGTATGGTAAACTGGAGTCACTTAGTCCGTTTATTAATATCTATGGGGAATTTTGTTTTAAATTTTTCTAACATTGTTTATTTTAACTAATAAAGTACAAGTTGTTGTTGTTGAGACCCAGACCGTCCGACCTATAATAAAGTACAAGTGTAAAAATTTAGATTTTTCGTTTTTCCAGAAATACCACCCATAGAGTTGAAACTGTTTTAGTAAAATTCAGCACCTTACTTTAAGAATTTAGGTCTATGGCCAATGTTTAAGGAAATAAACTCCGTAACCATCTATCAAATCCCTATATATACCCACGTACAGGGTGTTACAAAATGATTGCTCTGGAATAGCTCTGGAATGATTGGTTAGTCGCCGACCCATGGTTTCAATTTAAAAAAAAAATCTTCAAATATGGTAGACTTTTAGTTTCCGACAGTTTTGATCACTTGACACGTTTTAGTAAAAAGGTTCAAAACGTAACATTTTATACAGGTCTTCTACAAAGAAAGTTCAAATTACGAAAATTTTCTGTGATCATTTTATGATCGTTTGGAACAGAACCTGCTCTTTAATATACAAAATTGGATATAAACATTTATCAAAATTATTGGACTTTTATCCGATCAAAGCAAACGAGGACACCATAAATTTCACGTGTCGTATAAAATTGAATTTAGTTAGATAAAATTCGCATTCAAAAGCTCACATTTATATCTATCTTTAGCAATAGTTTTATATTAATATAATTTACATATCTAATGAAATATTATTTATACATGGCGACTGTAAATTTGCAGAATACCCCTACTTAAATATAAACATGGCATTTATAAAGGAGCTTCCATATGGGAGCAAGTGGTTTGTGAACTTCATTTTCGAAATAATTACCCGATTACCCATCGGAAATTTTAATGAGTGTTATCTCAAGTAATTTTGATTGTATGATAATGGAACAGTTTTGTTGAACTAATTGTGCTATGGAAAATATATTTATAAATGAAAAAGAATTCTAGAGGGCCCGTATAAAAAATTACATTTGGTACTATTTTACTAAAAGGTATCACGTGAACAATATTTCATACGATGACAGTCTACATTAATTAGAGCCTTTATTAAATTGGAATGGGGTACCGTTCAAGAGAAACTTAGGGGTGTAATCTTTTTGACCCTGTATATACACTTACACTTTTCTGCCTATATTGAAAGAAAGTAGCCGCTGTTTGACAAATTTCTCGTTTCTCGAGATTTTCTGCTTCGCACCGAAAAAATTATAGCATGCAAAGATCTAAAATTTGGTACATTTGTAGAGAAATGCTTGGGAAATACGTTGAAATGAAACAGTTTTCGATATATATTGTAGTTTAAGAAATATTTAATATCAAAGACAAAATATTTGAGCTGCAAGTTTACGGCCTGGACAGACTAACGATAGCAAGACCACGAATTTTTGCAGGCAGGTACCCACATAGTTGAATACTTGCAGGATTGAGCCCCTTTTATAAAATGTGATGTAGTTTACGAGATATTATACTTCTTTTATGCATTTCTAAACCGCAAAAACTGTACAAAAATATGAAATTTGGTACATTTATAGAAAAATAATAGAATAGCACGGTAAAATAAACTGTTTACCGATTCAAACTTTATTTTGGCTTAAAAGAGCTCGCGAACGTAGCTCTAAGATTGCAGAGAGTAGGAGATGAAGTCTCCCAACTCGCGAAACGTACCGACCAGGGGGTAGAAGCCCCTAGTACTATATACGAAAACTCCGGGTTTTTTTTTTTTTTTTTTGCAGTTTTTGTCGTTGTGTCATAGCTTAAGTCTTTATTTATTTTCTATTAAATCTATACTTGATTTTTATTCTTTTATAATTTAATTGCTTGCTACTTTTAAGAAAAATAAAAGGAAATGAACAACTGAAAGTAATAACATACATATTTTAATTTACTCAAGCCTCATTGAATTTTTCTCAACAAATTTGTATATAAATAGATATTGATCGAAGAGAAAATAATTAAAGCACTTCTTTTACACTGTGATTTGTAATACGAAGTACTTACTCACATAATTATTCTGCGAATCTTAGTGTTTAAAATGAGTTTTTATAAATAGTTTTTAATGAAATTCTAAAGATATTTCTGCAGCTGTTGTGGGTTTCAACAATAGATTTTGTGACAAATTCCAAAATGTGTTACGTTCATTTCAACACTCACAGCTGTAAATGATGTCTAGAAGATTATTATAGAGTGAAATAGTAATCAGAACTCCCTGGGAGTTCTACGCTTGCATTTTCCACTGTCAGCTGCAAGGGACAATCTAAAATCTCGCCCCAAATTATGCTTGCGAAATACGTTAAATACCATTTTAGTATTTTCTTCACACGGCTCGTAAATTAGAGCAAAAAATAAGTTACATTACATTTAAAATGTTAAGCAACATTTAATAAATCCGTAAGCGAACGAATTCAAATATTTGAGTTAGAAAAATTTAGAAATATATATTTCATGCACTTCAGAAATATTTGTGTTACAAAAATTTTGAACGCATGTTTTATGTACTTCAAAAGTATGTGTGTTAGAAATTTTTAAAGTGATAGATAACATAAATAGAGGTTGCAGAGAAAAGTCATAACATCATTTTCACCATAATTTTATCACTATATATAATTTCGCAACATGTTTTTGTCTTTGCAGACCATCTAGAAGCCCCCCGGTGACTTAGAAGGCTGCATCTTTGCAGACTTATAGTATCCACTGCGGTACAAAAAATAGCATGCCCAATTTTCAATTTAATCTCACCGGCGAGGAGAAAATGGGTATAGTTGTATTTTTCAATCAGTCTTTTTAGACCCTCCAGAAATCCCCTGGTGGCCTAAAAGGCAGAATAGTTTCCCACTTATAGTATCGACCACAGTACAGAACCTAACAGAGCCGTATTTTCGGTTTATGTACTGGGAGTGGAGAATAGATTTTCTCAAGAAGTCTCTTCAGACCCTCAAATAGTCCCCCTAGTGACCTAAAAGCTGAATTTTTGCACATTTATTACATTGACCATCGGGTATAACCTAACGTTATTGGATCATGTATCCTTCCCCTCCGAGATTATGACTTCTTTTATTCTATCGAAACACTCAAGCAGCCCTCTGTGGCGGCTTAGAAAGCTGAATCTTTGCACAGCTATAGTATCGACCACTGGACAAACTAATGGAGCTGGATTTTGGATTTTTCTTTCAGAGTGAACAAAATGGGGTGAGGGGTAAAGACCCTCAAAACCCTCCTTAAGTCTCCGTCAGTGACATGAAAGACAAACTTAACCATGTGGCAAAACCTAGCAAAACCAATTTTCAATTGAGACAATTGAGATAACTACTTTCAACGCTAAGTACCAGACACTGTTAAACAAAATCAAAGTTACTAAAAAAGTGTCAATTTAATTTTCAAAGAGTGTTAATTTTCTTGTTTTTGAAGGGCTTGAAATACTAGTAATGTATGATTCCAGAGGCATACAACTGCGTGTGCAGTGCCCTTATTTTGGTCAATGAAATGGAAGGACTTACAGCCACCTAGTGGTGAATTTAAGAACTTAGTGAATCTGATTAACTCACTAAGCAAGATACAAGCAAAATGTCGAATAAATATCTTGAAAGCATGTTAGAAGTATTTGGAATCAGCAGATAATATTTAAGCGGCAGTTGCATAAATCGACAAGGGGAGAATAATAAAATGAGTTCTTATAATTTCTGCAAAAAATATTCGTACATAAAGTTCCAAATAGGATAGATGCATTAGATTATTTTATTTCAACGCAGCGATCTGATTAATTAAGAAAACAATGACCATTGCATAGAGCATTTTCTTATTAAAAACTATATAAAATAATTTGTTCCTTATTGAAGGTTTCGACCTATGGAAGCCACACCTATAAAAGAGTGCATGCCTATGGATGTGCACGCCTTGATGTGGGATCTCAGATCGCGAGAGAATTGGAGATTTTATTTGTATTGCGAGAATGATTTTACTTCAAATCAGGTGATTTGGAAATTGAGTGTGGTGTTATATTTGTATGTATTATTTAAATATCTGACACTTATTTAGTTGAAAAGAAAAGTTTTTGACTCAAAACATTCGTTCTAGTATTTCGTGAATAAGACAGATATCGATTTAATTCCTAAATTTGTTAAGCGACGCTTTATCTTAGGCACAGAAAATATGGTGACAGAGTGCATATGCAATTGAATGACAGTTAGAGCTAATATTGAAGATAGCGTAAACTTAACTTTGAATACGAAAATTAAAAAGAATGTATGAAACATAATTGATCAAAAAAGGAGAATCTTAAGATACATTAAAAGCTTGTTATCTAACACTTTTTTAGAAAACAAGAGTGGGTTTATTTTTAAAAGTTGAAGATTATTATAATGTTTTCTTTTCTTTATATAATTGATAACATTTTTGCTATGGACTGCTATGAGTATATTTGTTTTAATTTCTTTCAATTTTTAAATATTACATGTATTTATACCGGTTCGTTTTGTTTTGAGAATGAGTGTAAACCATGACGTTTTATTAATAAGTTTTGGGATGTTCTTAATAGTGTGTAGCCGTCGACATGTAACTTTGCGTCCAACAGCAGCAGTCCTCGTTACTCAATTTTTTCTTCCACTGCTTGCAAAGGATCTCCCTGGCAGCTCAGGAAATCTATAATTGAACTATAATTGAAGTACTATAATTGAAGTTTGTTGGAAGAAAATCACGCAAATACTTATATAAAAAAAAGAAAAAGAAATCGACTATACCTTATCATTTAAGAACATCTGATTGCCGAAAGTAAAAATTATTTTCTGTTCAACAATACGTATGACAAAGTTTATTTACAGTACTATAAATAAAGGATATTAAATGACTGATATTTTAAATATAACTTTGTTTTAATATGTGCATATTTAAACCAATATCTGAAAGTTGAAAAGATTGTTGACAATGATGAAAATCTTCTATAATCCAACGCAAATTCACTGGTAAGTAAAACATAAATCGGGAGATTGAGAAAAATGTTCATGCTTATCGTCTTTGGTTCATAGTAAAATAAGTGTTGGAATATATTGCTGTTACATAGTCTTTATATCTATGTGAACACTAAAATGATTTAAAAGAACAACTTATAGTGAATATAAAATGCATTTTACTATACTGAATTGCTCTTAATTTTAATTATAATAATATTGTATTACTGGCTAGATTTTGTAAGCAAATGGCGTCTTGGAATAAATATATTTGTTCTTAAGTGTTTCATAGCTTAGTGTTTATGCTCCATGGGCGAGTAGAGATAAATTAGATCATAATAGGAAGTAAATTGATCCTTAAGAGATTAGTTAAAACTTGGTCAGTTCCGTAAAATTAGTAAAATATATAAACTAAAAAAATATCGTCAGTAATTGATGTTGCTGTAATCTAGAAATTCAAGAGATGCCATGAAATCCAGTTCATCGAGATTAAATATAAAATAATTAAGTTATTTCAGAATTATAATACAGAGCCTTTTTATGGTAGCTAGTTATAGAAAATACAGTGACCAGTCAATTGGCCATCCATTAAACAGTACCAAATAAATGGGATCTATTTCACTATCTACATATCTACAGATTGCTAAAAAACTCACTGTCTCCTTTGTTATAAACATAGTCAATTACTTTTTTTTCTTTTACAATATACTACAATACAACCAATGTTATGCATGAGTACCTATTGAGCTAGTTGAAGTTAGAATTTTATTTTGTTCAATTTCATTTTGTTAAAATTTTATTTCGTTGAACTGTGAGTGTGTTGTTTTAATATATTGTGAAGTTTCAATGCTAAAGACGTACTAATACTAAAAATCAAAGACGCTTCAATACTGGAAAAACTATACTTTGTTTCAAATTGATTTAATTTGCAGTTTAATTACATCTAGTGATTATATACGGGGTCGTTTTAATAAATAAGGTAACAAAATATGTCACGCGTGAAACTGATTTTTAAATGGGTACATTTAGATAGTATGGATTACTTGGACCTCTGGTATCTTTTCCTTGCCACTAGAGTGCACATATCAGGCTCATTGTTTAGCAAACGTTTGTAAAGGACATCACTTCTGGAAACTTGGTCGAACGTTAAGATCCGTAGTGTAATAACATTTCTACGAGTTCAGCGCGTAACACCATATTGAAATGCATTGCAACTTCTTAAGGTATATGAATCTAATGTTATGTCATTTAGGCAGGTTTGAATTTGGTGAAAAGAGTTTGATAGGGATGGGAGATTTGAAAAATGAAACATATGAGAGATAAAAAACGAGGCCTGATCTAGGACCTGGCGATTTACGTATCTTTGGACCATTGAAGAAGCACCTAACTGGAAAGGGATATGCAGCAGAAAACCAGATTCAACAAGCAGTAATGTCCTGGATACAGAACCTTGAAACTGATATCTTTAGGTCTTGCCAGGTCTTTCTTCACCATACCTTGGTGTACCAATGGGCAAATCCCTGGACAAGTATGACGATTACTTGAAAAAGTATGTACGTCCTTTCGTGTTATCTTTACATTAATATAAGAATAAATGCATTCATACATCAGGCCTTGTTATCTTTTTTAATCAGAAACTCTCGCCCAACAAGCAAAAGTGTAAAAGAAAACATATTTGGAATTTATTATAATTTTATAATAAGGGTATTAAAAGTACAAAACTTAGCAGATCATGCAGTTAAAATTTAATAATTCTGTTCATGCAAATTTCAGCCAAACCTAAAAAAATATTGTATATCACTATACATATATTATTTAAACCCAGAATTCTGATTCCCTTAGAGACTCTCTATATAAAGCAAATGAGGTATTGACAAAAGCGCCTCTAAATTTATATTAAAATTTATTTGTACACATTGAATAAATTATACAAATAAATCAATATACATTACACAATATATACAATAAATCAATATACATTATCTTTTTTGATCAGAAACTCTCGCCCAACAAACAAAAGTGTAAAAGAAAACATATTTGGAATTTATTATAATTTTATAATAAGGGTATTAAAAGTACAAAACTTAGCAGATCATGCAGTTAAAATTTAATAATTCTGTTCATGCAAATTTTAGCCAAACCTAAAAAAATATTGTATATTACTATACATATATTATTTAAACCTAGAATTCTGATTCCCTTAGAGACTCTCTATATAAAGCAAATGAGGTATTGACAAAAGCGCCTCTAAATTTATATTAAAATTTATTTGTATACATTGAATAAAAATCAATAAATAGCAGCCGTTTTACATAACAGAAAACATTGTTTCAATCTTCAACCGTGAATACACGTATTTAAACCATTTATTTTACTGGAGAGGCAAAAATAATCTCAAAAAAGATTTATTAGATACATGGGTGTTGCGCGTCTTTCGGTTATTTACAAATTATAAATTATTTTTCTAGAAACGAACGGGATTCATTTCAGACATGTTTCCAATGGAGAGTTCAAAATCTACTACTGATACAATCGTTCTCCGGGGGGACATAAAACATTTTTCTGCGCAATTTCACTTCAGCAAATGTTGAAAGAATTAAAATTTATTTCGTCATAAAATGTGATAATGGCATCCGTTTTAGTTACAGCGCAGTGGAGATTCGTATTTTCTCCAATACAACGCATTAAATATGTACGTGAAAGAAAAATGTACGAAATAATACTAAATTTCAGAAAAATTGAGAAAGTACCGAAGAGTTCGATATGAACCTGACGTATGGTTTTGCTTTCCGAATCAATTTATTTATGTTAACTCCACAGAAAAAAAATTAAAAAATCTGACGTGTCCAACACATGACGTTCACTGCGGATTAATAAACATTGATGTTGTAAGAAAACAATGACACAAATTAGAGCTTTCTTATTACATGATCTCTGTGAAAAATTCTAAACGTGTAGCTGTTACTGATTAATATAAACATAAAATCTTTTATGAAATTATTTCGAGATATCAAAATTCCTGTCGAAAAGTAAAATGCATAATATAATTATAAATACCAATCACTAGTACGCATTTATTTTTTATTAAAAGTACAAATAATTCAGTCATTTGCTAACAGTGCAAACATCATATATATTTTAGATATCCTCCATTTTAGAATAAAAAAATCTGATATGGACAGCACATGACTTTCCCTGCCCTCAATTTCATTTTTTCTTTATTTCTTTAAGAACTCATTTAATTGAGTTTAATTGCACAAAATGACACTAAATTTGCATTTTTAATTCCATTTCTGTTTTTATTTGGTAATTGGACATTTTTCCAAAGGCGGCATAAAAAGTATGAAAAATCACAAATATTTCAGAGAACGACGCTTAGTCCTAGATTAATAGAGTTGTTCTTATTCTTTTCCTCGTCAAAAATTACGTATAAAACAATCATTTAATTGATACATTTGAACATACGTAGTTTTTTTTAGATATTGTCGATTTTTGTGCAGGCCATTTCGTAGAAAAAGGCAGGTTGTTCTTTTCCAAATCATACCAAAATCTAATCAGCACCAGAGTATCCCACATGTGATTTATCTACCAAATTTTGTGAAATTTGGTCAATTTATATTTCAGCTAGAGTGAATATATGAGGTTTTTGCGGTCCATTTCGCAAAACAAACGAGTTCTTTTTTTTCGAATTATACCAAAAACTAATCAGCACCAGGGTCATACCCAAGTGACTTATCTACAAAATTTTATGAAATTCGGTCCATTAGTTTTTGAGTTAGAGTGGATACATACATTGCACAGACACACAGACAGACAGACACACACACAGACGCCACGCTGAAAATATTTTTTTCGTATTCTAGAGGTCTCGAAACGTGTAGATCCGTCGAAAACTCGAGTTGAGATTTTCGACATGATTCCAATACTTTCCCTATACATTACCATGTATTGCAGGAATAGTAAAAAATCTGATGTGGCCAGCACATGACTTTCCCTGCATACTCAAATTCAGTTTCTTTAATTTCTTTAATAATTCATTAAATTGAGTTTAATTGCAAAAAATAACAGTAAATTTGCATTTTTAATTCAATTTCTGTTTTTATTTTGTAATTAGACATTTTTCTAAAAGTGGCATAACTAAATGCGAAAAATCTCAAATATCTCGAGAATGGTTAGTCCTGAGTAATAGAGTTGTTCTTATTATTTTCCTCATCAAAAATTACGTATAAAACAAGCATTTAATTGATATATTTGAACATACGTAGCTTATTTTTAGATTTCGCGATTTCTGAGAGCCATTTCGTAAAAAAAGTCAGGTTGTTCTTTTCCGAATAATAACCAAATCTAATGAGCACCAGAGTATCCTCCAAGTAACTTATCAAATTTTGTGAAATTTGGTCAAATAGTATTTTTGAGTGGATACATGACATTTTTGTGGGCCATTTCGTAAAAAATGGCAGGTTGTTCTTTTCCGATTAATACCAAAATCTAATCAGCACCAGAGTATCGTACAAGTAACTTATCTACGAAATTTTGTGAAATTTGGTCAATTAGTATTTTAGCTAGAGTGGATACATGAAATTTTTAAGGGGCCATTTCGCAAAAAAAGGCGGGTTTTGTTTTTACGAATCGTACCAAAACCTAATCAGCACCGGGGTCATACCCAGGTGACTTACCTACCAAATTTTATGAAATTCGGTCCATAAGTTTTTGAGTTAGAGTGGATACATACATTGCACAGACACACAGACAGACAGACACACAGACAGACAGACAGACACACACACACACAGACGTCACGCTGAAAATATTTTTTTCGTATTCTAGAGGTCTCGAAACGTGTAGATCCGTCGAAAACTCGAGTTGCGATTTTCGCCATGATTCAAATACTTTCCCTATACATTACCATGGATTGCAGGAAAAGTAAAAATCTGATGTGGGCATAACATGACTTTCTCTGCAGACCAAATCCACGTTCTCTTTATTCCACGTTCTCTTTATTTTAATTAAATTTAATTCACTTTTAATTCAATTTTCGTTCTCGTTTGGTAACTAGACTTATTTTCAAAGGCGGAGTAGAAAAAATACGAAAAAACTAAAATATCTCGAGAACGGCTAGTCCTGGTGTAATGGGGTTGGTCTTATTCTTTTCTTCGTTAAAAATTACGCATAAAACAGGAATTTAATGGATATATTTCAGCATACATAGTTTTTTTATTTTAGACTTTGTCGATTTTTGCGGGCCTTTTTGCAAAATAAGGCAGGTTATTTTTTCCGAATCGTACCAAAATCTAATCAGCACCAGGGTGACCCACAAGCGACTTATCTACCGAATTTTACGAAATTTGGTCTATTAAATTTTCAGCTAGAGTAGATACAAGCTTTTGCGGGCCATTTCACAAAAAAACAGCGGGTTCTTTTATCCCGAATCGTACCCAAAACTGATCAGCACCAGATTCGCCCACAATTGACTTACCTACCACATTTTATGAAATTCGGTCAATTAGTTTTTTAGTTAGAGTGGATACAAAATCTGCACAGACAGACACACAGACACACACACAGACGTCACGCTAAAAATAGTTTTTTCGTATTCTAAAGGACTCGAAACGTGTAGATCCGTCGAAAACTCGAGTTGTGATTTTCGACATGATTCCAATACTTTCCCTATACATTACCATGTATTGAAGAGAAAGTAAAAATTAACAAAATATCTCAAGAACAGCCCAAGCTATCATTTTGTAAATTATGTCAATCGCAGTTAAATAAACATAAACATATAAAATGGTATATTTGTAACATACGCTAACATAATTATCTTTTAATATTTTATTTCAATTTTCAAAAATATTTTCGAAACATTGAAGGTGTTACACTGGATATTTCCATAATTTGTTTCTTATTTCATTAAATAAATTTTCGAAATATTGAGGTCTCATTACAACATTTTATTTTACCCATGCTATGTATTAAAGGAAAGGGAAAATATCAATATAATTTGATATATAAAAGGCAAAATCCCAATAGACGCTTTTAAGGGACATTTTTTTTTCAGCATTGAGCTTGAGACCATGAAACATCCAGATATGGGATTCATTTTCTTGCAGTGAAAGACGGAATAACTGGAAATAAAAACATGTTTATGTGGATTTAAGATAAAAATAATTATAGTTCCTTAACGGCTGAACAAATTTATATCATTTTGCCATTAATTTCTGAAGTTTAAGTACAGGCAGTTTTATGGTAAAAATATTTATGATTTTATGCCGAGTAAATATTTAATAGTAAATGTTCAAAATTCGTTTTTAGGCTAAATATCTCATTAAAAGTGATGCATTTCGATTTAAGTTTTTTTTCAGACAATAAAACTGTAGAGAGTATTTGATATATAAATTGTATACGATATGTGTTTGTTACACGCGGACACAAAAGAGATTGAAATAGTAGTTTTCGTGTTCCTCTTATAGATTAGAAGAAATGTCCAACCAATTCATATACTTTTTTCACTGCTTTGTTGAGCTTGAATGGGAACATGTTTGCGAATAAAAAAATTTCTGCTTTTGTAGCGCGTTAATTTCTAAAATTAAGTATTCGGAAATAAGTTTGCAAACTAAATATTCAAAAATACGTAATTCTTTTGGCAAAACTTTTTTTCATGCAGTAATATCGAATACAGGTTATGATTTAATATAACTTGTATCCTCCTACACCTACTTGCGGTACGACGAGATTAGAAATACCGTTTTTTGCATGTAGTTAATTATAATTTCTGAATAAAATACACTCAAAACTGCCGTTAAATCTTAGAATTTTATAGAAAAGCATTTTATAATTTCAGTATAAAGTAACAAGGAAGATCAATCATGCATAAGGCATTAATTATGAAACACTTTCCAACTGTAGAGCAATTTTATTTAAACATCTCTAAAATGCGATACATTCAGCGGTGATATTTTATAAATTATCACAGTACTACAATAATTTATTTTACTTGGAAACTTTAAACCATGGAGGTAAAAGTACTTTCTAATTCCATGCATAAAACTTCATCGAAAAAGGCAATTCGATTTAAAATCGTCTGCTTCTGTATGTAAAATCAATAAATATTTCATTCATATCACTTTTATTCTAGACTCCAGGGCTAAATTACTTTGCGTTAAAAAAAATTCAGCAATTCTTATACAACTCATCTTACAGCTTGATTTGCTTATATTCTGGATACGTTAAAATTAGGCTTTGTTGCAGAAATAATCAAAGTTTGATGATCATTTAAACTGAAAAATATTGTAATTGCATTAGCTCAGAATATAGATTCACAAAAAATACGCAAATATAATGCGGTTTTAAGAGGGATTCAACACTAAATATAAATTTAAAAGAACTTTAAAAATAAATATTTGGACACTGGGGGAAAAAATTGATCTCGTATTTTATTCTGAAGTCGGTCACGTGATCTCTTCATATGATATGGGTGCAATTATTATTTTAGTTTTTATTTCACAAACTTCTTAACATATTTTGCTCAATTTTTTTATATATTTTCTGGGATAATTTGAATATTTCCTAGAATTTTCAAAGCAATTTGTGAATTTTAACTTTGCTTAAAAATTTTTTGAAAAATTAGGTCTCATAGGGTTCAATGTATTTCACTTCTACAACCCGGGTTCAATCCAAAACTAATTAGGCAATATTATTCATTTACATGTGTAATGTCCGCTACCGTGTTAATCTGTTCGGCCGTCATTTTTTAAAGGTTTCTACTTTGGGGGTGCTATTATACAGTAACTTTTACTTTCATTTTAAACTTAATGGCTAGAGTTCGACGAACTATAATATTAACAGACAACATATTTTATTCCAGCTAACTTCGCTGACAACTCAAAATACAATTACATATACAGAATATTTACAAAGCTAGCACTGCCATATCTTAACCTGTTAACATAATAATCTATACCAAGACGAAACCTTAACATTTTTACTAAACTGAATCTATACTAATCAAACTATTATACCATATATATCTATATTCACAATTTGTAGAGGCTATAACTTCCCTGCGTACTTCCATGAATGACCAGAACCACCACACCCGCTCACTCTCGGTATAACGATAACAGCCGAAGCTGACCGACGACGATTCACTATTTCATCCTGAAGACCTGACTTCTTATCTGAATACGAATCCCCTTTTTATAGTCCGGACCAGTCGTGTGTATGTGATTCTCGAAATCAGAGTTGAGGAGTTTCGTACATAAATTAGCATAATGAAGAGTAAAATTAGTATACTATAATCAGGAATAATAGAATCCTCACACATTCCCATATGCCTCACATTAAGTCTGAACAACATACTAAAATTTCATTTTGATAAAGTCATATTTACGGCAGTTATCGTGCGGACATACAAAGAGACAGAATAAACAAAGTCATAAAAACTTTTCAACTATGTTGGAAGTGTGAGAAATTAAGGTTATCAAGCGTTCCGAATTAAGAAAGCTGTATTTCCCTTTAGGACAAGCGAAATGCGGATCTCACTTATTCGAGCGAGTCCCGCATCTATGGTAGAATAGTATGCGTGGCTAATGGTAGGGAATAATTGACAATACCGCGAGGAAAATTGAGAAGGGATAAAACCGAGGAGGTGGGAAACGATTGGAAGGAGCAGTACTAACCACGAAAGAAAGGAAGAGTAATAGAAAGTGAAAATAAATGAAAATAATTTGAACAGTTCGAGCGATTTGAAGCAACTGACCAGTGATTAAACTAAGCATGGAATGAGATGTTTAAACCAGGTATAAAAACACTACTGAAAAAACATGTATAAAATAACTGAAGATGACGTATACAATGAGAAACAAACAAATAAAAATGAAACAGAAATATGTAGGAATATTCGATGCTATATAAACCAGTTTCATCAAATAGTATTACTCAAAATAATCAAACCTTCGGAAATAGGCAGTCAAATAGTCGACAAAGGAAAGCAAGCAGATTGGCTTAATATTGTCCCAAAATTTTAAATCAATATTGAGCCATTTCCTTCAAAATATCCACTTTTTCATATTGGTCTAATATTTCCAATATTAGCTGACAATATTGGGTATATATCGGATTGGTACTAGGGCTTATAACTAAGATATGAATAAAAATGTAAAGTAATATAATTTTGAGGACACAACACCTGCCAGAATCTGTTGAAGCCTAATTTCGGCTTGTTGAATTTGTGAAACGCTTTTTATTAATGGTGGAATTATAGAAATTACCAAAGATTTAAGATTGACAATTCCACATTTATTTATAATCGGACACGGTAGCCCAGTGGTTAGCGCGCAGGAATTGTACTCGGTAGGCCCTGGTTCGATTCCCGCCACTGCCAAAACTGCCGTCGTGTCCACGCGGAATACGATCATGTTAAACATGTGGGTCCGTATGTCCTTCCAAGAGGTTGGTGGTAGGGGAAGGAGAGTACGGTCCCTGTGGATGCCTCCCCCACTGGGTTCCTGCCCAAATTGGGTGGCACTTCCCGGCCGTCCAAACAGTTATCTTACATCTTTCTGGTAGGTTGGACGATCTTGGTCTCAACAACAACATTTACTTATAATTAGAAGTGACTTATAATCACAACACAAGTTTAAGGCATAGTAAACATAAATGTGAAATGCTGGAAAATTTTACTGAATATGATATGAAATCATAAAAACAGAAAATGGTGTACGATATGCAAAAGATGAGAAAATAGAACATTTTTCACAACAAGAATATCAAGACAGGATAATTTATGTATTAATGTATTCCTCTTCATGAGTAAACTGAATGCAAGGATCAATGGAATTAACTAAAGCAAATTAGACAGAATGCAATTATTATCAACTATCACGAAAATACCGTCCACACATCTGAACCAACATTTGAAATTTTGCAAAAGTAGTTTTGCTTCAAAATAGTGCATTATTCCATAAAATTGGCTACAATGGATTGCCATAAGCCCCAAATCTTCATATTGTTTATACAATACATCGTTGAAATTAAAAAATGTTTGTTCAATACACTATGTTTGGCCAACGTCAAAATTACTTGGCTTTGATATCTGAATACTGAAATTCATGTACCCTATTTTTCAAACGATTAATTGCAACTTCAACAGGAACATTGGTTAAAAGAAGATCTTCGTAAAAATATACTATTGTGCGATTATTAGCAGAAGATAAACTTTTATGCAGGTCATGATATTGTGCACAATGTAGAATAGAAGAAATCAAGCCCGTTTGATTTTATCGCAAAAATTGGCAAACATTTTTACAACTCTTTTCATTTTAATAAAATGGGTGATCATAGGGTTAAATTTTAAATCAGTGTATAGCCCATTCTGAAACATTTACATTTTCTATGTAGGTATTTTTGTCTAACCATAGCGTCTAGTTCCTTTTAACACTCTGAGTAATGAGTAATTTATGGATAAATTTAAGTTCAGATAAGTCAGAACGCTGAAAAGGGGATAAATTTGATTTATAATTAATTTTATCGGAAGCAACGGTATGAGCTAGCTACAAGATGCTTCAATGTATTTAAGTGATCCGAAAAAATTCTACTTTAAGCAATTATTTTGGGAACATAAGTTCTACAATTCTGGGCAAAATTAAGACCTAAATTATGAACCTGAAACAAATCACCAGTTAAAGAGTATGGATAGAAATTAACAACAGAATTTTGTTCAAGAAGAGAAATAGATGAAAATATGTTTTTTTTTTCAATATGTAAATGAGTTAGAGCTAAAACTCAGCTGAAGATGTAAAGAATACAAATATCATTCAATACTAGAGATTTTAGAGCGAGCATTCTGAATAATATATCGTAAAAGCTAGGTTTTACGCTTCAAGAAAGTCATCTCTAAGTTTTCGATTTTACGAGCTATTATTCCGGATGTTCGCTCTAAAATTTCTTGTCGATACTTACTCACAACACATACTATTTGCTTTTCCACGTTTTCATCCTTTTATTATTAAATATGGCGTCTCTCAAGCATGGTTTGACAGATGAAGAGATCCGAAAACTTTTACAAAACTCAGTGTGTCGGAATAATAAAATCATGAAGGAAGTATTTATAAATTAAATGATTCAGCATTCCAATTCTGCTGAAGAGACAGACGAATATTATTACTTATCCATAAGACACTTTTTAGATGAACAGTTTAGAATCTCTGATATAAAGAGGAAATTTGAACAGTCGTAAGCTTCCTACATAAATAGTGCACAATGGAACTAAATGGTGTAAAACCTCTCACTGAAGAGTTGTTTAAGACTCAGTTAATACTTGTTGAAACTCTGGGTAAAAACAAGACATTTATTTATTCGGAATTTCAATCGTCAAGTAACAGTGTGTCATTTTTGTCTTTATTTGAATATCAACCCATTGGTTTCATATGTCGCGACATATAATAATGCGGTAATTTTTCTTTTAACCATCCTTCCATAACGCAAAAGCGTTAGAAGCTGATAATCGAAACCCACAACTTTATACTATAACAAAAATAAATATGAGTGAACACCACTATTTACACTATTACACTATACAAAATGACTAAACTATATACCTTTTTATATATTATATACCTATTTATTAATTATATTATTTATATTATTTATATTTATATTATTTATATATTATATTATTTATATACTATATACCTATATATTTGTATATATAATATATACTATATACAAAATGACTATACTATATTTGTATAGTTACACTATACAAAATGAAAAAAAATTTACATGTGTAGCTGAAATCTACACATGTAAAAGAGAAACACAGAGGTAGTCTTTTGTTGTTGTTGTTTCTTATCCCACTTGACCGACAGCAACATCAGATCAAGTCCATGAATCCGTGAGTCTTCAACAGATGAAGAACTACTCCAGGACTGGAGTACAGCTGACACCTCTGGCATCCAAGACATGGGCAGGAGAGGCCTGCGCCAAATTGCACTTCGGGCAAAGGGGATACACCTTAGAACCCAACACATGCCGAAGAGCACGAAGATGGCCACTGCGGAGTTTGACCAGAGCCGTCTGTTCTCCCCTACTGCCTGCCCCAATCAAAGTAGCACCAGGACGGCTACAATCATACCACTCATGCACAGGGGCCTTTCTCCAAGTGGAGTTGATTTCAAGTTTGACTCGTGAGGCAAGTTCCGAGAAAAAAGACAACCACCGTCAATAGAACTTATTTTAAATCTCCTATAATATAATTGATCTAGCAAAAATAGATGAATTTGTTTTGTTTATGCATTCAAATCATTCGTACAGTGAAAACAAACTGAGCAATCTAAGTCTCTATATAAAGAGCGGGAAAAACACTTTTCAGAGGCACAGAGAAGAGGCACAGTTTCAGAGGCACATAATGTGATCAGAGTCTCAATACTTCTCTGATCATGTGAAAAGAAAGTATAAAATTATGATAAAGAGTGTGAAAATATCCGTAAAAGTATAATTATAAGTTAAAAAGAACGAAACTTCTCCAAATATTAATATGGTTAAATACGGTAACTCAATGACCGTAAAACTCAATCAAAGTGTTCAATAATGAACAAAGCAATAATGTGCCCAGCAAAAATTAAGAAAATATTTTTTGAACTTAATATCTATACAGGCATACGCAAAATGAACCTATTAACTTGCAGGAAGCTGTGTTTAAAATTCCGTTTGTAATTTTGTGTAGGAATACATTTTTGGAATAATCTATGTCATGTCTTGCCTTATTATATCAGAAATACGTTAATGTATATATTAAAACAAGAAAGATCAATCATGCTTAAAGCATTGATTATGAAACACTTTCCAACTTCAATGCAAATTTATTTAAAAAAGTCTAAAATGCAATACATTCCTCGGTAATATTTTAAAACTTATCATAATACTACATTAATTTATTATATTTGAAAACTTAAACCTTCATTGAAAAAATGAACTTCATTCAAAGGAAGGCATTGAAATATAAATTGCCTGGTTTAAATACCTCTAAAATGCGATACATTCCACGGTAATATTTTTAAAACTATCATAATACTACGATAATTTATTATATTTGTAAACTTTATCGAAAACAACTGAAATAATTCAAATGACGTCATAGAAAAAATAACACGCCCGGACCTCTCTATAAAAACAGCATTTCATTCATAACTTTCTCCCATTCATGTCATTCATCACAGTACTATAATAATTTATTTTATTGAAAAATTAAGACCATGGAGCTACAAGTAATTTAACTCTATGCTTAAAACTCCATCGAAAAAAATCGTCCTTCTCGGTAAAGTCAATGAATATTTCTTTCATATCAGCTATGCAGACTCCATGAGCTAAATTCTTTTGCGTTAAAAAAATACAGCAATTTCTATACAACTCATCCTACATATTTTGCTGTTTACATTTTACATAAGTGAAAAATAGGCTTCGTTGTAGAAATAATCAAATTTGGATGAGCATTTAAACTCATATATATTGTAATTGCGTTGATTTAGTATGTAGATGCACAGAATTTAAACCAAAATAAAGTGGTTTTAGGACGGATGCAACACTCAATATGAAATGAAAAGAACTTTAAAAATCACGATTTTGAGACAAGATGGATGCCATATATCATTTTGAAGTGGATCACGTGATACTTTCATATCATGGTCACGTGTTCGTTTCATGTAAGAGGTGTTATTATTATTTTAATTTTTATTTAAAGAACTACTGAATATGTTTCGCTGAATTTTTTTTTTATATATTTTATGGAACAATTTGAATATTACCTAAAAATTTCGAAGCAATTTGTGAATTTTAAATCCGCTTAAAAAATTTTGAAAAATTAGGTCCCATAGGGCTCAATGTATTTCATTTTTTCAACCCGGTTTCAATCCAAAACTAATTGGGTGATATTATTCATTTATATTCCCATAGGTCCTATAGACCGTCTGAACAACATACTAAAATTTCATTTTGATTAAGTCATTTTTACGGCAGTTATCGTGCTAACGGACAGACAGACAGAATGAACAAAGTCATAAACACTTTTCAACTTTGTTGTAAAGTGTTAAAATATTAATGACGCCTGTGTTTGAGAAAGACGCCAAAAATTATAGCACACGGAAATCTACAATTTGGTACATTTGTAGTCAAATGTTAGGTGAATACTCTGAAATAAGCTGTTTTTAACACTTTACAACAAAGTTGAAAAGTGTTTATGACTTTGTTCATTCTGTCTGTCTGTCTGTCTGTCTGTCTGTCTGTCTGTCTGTCTATCCGTTAGCACGATAACTGCCGTAAAAATGACTTAATCAAAATGAAATTTTAGTATGTCGTTCAGACGGTCTGTAGGACCTATGGGAATATAAATGAATAATATCACACAATTAGTTTTGGATTGAACCCGGGTTGAAAAAATGAAATACATTGAGCCCTATGGGACCTAATTTTTCTAACATTTTTTAAGCGGATTTAAAATTCACAAATTGCTTCGAAAATTTTAGGTAATAGTCAAATTGTTCCATAAAATATATAAAAAAAAATTCAGCTAAATATATTCAGTAGTTTTTTAAATAAAAATTAAAATAATAATTACACATCTTATATGAAACGATCACGTGACCATGATATGAAACGATCACATGACCCACTTCAAAATGAGATATGGCATCCATCTTGTTTCAAATTCGTAATTTTTTAAAGTTCTTTTTAATTCATATTGAGTGTTGTATCCATCCTAAAACTACTTTATTTCTGCTTAAATTCTGTGCATCTTCATACTAAAACAACACAATGACAATATATTTGAGTTTAAATTATCATTCAAATTTGATTATTTCTACAATTAAGCCTATTTTTCACCTATGTAAAATGTAAACAGCAAAATATGTAGAATGAGTTGTATTAGAATTACTGTATTTCTTTAACACAAAATAATTCAGTCCATGGAGTCTGCATGGCTGATATGAATGAAATATTGATTGATTTTATAAACAGAAGGACGATTTTTTTCGATGAAGTTTTAAGCATAAAGTTTATGAATTGTAGCTCCATGGTCTTAATTTTTAAATAAAATAAATTATTACAGTATTGTGATGAATGAAATGGAGAAAGTTATGAATGAAATCCTGCTTTTATAGAGAGATCCAGGCGTGTTATTTTTTCTATGACGTCATTTGAATTAATTTCAGTTGTTTTCGATGAAGTTTTCAAATATAATAAATTATCGTAGTATTATGATAGATTTAAAAATATTACCGTGGAATGTATTGCATTTTAGAGATATTTAAACCACGCAATTTATATTTCAATGCCGTCTTTTGAATGAAGTTCATTTTTTTCAATGAAGGTTTAAGTTTTCAAATATAATAAATCAATGTAGTATCGTGATAAGTTTTAAAATATTACCGAGGAATGTATTGCATTTTCGACTTTTTTAAATAAAATTGCATTGAAGTTGGAAAGTGTTTCATAATCAATGCTTTAAGCATGATTGATCTTTCTTGTTAGATTTAAATTTTAGTTTAAGAAATTTTTAATATCAAAATCAAAGACAGAATATTTGAACTGCGAGTTCGCTTCCTGGACAGACTAATAATAGCAAGACCACGAATTTCGCAGATATGTACCTACATAATTGAATGTTTGTAATACAGAGCCTTTGTTTTAAATTTAGATGTAGTTTATTAGTTATTCCACTTTTTTTGCAGTAAAACTATTTCTATTTTTTTAAAGTGAAACTTTTTCTTTTGTTTGGGCGCGTCCCTCCAATTTTTCTGTCTCATACCACAAAAACTGAAGCATACAAATATGTGAATTTTGGTACATTTTTAGATAAATAATAGATAAATGCGTTGAAAGAAACCATTTTTTAATGTAAACTTTAGTTTGACTTCAGAAAGCTCTCGAAATGAACGTCAGCGAGTAGGAGGGCAAATCTCCCGACTCGCGAAGCGAGTGACTGGGGTTGGCGAGAATAACGAGCAGGAGGCAGAACAACCTAGTATTATAAAATTTCTTGGCATAAAGACATGTCGATGTTTCTGTAATAAATATCATTTAACTCTTTCTTTAATTTGCTCATCTAATTTTCAAATTTGCGAAAATTTGGTTTGAGATGTTAATTTTTATTTCAATTCAGAATTATTATCATAAAAAGTAAGGTGCGAGAGAAGGATTGTGTAATTTATAATACATATATCTAAACACTACAATTATATGAAATAAGCAAGTATAAAAAATACTGGTTTATACATTTCATTCAAACAAACTTGGGTCATATGGACTCATTCAGGTGAAATAAGACTCGATTTTATTACGATAAGAATGTTTGGCAATTTATAATAATTTATAATCCACTATCATATTAAACATATTAAACATTTGCATATTAAACAGAAAAAGATGGCTTGGACTCAAATCCTGATATTATAAAACTCACCTTCTCCTCATATGCAGTTATTCTAATATTTTAAACCTGAAATCTAAAGATTTTAATCTCGAATGCTTTACGACTTTTGGATTGTTTTTAGAAAAATTATGTATTTATGTAAATTATGTAAAGTTAAGAATAATTGACCCAGAATAGAAATGAAAAATACAGAAATGAAAATAGAAATGAATAGAAATGACCCAGAATAGAAATGAAATATTTTTTTATTAATGCAAAGGCACATAGATGCAAATCTATTGGCCCCCATGTGTCACGCAGTGACGCATGAAGCCAGAGCAGAGCACAACAAAAAGAGAAAACAGAAACACAACAGAAACAAAAATAACAAGAACAAGTAACGAACTAACACGAGTCCATCAGCATCATAAGGGAACGAGCTCTCCAATATCGATCATAGATGTTCTCTCCAGAAATGGTCGCACACTCCTAAAGATGATCTCCGTCCATGTCAGTTATTTGTTTACACAAGACACAATTTGGACTACTAAAAACACCTATGTGGTTGGTGTAGGTGCTTAGCAAAACATTCGTGTCCAATTAGAAGTCTAAAAGCCGCTACCGCAACGTTTCGAGGACTGTCAGGGATGTTGTGTATCGAGTCTCTCCAACTTTTTTCCCAAATTTCCTCCGTCACGTGTGATTTATTCAAAGAGTTTAATTTATTTTTAATTAATCTAGTTGCCGAGCAAGTCGGAAGAAAAGAAAATAGAAATGAAAATATTTTTAAAGTGTGCATTATGGAATTGATATTTCTATCATCCCTAGTTTACTCAGTCTTGTTGTCTTAGTCATTGGAAGGAAGTCATAACTACCACTGGATAAAATACCCATTGACATAAGCTTCAACCTCCCATTTGACCACCAAACTTTGACCAGTCTGTAACGTTGACTACATGTATAATTACTATTGTATTTTGGAAATTTATCAAAACAAGATATAACAATAGTAAATAAAATAAAAATTGATATAATAAATATATAACTACTAAATACAGAACTCGACGTTGTGCACTAAACTTGCACAATAACGCTTATCATCCCATTAAACTCTAGACAAATTTAACACTTATGTCTACAGTGCTAATATATTATACTCTACCTCTGGCTTATTAAAGTTTGGGATTGATTAGTTATAAGAACTATGGTCTTAGTCATGGATTCTGACCAAAAATTATGCATCGCACTTTTTCCAAATTTTTTACGTCACCACACGGCAAATAGTACCGTTTTAAAATAAGTAGCAATATTTTTCTCTTCCATTCTCTTCCGAAAGTAGTACTAAAACTGTAGCGTTTTTGAGTGGGGCTTATTCAGATATGAAGAGACATCTTTAACAACAAAGATTTATTAACAAATTAAAACACCTATCTTAGATTACATAATAACGTAAAAACCATGTCCTGCGACAATAATATTCGATAGTACGTATACACTTCCATACTCCTATTTTTCCGCTGCCGTAACCCTTCACCTCATCCTATTTTATACTTGACACTCCCTTCAGTTACGGGTCACAGTTACAGTTTTATCTTAAGGTTAATTTACAGTTACCTTAAGTAAAATTATTTCCCAACAAAAACTGCTAGAATTCTCCAAAAATATGACTTTGAAGTATTTTTCTCACCAATCAATAAGATATTTTTCTGCCCTTCAAAATCCTATTAAAAATCTTAATAATTGAGATATTTAATTTTAACAAATCCTAGTCAATTCGGGCTATCATACTGGTCAAATTAAACGTGCTGGAAAGTACAACTAAGAAGAAGGTCAAAAGTATGTCATAAATCAAGAAGTTAATACATCTTAAATCACTATTCACTGCTGGATCTCCAATCATCGATTTAATTTTACTTCAGCCTGTAATTATTCAAAAGTTTTTTCAAAATTGTCTTAGAAATTATTTTAAAGGTTTTCATATTAATAAAAAAACCAACAATATGTTTAATGATTTATCTATGGCATCATTTTTGGAGTTATAGCATGACCACGTCTAATTATTTTATTTTCTATGTATCATTTCTTATTTTGCACCGCACTTCCCATTCATGTTTTCTGCATTTCATTGGTTTTTCATGTTTTGCTTCGTATATGTTACATTAAGTGATGCTACCACACTGAGTGTTGTTGTTTGGGAACAAAATACACGGCATGGAGGAACTTTCATTTTGCACACCGGGATAATTCGCACCGAAGAAAGAGTTACAATTAATTCCAAAATGGTCATCTGCTTACGATATTTTTTACGACGAAGTTTACGTTGTGATATAGTTATTTATAGAGCTTCTAATAAAAATATTTTGCAATTCAACCTGCCGCTAGTCCTTTATTATATCATGAAAAATATGCTTAATACCAAGAGCATTCTTTCACAAAACGCCATAAAGACATTAAGAACAACTGTAATATTACTTATGATACCTACTTTAATAATTATTGCTAAAAACTTTATCATAAAATATTTTCACACTTTCATAAACTACCTGCAGAAGCTCAATAAAAGTAATACTGCGAATATAATCGCACTGAAGAAGTAATTGAATTTTCTCTTTTTTAGAATGTGTGTCACTATACAATACTTTTGCATCTTGTGAAACATGTGTCGCTGCTTTCTTTATTATTTTGATTGCGTTTTCTTCTTTCAACTTGTTTTTAAGTGCGAAACTAGCATTATTCACGTCTTCAGGAAATTGGGAAAATAGTAAAGCAGATACGCAAGATTTCTACGTTTATTGTTGTTTCAAAACAATCAGAAAGTAAAAGTTCAGAGAGAATACATCTTCTGCATTATACAAAGAATCTTGATTGGGTAATCTTGATTTGACTTTCTATTTACTTCCGAGAATGTAAGCAAAATGCTTTTAAATCAATATCATAACTTGAATGACTGTGAAAATACTCTTTAAAATGTAATTGATGATATCAATTTTAGTTCACTGTGAAGCGGATATTCTTACAAATAATAATACATATGTTTATGGAGAAGATTCAATTACTTTATAGGAATTTGGGATACACATATTAACATAAAACAGAATGAATTCATTTCGAATCTTGATATATTTTTCATATAATTCATTAAATATTTCCGATCTTCTGGCTGAAAATTGTATCAACATGGAAACCGCATGTAAATCGCTTTTTTTTTCGGCAAGTAAGTCAGAGTAACTTCACCAGATTGTTTTTTAAATTTTTATTTGATCTGTTTAAATTAAATATTATGCATTTTTTAAAAATAATATGCTGCTACAAAATAAGCTCCTTTTGTTCTATTTGCTTATGCATGTGACATAGTAATCACTTTCCCTGTGTACATGTATAATATATAAGGAAAGTATATGTGACGGGGTAGAAAATCCGAAATTAAGCATGTTTGTTGCATCCCTGAACTGGAATCGAACATTTCTGAGATGATGCCTGTGTATATGTGGAGATGATATCTTAGGAACTAATGGATCGTTTCAAATGAAATTTGGTACAAAAATTACAATCGGTGAATGCAAGAAGTATATTGATTTTAAACGTATTCGCATGTGTGGAAGACCCCCAAATTTTCGAATGAAATTTTGAAAAATGATAAAAAAATCAGAAAATTCAATATTGTTACATACATAATCATTCTTATGTAATTTTTCGTTGGAAAATGATTGATATAAATTTTACAACGCTAACATGAAACCGAGCTCAAGATATTGCCCTTTTTAAAACAAATCTATAAAAAAAAACGCATAAAATTAAAAAATATATAAACTATTGCGAAATAAGTTCACTTTCATATGTAAAATTATAAAAAAAAGCTGTTAACATCATTCTCGTGGATTTAGTTCGTTCCCTTCATGAGAGAAGGTACTTTGTGGAATAGGTTTGTATTTCAACGCCTAAATATTCGCCAACAATTATTTATATATAAGAAATGCTTTTCTGTCCGCTTGCCTGTAACGCTTCGACTAATTTAGCTAAATATCGCCAACTGGGCGATATGTCGCCCCATATTGACAAAAACATAGTTAAAATTACAAAACTTAGGCTAAGTTAACAAAAATGATGCCAAATTGATGAAATATTTATTAAAACATTTTAATATATGGACTGTATTGTATATTGCTGATGCTATTAATATTGATAATTATCAATTTAGAGTTGTTTGAAATATAGGTTAATTGGGTACTTTGAAATAGTTTTACATGTATCACTCGGAAAAGCGCCAATGTATACTTTAACATTAAAAAATATTGTGCCGTAGATCTTGAACACCGCTTTTTCACTGTGAAAGGAATGAGGAAAGGAAAAGTAAAAGTCATGTACTGCCAACATCAAGTTTTTAAATTTGTGTGTATAATTGTCTGCCTGTAAGTGTTTGTCCAATGTGTTTATATATTCGAATTCAAAATGTATTTGACTAAAACTTACTAAATTTTGTATGTAAGTCCCTTATGGGTTATTTACCCGGGTGCCAATCGGGATTTTAATTTGATTTTTTTATGCGAAATGACCTGCAAAATCGGTCAAAATGTGAAATAAAAAAATATATGTGCTTAAAAGTATTGGTTAAATGCCTGCTTTATACCCAATTTTAATAAGGAACTAGCAACATACCCGTTCTTCGTACGGAGTATATAATATAAAGAAACATATAATTCGCAATCATGTGCAAATTCTGTTAAAATATTAAATTTATTGCTCCTAAAGAGAAGTTTAAGAATACCTGTTCTCACTATGCAAAATTATCTTCACGGGCAGATCTGAAGAAAAAATCATCTGGTCCTTTTCTAAGCAAATTTACAAAAAAACGGGGGGGGGGGGGATTGAATCAATATATGCAACCCCGTACTACTTATATTGTCGCAGATTTGAATATATGCCAGTGTGTTAATAGAAGTTTACCCGTATTACAATATGAGTCTGAAAAATCTTTGCCAAAATAAAAGAGATGACGTAATAAATTGAAAATATCAATAATCCCCGTAGTGTTTATACCAGAAGGTCGTAATTGATTCCTCCATATGCCAATATAGACATAATAACATGAAAATATCAATAATCCCCGAAATCAATAATAATAGCGTTTAAACCTGAAGACCGTAACTGATATTATCCATTCAAAAATCTTAAATAATAAAAGGCAATGTCTGTGTGTGTGTGTGTGTCTGTCTGTCTGTCTGTCTGTCTTATACACTATACGTTTCGCGACCGCGCGTCGGAGAGCTACGAAATTTGGCAATCGGAGACCCGGGGGGGAGGGAAGGGGACACGTGAAAACCGATTTTTAAAATTTTAATTATTTTTTTATTTATTTAATGTTTTATGCGATTTCGACCGTTTTTTGCCCTTTTTTCTCCACGATCCAGACATCGTAGAAAAAAACAAATTACACCATCGGAAAGAGCAGAGAATTTTGAGTAAAAATATATCAATTTCAAATCTGAATTTCGATTTCTAATATTTTTTAAAGATTTTAAAACAAAAGTCACTTTTTGCTCATGAAAACGATTTTTGGTTTTTAAATTCTCGCATCGTGAAAAGTACTCATAATTTCGACTAATAATTTACATTTTCAGAAAGGTCAAACATCTGGCATTCTTACAAGTCTAATCTGGTCCAGAAATAATGAAAATTGCCTTCAGGATCGCAATTTTAAAGACGTCATGATTTTAAATTTCTCGCCGTTCCGTTCGGCGTGACGCTTCGTAATCTCCCCCGCTGAAGCAGGGAAGGTGGTGGGTGGGGACGTCAAGGTGGAGGTGACGTCACGGTTCTGTATATGTATAGCGATGGGTGGGACAATAAAGGTGCCTTCCCACTCACCGCAACGCAACAGCAGACGGTTCACGGCAACGCTCGAGGTACACGCAAGTCTTTGCGGCAAAATAAACCCCTTCACACTGTCGGTCGACGGCGAAGAAATGTAGCCAATCAGATGCAAGCGCAGAAATTTCTCCTCGTTCAGCGGCCATGTTTACAAACCATCTCTTCCAAAGCGATTTTATATACATGAAATGTTATATAATAAAAATTAAGATATTATTACTAATAAAATCTCTTTGATCTCTTCTGATTCAAATTTATATTTACCAGAGGCTTGCTAGTTTACAGTATTGACGCGTTTCAGAAAATCCGCCTATCTGTGAATTTAAGCAACAGCTACGGAGTTTGCTTTGGCGATATATACATATTTCATCAGTTTTCTAAAATAAGCTAACTAAAGTGATTCCATCACAAAACACAAAGGATCCTAATCTAAATTGTTTTAGAATATTTACTACACTATGGAAATTTTCTCGTTTTAACGAATGCAATTCCAATCGTTAAAAAAAAACATCCGACAGAATTCAGAAAATAAATTTTGACGTATGTTCTTCATAGACTTTTTTTTATCCCTCTATTGCAATCCTAAAACAACTTGAAAACATATTCTGTTTACTCTTTAAAATAATATTCTAAAATAGCATTAAATGCTTTGCATGAAATAATTTGTTAGTACATTTCAGGTGTAGACGTTTTGGCTTGAGTGGTAGAGAAACAGCTCCGTAAACGAGTGGGTTCTGGTTCGAATCCAAGCGAATATTTATTTTTACAAGTGCTGCCATCTGTTGCTGAAATATTCAAATACAGTTTTTCTTTAACAATCTGCAGAATTTTTTTGTTTTAAATTATTTTAAGTTCTATATACAAAATAACCTTATATCAGCAAATTATTTTTAAGTTTGAATGCTTATAAAAATTTATTTCGAAGTTACTTTGAAAAATATCTTGAAGTACTTTAAACCAGCTATAGATGGAATGTACTCTTCATAATTAAGAAAGTGTTTGTAGAAATAGCAATAAAATGTGCATATAAAATTAGACAGAAATCATCGAACATCATTATACAAGCAGTAGTTATCTTTCGATATGTAATTTTGAACATTTTAGATTGGAATAGAAACAAAAATCAAACTACTTTGGAATTTTAAAGAGGTTGTATTTTAATAATTTGGCGCTAACATTTGAAGAATTTTTTTATTATTTTAAATGCACATAGACAATTAGAAATTTACAATACATTTGAAAATTCATTTATTTTTAATAAAATAAATAAGTTTACATGTAAATATGAAAAGTTTACTCTTTTAAGTTTGAATGCTTATAAAAATTTATGTTGAAGTTACTTTGAAAAACATCTTGAAGTATACTTTATACCAGCTATAGATGGAATATACATTTAAATCTATTTTAAAACATAATTACTCAATAAATATAAATGCAGATAAAATAATTTTTAAATTTAAAAGTTTACTTTAAGGAAAAATATTTTAAACGTTACAAATGAGCAAAGAACATATTCGGATATTTAAAACAGATACGTATTTGAAAACCATTGAAAAAATTTGTTTAAGACATAATATTTTAATAACGGTATTCTTGAATTTAAATACTTTTTACGTTTTTTTTTCTTTGTTTGTTTCATTTCAGTCAATATCGGCAATATCGCTTTTTAAACTAATTTTGTATCTTGAGTGAATATTTTTCAACAAATATTTATTTGCTTTTTTATACGGATGTGTGACAAATCCAAATATTTTTTAATGTTCATTCATCTGTTTAAGCTTCTGATATCTAAAGTAATCCATATAAAAAAGATCAAATCAAAAATGTACTATACGAAATATTGATTTAGTAGTAAAAACATGATCTACGATGCTATTGGCTGTGGCGTTGCCGTCAACCGTGCGGTACGCGTTGAATTCGGTTCCATTTCGAATTTAGCGTTGCGGCCTGCGTCCACCGCGGAAGACGACTTTCCCCCACTTTTTCATCGTACAGCGCATGCGTGAACTCAACCGTCCTCTGCGGTGCGTTGCCTTGCGGTGATTGGGAAGGTACCTTAAGAAACCGAATTAGTTTTTACTTTCCGTTTCCCGCGCTTCCGATTTTAAATGAAATAAGAGCTTAACATATGCACTGTAGAAATTATTATATTTATATTTTAAATGATGGAACGATATGGATTTTTTAAATGGATATTTTAAATGATGGAACGATGGATATTTTAATTTTATGGATATTTTAAATGATGGAACGATGGATATTTAAATTTTATGGATATTTTAAATGATGGAACAATGGAATGAGGATGATGGAATTAAGAGCTTAGAGAGCATATGGTCATTTTAAATTGTAAATTAGCGCGCGGGAAGTTAGCGGTAGGCCTGGGTACGATTCCCGCCACTGCCAAAACTGCCGAAGTGTTCACGCGGAATACGATCACGTTAAACATGAGGGCCCGTAAGTCCTTCCGAGAGGTTGGTGGTAGGGGAAGGAGGGTACGGTCCCTGTGGATGCCTCCTTCACAGGGTTCCCGTCTAAATTGGGTGAATATAAAGAAAGTTGCGGAGGGCGAGGCAGCCCAGTGGTTAGCGCTCAGGAATTGCACTCGGTAGGCCCGGGTTCGATTCCCGCCACTTCCAAAACTGCCGCCGTGTTCACGCGGAGTACGATCACGATAAACATGTGGGTCCGGAAGTCCTTCCGAGAGGTTGGTGGTAGGGGAAGGAGGGTACGGTCCCTGTGGATGCCTCCCTCACAGGGTTCCCGTCTAAATTGGGTGAATATAAAGAAAGTTGCGGAGGGCGAGGCAGCCCAGTGGTTAGCGCTCAGGAATTACACTCGGTAGGCCCGGGTTCGATTCCCGCCACTTCCAAAACTGCCGCCGTGTTCACGCGGAGTACGATCACGATAAACATGTGGGTCCGGAAGTCCTTCCGAGAGGTTGGTGGTAGGGGAAGGAGGGTACGGTCCCTGTGGATGCCTCCCTCACAGGGTTCCCGTCTAAATTGGGTGAATATAAAGAAAGTTGCGGAGGGCGAGGCAGCCCAGTGGTTAGCGCTCAGGAATTGCACTCGGTAGGCCCGGGTTCGATTCCCGCCACTTCCAAAACTGCCGCCGTGTTCACGCGGAGTACGATCACGATAAACATGTGGGTCCGGAAGTCCTTCCGAGAGGTTGGTGGTAGGGGAAGGAGGGTACGGTCCCTGTGGATGCCTCTCCCACTGGGTTCCGTTCTAAATTGGGTAAATAAAAAGAATGTTATGGAGATAGTCGCTGGGGGCGAAGAAGCCCAGTGGTTAGCGCGCGGGAATTGCACTCAGTAGGCCCGGGTTCGATTCCCAAAATTGCCGCCGTGTTTACGCGGAGTACGATCACGTTAAACATGTGGGTCCGTGAGTCCTTCCGAGAAGTTGGTGGTAGGGGAAGGAGGGTACGGTCTAAATTGGATGAATAAAAAGAAAGTTATGGAGATTGTCGCGTAGGGCAAAGTAGCCCAATGGTTAGCGCGCGGAAATTGCACTCGGTAGGCCCGGGTTCGATTCCCAAAATTGCCGCCGTGTTTACGCGGAGTACGATCACGTTAAACATGTGGGTCTGTAAGTCCTTCCGAGAGGTTGGTGGTAGGGGAAGAAGGGTACGGTCCCTGTGGATGCTTCTCCCACTTGGTTCCGGTCTAAATTGGGTGAATAAAAAGAAAGTTATGAAGAATATCGCGGAGGGTGAAGTACCCCAGTGGTTAGTGCGCGGGATTTGCACTTGGTAGGCCCGGGTTCGATTCCCAAAATTGCCGAATAAAAATAAAGTTATGGAGATTGTCGCGGATGGCACGGTAGCCCAGTGGTTAGCGCGCGGGAATTTCACTCGGTAGGCCCGGGTTCGATTCCCGCCATTGCCAAAACTGCAGCCGTGTTCACGCGGAGTACGATCACGTTAAACGTGTGGGACTGCAAGTCCTTCCGAGAGGTTTGTGGTAGGGGAAGGAGGGTACGGTCTCTTTGGATGCCTCCCCCATTGGGTTCCGGTCTAAATTGTGTGGCACTTCCTGGCCTTCCAAGCAGTTACCTTACACCTTTCTGGTAGGTCGCGCCAACGAGTTTGCCACGGTCAGAATTTTCAAGGGTAGCGAACAGGCTGGTCGCCAAAGGCGGCTAGTGCTATAATAAAAATCAAATCGTTCTGTTCTAAAATATATTTTTATATCCATTTATTTATTATTCAAATCGAAAAAATAATAATTAAAATTAACAGACAGATTTAATTTAATTGCGTTTCTGGGCAACATGATATAAGATAGAATCTTCCACATAAACTGCGAAATTAAATAGCCATTTTGATTTCTTTATACTTTTCATTATTCAGTAAAAGCTTGTTTAAAATAAACCATGCAGATATATTTCCCATTTAAATCGTGTTTCAAACAAATCATGTTTTCAGAAAGTGACTAATTCGCGCAAAAAATCTCCCATCAAACGCAGAGATAAGGTTTTAATTCACTTTCAAACGATTTTCAAGATTTTCCTTTGGATAAACACGGAGTTAGAGAGAGAACACAACGAAAACAAAGAACTACTAGGAAAATGTTTCATTTTTCATTAATATCTCGATAACCCTTGGTCTTAGATACTCGAAACCTGGGCTCAATTTAAGGGAGGCTATTTTAAGGTTATCTACAAATTTTCATCAACTTCGGTTCAGTCGCTCTCCCGTGGTGATGAGACAAACGAAAATGTAGTTTTTTACTAATATCTCAAGAACCACTGATCATGGAAACTCCAAACATAGACTAAATTTTAAGTGCAACTATTTCCAGGCTGCCCACAAAATTTCATCAGATTCGGTTCAGCCGTTCTCTCGTGATAACGGGACAAACAGACAGACAGACGGACAGACAGACATATTTTCAATTTTATTTATATAGATAAGACCAATCTCATTTCTTTAGGATGAACCGTTTTCGAATTATTTCTCTTTATTTAGAGTTTTTGACTCGTATTTATTAAATACTAGCAGCATACCCGTTCTTCGTACGGAGTATATAATATAAAGAAACTTAAAATTCACAATCATGTGCAAATTCCTATAGTATACTAAATGACATTTTTAATCAAAACATTCTGCTAAAATATTTAACATAATGCTCCTAAAATAAAGTTAAGAATGTCTGTTCTCGCTATTCAAAATTATCTTCACGGGCAGATCTGAAGAATATAACATCCTGGCCTCTTTTGTAAGCAAATTTACAAAAAACATGGAATTGAATCAATATATGCAAAATAAGAGCGTTAAAATTGTATGGGACCCGTGCTACTTATATACGCGAATATTAGAAGATATAACCTGAATTAGTAGATTACATGTATAAATTGAAAATATCAATACATCCGTAATCTTTAAACCAGAAGGCATTAATTGATTCCAATATGTGCCGAAATAAAAGTGCTAAAATTATATGGGAACCCGTACTACTTATAATGTCGTAGATTAGAAGATATGTCCTAATGTTAGTAAAAGATTACTCGTATTATAATATGAGTCTTAAAAACCGTTGCCAAAATAAAACAGATTAATTAATAAATTAAAAATATCAATAATCCCCGTAATCTTCATACCAGAAGGCCGTACTTGATTCCAATATATGCCAATATATGTCAAAACATATGCCAATATACCTGTACTATTTATATTCTCAGTTGTAGACTCGTACAACATACAATATATGAGTTTCAACCATTTTTGCCGGAATAAAACAATGGCATACGAAATTGAAAATATCAATAATCTCAGAATCAATAATCCCCGAAAACATCAATAATAATAATGTTTAAATATGAAGATCGTAATTGATATTATCCAGTCAAAAATAAGAGGGCAATAAAATTTATTTTATATACATTACTAGCAGCGTACCCGTTCTTCGTACGGAGTATATAATAAAAAGAAACATATAATCCGCAATCGTGTGCAAATTCTGTTAAAATATTAAATTTATTGCCCATAAAAAGAAGTTTAAGAATATCTGTTCTCAGTTTGCAAAATTATCTTTACGGGCAGATCTGAAGAGTAAAACATCCTGGCCCCTTTTGTAAGCAAGTTTACAAAAAAAAAAAGGAATTGAATCAATATATGCAACCCCGTACTACTTATATTGTCGCAGATTAGAAAATATGCCAGTGTGTTAGTAGAAGATTACCTGTATTGCAAAATGAGTCTCAAAAATATTTGCCAAAATAAAAGAGATGACGTAATAAATTGAAAGTATCAATAATCCCCGTAATCTTAATACCAGAAGGTCGTAATTAGTTCCAATATATGCCAATATATGTCAAAATATATGAATGCATTGAAAGACGCCTTAAGGCAGGAGGTAGCAGCCATCCCCGCTAATATGCTGTTTCATGCTGTATCAGCTGTAATACCGCGACTGCACTCAGTACTGGAATGTGATAGTGCACACATTCAGCACTTGCAGCTGTAAACCATGCTGAAATAAAATATCTTATTTCACAATTATTACCTCTAATTGTCTGCTTTGAAGCAGCGCCACCTAGTGTAGATTTGTAAAAATGGCAATATTGTAAAACAGGCAAGTTATTTTTTTTCAAATCGTACTAAAGTCTAATCAGCACCAGCGTAACCCACAAGCGATTTGTCTACCAAATTTTGTAAAATTCGGTCCAATCGTTTTTCAGCTAGAGTGGATAAAGGCAATTTTTGCAGGCCATTTAGGAAAGAATGGCGGGTTCTGCACTTTCGAATCCTGCCAAAAACGAATCAGCACCAGGATCTCACCCCTGTGACTTACCTACCAAATTTTATGAAATTCTACCAATTAGTTTTTTAGTTAGAGTGGATACATACATTGTACAGACAGACAGACAGACATACAGACACACAGACAGACACACAGAAGTCACGCTAAAAATAGTTTTTCCGTATTGTAAAGGTCCCGGAAGTGTAAATCCGTCGAAAACTCGAGTTGCGATTTTCGGCATGATTCCAATACTTTCCCTATACATTATTATGTATTGCAGGGAAAGTAAAAACGATACCGGAATTTATGGCTCCCAGCGCATGGTGATTTGTAATGAACCCACACCCGTACAGTTATTAAAATGCAGAAAACATTAAAAGTATAGATAAAATAAAATCTTTGTTTCGCTTAACCAATCTATTAGAGAAAGACAAATAATTCTTAGAATAGCACCTAACAACGTTCACCTGTGTTATTTTAAAATAGATGTATAAGAAAATTTCTTTTATTTCTGCTCTGAATAAAGGGGAACTCTGAAAAATAGCACAAGCACCCTCGGTATTTATATTTCACAGTAAATAAGCGTAAGTTTATAATTTATTTTTTAAAGTTTTTAATTTTTAAGAAAAGCAAAAACATTAAATACATGATTTTAAGAACAAATATTCTTTGAAATATTAAAAGAAATTGTAAGAGAAACTGAAGTTGATGATCAAAAGTAAGGCTTGTTTCGAGTTCTGCATGCGAATCATCATACTAAACAGTCAATATTTTCCAAACAAAACATTCATGTAAGCCAACCTATCCGATCCACAATAGGACTGTCCTTAATGTGCACAAAACAATTTCGGCGTTAGAAATTGCTGGTAAATGATTATATATATATACATATATATATATATATATATATATATATATATATATATATATATATATATATATATATATATATATATATATATATATATATGTGTGTATGTATGTATATATACACACACACACACATATATATATACTCTTAATTTCGTAATTAAAATTATAAACTCAGTTTATCAACTATTACTCAATAACCTTCAAGACTCCCCAATTATGGCGGCTAATTTGATTTAAAAAAAATAAAAAAGGTAATTATTATAATTTCTTAATTATATGATTATACAAAAATGTAAAATAAAAAATAAACTAAAATAAAAAATTGAAAAACAATAAATTTCTTGCCAAGCGTTACTTTCGGAGAAATGGGTAACTCTTATAGTCTACTCTTTTGTACTTTCCAAGATATTGAACTTCATCAATTAGTCGTCATTTTCATTGATTTAGTTTCATTTTCATCAATTTGGCGATATTTTCGTTAATTGATCGACATTTTAAAAAGTCGTCAAATTTGCGATATTCCGCTAAAATCTCGCCAAATATTATGGACGGAGAAGTAAGTTATTCTTATAGTAGCTAAATGACTTTTGACATAAAAAATAACAGTATTATCCAAAGTATATTTTCTCATGACTGGAAAGAGCTAGATCGACGAGAATGATGTCACCAAATTTATCGAATGATTTTACATATGAAACGTTAACATATTTCACAATAGTTAATATTTTAACACTTTACAACAAAGTTGAAAAGTGTTTATGACTTTGTTCATTCTGTCTGTCTGTCTGTCCGTTCGCACGATACCTGCAGTAAAAATGTTTTCGAATTGAAATTTTAGTATGATGTTGAGACGGTCAGTGGGACATATGGGAATGTAAATGAATAATATCACTCAATTATATTTGAATTGAACCAGGGTTTAAAACATGAAATACATTGAACCCTATTGGACCTAATTTTTCAAACATTCTTTAAGCAAAGTTACATTTCTCAAATTCCTTCGAAAATTTTAGGAAATATTCAAATTATCCCATAAATTTATAAAGAAAATTTCAGTAAAATATGTTTGGTAGTTTTTTAAATAAAAATTAAAATAGTAATTACACCCATATAATATGAAGATATCACGTGACAAAATAAAATATTGTATCCATATTTTTTCCCAGAGTCAAAATCGTGATTTTTAAGTTCTTTTAAATGTATATTTACTATTGCAGACGTCCTAAAACCGCTTTATTTTTGTATATTTTCTGTCCATCTATATTTTGCGCCAACGCAATTACAATATTTTTTAGTTTAAATGATTATCAAACTTTGATTATTTCTACAACGAAGCCTAATTTTAATGAATGCAGAATGTAAACAAACAATTGTAAGGTGAGTTATATAAAAATTGCTGAATTTTGTTCACGCAAAATTATTTAACTAGAGTTTGGAATAAAGGTGTACGAATGAAATATTATTCACTGTTTTTACGTAAGGAGCTAAACGATTTATATTTCGATAACGTCATTTAAATAAAGTTCATTTTTACGATGAAGTTTTAAATTTTCAAGTAAAATAAATTATTGTAGTTCTGTGATAAAAAATATCACGGCTGAATGTATCGCATTTTAGATGTTTAGATAAAATTTCGTTTCAGATGGAATACTTTTTTATAATCTATGCTTAAATCAATGCTTGGATGATTGATCTTCCTTGTTAGATATATTTTATTTTATTTTTTTCATTTATATAAAAGTAGATATTTTTAACAATGACTTTGCCCTTAAATAATTTTTATTTATATAATAATGGATATTATTTATTCACATACTAAAGAATTGGAAGCTGACACCGCCGAGATCGCTGCTTGAAGTTTATTTACCTCGTACCGAAAAAAGTACAACATACAAAATAAGAAATGCAATGCATTTGTAGAAAAATTGTAGGGAATGCACTGAAATAAACTATTTTTTAAACTTCAGTTGAAAGTAAAAAATCAAGGAAAGAATATTTGAGCTGAGCTTTCGCGTTCTGGACAGACTAGTAACAAATAGATCACGAAATTTTGCAGGCATATTTGAATTTTTGCATGATAGATCTTTTCTTGTTACATTTCTATACAGCTTATGAGTTGTTTTATTTTTATGAACTTCTTAAAAGAAATTTTTATTCAGCATGGACAGATATATAATTGGTCGAGCAGATTTCCAACTCCTCTGTGTGAGAATATAGAGTATGAGAAATAATTAAAATGGAGCATGGGGAAATTTCTTTTATTATTCCGCTGCGAAACACTGCAAAATATTACTATCGCTCTCTGCATTTACATTTCATAGAAAATACGTTTATGTGTGTAATTTTTTTTTACAGATTTTACTTTTCGGAAAAGCGAAAACCTTAAATTCTGACTTTAAAAACGAATTATTCTTAATTGTTAAAAAATAAATTGTTAAAAAAAAACCTGCACTTATGATCAAAAAGTAAGGCATGTTCCGAACTCGGCATGTTGAACTTCATACTAAAGAAGTAATATTTCGAAGCTAGAAATTACACATAAGCCCAAACTCAGTTACCTTACACCTTTCTGGTAGGTCGGACGGTCTGGGTTCAACATCAACAACAACATAAGGCCAAACCATCTGATCCCCAATCATGGACCTCTCTGCTCTGTCTCTTTTTTGTTCAATTTGTTGGGGCAGGAACGAGCCGTCTATGACAGGATATCTTCATCGAGGGATTCCAAGGATGCCCCATATTATCTGCAGTACTAACTCAAACAGTACATGCAGAGAGTATACGCGTGTATGCACACGTAATACACCTAAGTAGCAGGCGGAACTAAAGAGCTCAGCGATCGTCAGCGATTTGGAAGCAAATCATCTCGATTCTCGAAGCGAATTACGGTAGTAGACAAACATCAGCAAGAAAGGGAGGAGTCTACTAATCCTTAAATTTAAAAAATCTGATGTGAGCAACACGTGACTTTTCTAATATAATGCACTACATTTACTTCTTTTGCAGTCAAAAAACAATGTATAAGATCCACGGTACTGTGTTTTTATCGTTAAATTGTATATTTGGTGATATTCCGGATGGCAACATGCAATACTATTTCAAAGTACCCAATTAACTCATATTTCACACAACCCTAAATTAACAATTATCAATTATGATAGCATACTCAGTAAGCGATATCCACGGATTCATGATAGCGCAGCGTCACGTTCGTGACATCCTTCAGTCGCATGTATTGCCACTCATGGCAGGTTTCCCAAGAGGCATTTTAACAGGACAATGCTCGGCCACACACAGCAAGGGTGTCACAGGAATGCCTTCGCCACATTTCCATCCTTCCCTGGCGTGCCCGATCACTAGATTTGTCACCAATCGAGCATGTTTGGAATCACTTGGAACGGCAAGTTGCACAGCCTACAAGTTTGGTCGAACTACAGGCGAGTTTACAACGTCTGTGGAATGAGATGATGCAGGACACCATACAGGACCTGTAAGCCTTAATGCCCGCCTGTATCGCATCGTGTATTCACGCTAGAGGTGGTCCAACAGGATACTAGAATCTCCATTCCTTTGCAGTTTTTCCTGAAATAAATAATGCTTTTGTATTGATGGTGTATCACTTACTTATATCAACATTGCACTCACATGTATTAAAATATCTTTCGATGATGACAACTCTTTCTTGGTGCGCATATTTTTATGGAAATAAGTGTATATACAAATGACAGAATTTCAAGGAAACGAAACATTAATTTCGACTTTAAGACATGAATTAAAGTGAATAAAACAGGTGAGCCAGTTGAAATATGTATTTGTTTTAAATTCCAACAGAAGAAGTAAGAACATAACGGTTTAACATAATATTTTCTACTTTAAGATATGCCTTGAAACTTTGTGAATGAGACTTGGACATATTATGAACTAGATGAGAACTGGTTAAAATATTGCCGCTACATAAAACTGTTCCGATCTCCGCTTAAGATACATCGGTGCAAACGAGTATGTAAAAATATGATAAGCAATAAAAAGAGATATGAAGTACTTTCTTGGTGCTCAAATTTTTATGGCAATGAGTGTAGTATAATGTATAGGGAAAGCATTGTGACGGGGTCAAAAATTCGAATTCGAGTTTTCGATCAATGAACACGATTCAAGCACCCTGAGCAAAAACCGAAAGTTTATGAGGTGATGTCTGGCTCTGTGTGCATGTGTGTGTGCGTGCATGTATGTGCGCTTCGGTATGTGTGTATGTATGTGTCCGCGAGTCTGTAGACTGGTCTCACGAACGGATTGTTTTTAATTGCAATCGAATGTTCAGAAGACTCCTAAATTTTCGAATAAAATTTTGTAAAATAAAATCATCAAAATCAAAACCTTCAATAATGTTACATAGGTAATAACTTTTAATGTAAATTTTCATTAAAAAATATTAACATAAGTTTTAAAACGCTAGCATCAACGCTAGCATGAGATACTGCATTTTTTTACATACATTTGTCAAACAAATCACATAATATCTGGAAAAACATTAACATCTGAGAAATATGCCCACTTGTATGTTCACTTGAAATATGTAGTATTCTACGATAAATTTCTTAACATCATTCTCGTGGATCGAGTTCATTCCATTTACAAGAGAAGATGATTTGGGTAATTTTTTATTTTGTTTTGAATCCTAGCAATTCGCCAACAGTCATTTTTATATAAGAAATAATCTCCGTTTGCCTATACAGTTTAGTGATAACTTTAGCAAATTCGGGACATGTCACCTCAGATTGATGGAAATAATGTCAGAATTGCCAAAATTACGCTAAGTGAACGGAAATGACGCCAAATTGATAAACTAGTTATTGGACTATATTGCTTATTCTAGATGCTATCAATAAGGATATTTACTAATTTAAAGTTGAGTGAAATATGAATTAATTGGGTACTTTGAAATAGTTTTACATGTTGCCAACAGGTAACGCTCCAAATGTACATTTCAACATTAAACACATTGTGCTGCAGATTTTATACATCATTTATTTACTGTGAAATAAGTAAATTCATTGCAATTTTATAGGAAAAGGTGGTGCTGTCCTCATCAAATTATTTTGACTTATATTAGCCATTGTTTGGTTTCGAAAATATATTTTTAATTATATTGTGGAACAACTAAAAGCACTATTGGGTGTCACAAGCCGTTCATAGATCGCAATTCCAGTGAAGCAAATACTAAATGCGATTTTTTTATTCCGACATTTTAGTTTTTAATATTGAATGATGTGTTAAAAAACCCAATGTGTCTGAGGCAAGATATTCCCTGCAGATTCACAATGGCGATTGTGTAGGGAAATGATAAACGAAAAACGTCTTACTATTAGATCTTGAGGAAAATTAATAGGTGTACTGTTGTTACTGATTGGAAAAAAGGTTCGTTTCATGTCAAGTATTATGGAGGTCACTGTTCGAACATTTTTAATTCTGTATAGAGTTCGTACTTTTTTTGTTGTTTGCTACTTATCCATTGTTTAAAAATGGATAAGTAGCAAACAACAATCAGTGAGTAGTTGATGTCTGGCCAATTCGTCAGGCATCTGCTTGTTAAATCGCTGTAACTGTTTTGCATATGCATTTTATGTGTTATGTCTCTAAAATTGTTCTAAGAAACAAGTACAGTAATTTCCCCATTTCAAAATATCCTATCTAAATATTAACAATATTTATTTTATTTTCAATGAAACCACTAGAACTAGCATATGATACTTTAAAGACTTTACCTTAAAAGACGAGGATTTTGTTCAAATTCAAGGATGATTTTCTGGCAATATGCTTGAATCCTTGGTCTTAGAGATTCGTAGTTGCTACACCAATACTAATTTTTAAGATTTGGAACATCACCACTAAAGGGCCATGCCCGATAGTTAAGCAAAGCCGGACACAGGTGTACCTCATTACAGTAGGTATTAAGTCTGAACTTGCATAACTGAGGTTTTCAAGTCTGATGCAAATTCTTAATGTAAGGTTTTAACCTTCACCTGAGGAGGGGGGGGGAGTATTTTCATCTCTGATTCTTAGTAATATGTAAACGTGATTAAGCAGTACATTATAATGATTTATTTCAATATATTTCAATCTTCGACAATTTTTAGTAAAATTCTACTTTTGTTTAATTAAGAAAATGTGTAATATTCTTTTGTCTTTAATTTAACACGAATTTGGAAAATTATGTTTTTAATTTTTATTTCTTTTATATTTTTGATAGCCCATTTTATAAGTCACGTAGAAGTTTGCAATGGAATAGCAAATGCCATTTTTAAAACAAATAAAACTTTGTATGAAAGGTCCCCCATGTGTAAAATGTCTGGGTTTCTCACTCGAAGGATTCTGTTGTAAGAGTAAGTTCCTTTGGAAAGTTCGACTGAAAAGAAACAGCCGATTTTTTTTACTTTTCTTTCAGTAAAAAAAATCACAAAATGTTCTACAGTGTACATACTATCGCAGTTTTTATATATGGTTTCTCCTTTCTTTATGCTTCATATGATTTAATCATACTTTACTTCTCTTTAGTTTCCTTTTTCCTAATATTTTTATCTTCCTTTTTAGGAGGGTTAGTGTCCTTTCCCCCTCTAATTTATCGTTGTTTCTCATTTTGGCTAATAATTTAACGATTTTATTGTCCTTATTAACGTATTTCTTTCCGTTTTACTTTAAAACTCATATCATGACGTGTTTTTCTCGTTCTGCAGAATGTGTGGTCACAGAATAGCGACCGGTTTTTTTAACTAAATATTTATAGTCATAGTCTCAAATGCAGTAGCCAGTGTGTCTTTAGGTGTTATCACTCATTTTTGTCTTGCTTTCTTGCAGTTGTAATTGATTCATTTGTTGAATTATGCATCTTTGATCCTGAAAAACACGGTTCAAAACCCCCTTAAATATTTATAATCATCTAATTTCATTACTGATTTCAATTAAGGATGCACAAATATACTCTGTTGTAAAAATATATGCACCCATAAGAAATTAACCCTTTATCTACTGCATTATGAACTACTGAAAATTTCTTCATAAATATATATTTTTTTTTAGCTGACATATAGATAATTAAAGAATATACAAGAAAAAAAATCTCCCCGGTTCGAAATTTAATTTGTTAGGACTAATTAATTAAAGTGGTACTTAAAAGTACCGCCAGTACACACTATGTATAAATTTCCTCATAATAGAAAAAAATTACGGATGATATTTCTAATGAAATTTAACCTCTTAAAAAGGCTAAATAACCAAAAAACACTCATAAGAAAACAAAGAAACTATTAAATTGACATAACTTTATTTTATACATAGGAAAGGTAGAAATTCACATTTGATGATAATCATAAAAACAATTTTTTTTTTCATTTACGCACAAAAATATATTACAAGTTGAGCATTTTGAATGTGGTTTTGATTGAATATTTTTGAGTGCACAGAATTCACAACGTCCTCGATTCGACACGAATGTTGACCAACGGTATCCTCTGTTTTCTAAACGAATATCATTAGAAACAGACAAATTTCCTTTTCTTCTCTTTTTTGCACAAAAAGTTTGTTCATCTCCATTAGATTTAGGTCTCCCTTTTCGTTTTGGTTGTGGTTTTGATTTTGTTAGTAATCCTTTGGTACTGCAGCGCTTATATTCGAGGGACGACATTTTCTCACGACGCACTTCCACATATGTAATATATGAATTTACATATGCCATTTCAAGCATAGCAAAAAAAAGCCTGTGCCACCATTTTTTCGATTTCCTGTCCCTATCATAAATAGCACGTAACATGTCGGCTTTATCAATTCCCCCCATGTGTCCATTGTAGTATTTTACAACAATGGGTGCGATAACGTCAATTTTGGTACCGTCTTTGAGTCTCCTTTGGACTTTGCAAGTGTCGTTTCCATGATAATTCGAAAGAAAGTGTACAGATCGATTGTCCTTCCATTTGAAGAAGGATATTCCTTGATCAGATATTTGATAATCTAAGTCCTCTCGTTTCATTTTTTTTATCATCAATAAGTTTGGGTAACCCAAGTCTATCAGGACGAATGGTGCCGACTGCATATATATTTTTCGTTTTCAAATACTCAAATAGTGGCCCGGAAGAAAAAAAATTGTCCATGATGATGATATGGTTATTGCCTGCCAGACTATTTGTCATCTCATCAACTACTGTCCCGCCCAGTCCAAATCCTCTCTTTGAGCTGTCACTATTGGTCTGCTTCCCTTGATAAACGTCAAATTCATATATATATCCGGACATATCTGCCCGGCACCAAAGTTTGAAACCACGCTTGATGGGTTTTTTGGGGTTGTATTGTTTTAGAGTAGACCTCCCATTGAATAGCACCATACTTTCATCAATTGACTGGATTTGAGTGCCTATCCTAAAGTTCTGAAAATTCTCATTCAAACTAGAAATAAAGGGCCTCAGCTTGTACATTTTATCAGAATTATTTTCCGGCATTGATAAATTGTCATTTAGATGGATATTTGATAATATTTGAAAATATTGATCACGTGTCATTGTTTGGGGGACCACATTTACTGAAGTATCTGTATCAGATGACCAGTACATGCGAGTTCTAGGTAATCTGTGGTACCCGAATAAAAATTGTAATCCTATAAACCCATAGATCACTTCGGCAGTTATTGGCGTAATTTGTTTGTTATTTTGGTTTATATATAGATTCGTCTGAAAAACTATATTTTCAACAATAAGGTCATCAAAAAATTTTAGAAAGAAATCTGTTGGAGTAAGCAAAGAATCAAAAATATTATCTACAAATCCAGATTTTAGAGAAAAAATGGGAACCTGAGTCTGAACATCTCTTTTCTTTCAAACTCTATCAATTTTCCTTTTACATTTCGAGGTAGGGACTGCTTTTTTTCCAGGACTTGGCTCCTGATTTTCCTTATCACTGCACCCAGGGTCTTCTTCCGTTACCGAGTCAACATCTTCAGAATCTGACGAAAACTTCTGTAATATATTGTTTGAAAATTCTTCATCAGATGAATCATCAGTGGTATCACTATTTTCTGATGGCAGGTCTTTCAACATATCCAAAGCCTCCTGAATGGTGAGACCTTTCTTTCGGGGCACTCTAAAAAAAAGGAAAGAATTTTTTACTATTGCTTGAAAACTTTTTATGTGAAGTACATTACATTTACCCACACACACTAAAAAATTAAAATCTAGCTTATTTTTTTATTCAGAATGCAAAAGCAAATTCACATTCAATACTAACATTTTCAAATGCTCTTGACAGTGTTAGTAAAAAATAAATAAATAAATAATTAAAAAAAAATCTATAATTGAAATCTATAAAAAATACTAAAACATATTGCTACACTACACTTTCATAATTACATTATAACAAACAGAAATACTATAGATAATTACATGGACAAAATGAAAACAAGTTTTTCTCCAACACTACGTGTACTGGCGGTACTTATAAGTACCACCGAATAATTCGACCGTTAATCACATTACATAATCTGTTATCTTATAATGATTGGGCAAATAATATTCTAAGACAATACAGAATGAATAAAAAAATACAACACTTACCTTTGGTTTGATATTATATATTTATAGCAAATAAAAGATAAGAGCGGCAATCCGTTCAAAATGGCAGCAAAAGAACACAATGTCCGTTCGAAAATAGCTTTCTTCCTCGCAAAATTCATCAGCCTGGAACAACTACTGCCATCTATCATGAGAAAGTAGAGTTAAAAGACTGTTTCTAAAACGTACCATCAGAATATAAGTAATGGTTGTTGTGCTATAAAGTTTTAAAGTGATTAATACTTATAAGTACCGTCAGTAGATAAAAGGGAAATTAAGCTGCAGTCGCGAACCTCGGCATGTATGTGTCGTTTAAGAAGATACGTAAATGATTAGAAATGAGTAGTAAAAAATGTTTTATTAAGAAATGGTGGCAATAAAAAGATGACATTTTAGTAAGTCGTAAATCTTCCTATGGCAGCTATACAAATCGATATTTTGTGTGGCATAGGATTCATTAAGTTCCTGTGCAGGAAATTCTGCTTCAAATGTTGGAACTGGTCAGCTAATTCAATCAGTGGTATTCTGAGAAGGCTACAATCGCCGTCCCAGACGTGTGCTATTGGTGATAGCTTTAGGAACACGGATGGCCATGGGAAAGTGCTAAATTATCGAAGACATTGTTGAGAAAATCGTGCAGTATGTGGCTGAGCGTTGTATTATTGGTAAATAGAATATAGGTAGTTTGGCAGTACGAGCAGAAAAATCGGCTGCAGAATATCTTTGACGTACAAGCGAGCCGTCATATTCTCTTGCTGCATAATTAGATGAGATCGGTTGACCCAAGAGATTGCTCTCCTGACTGTTATACCATGTGTGATGGGAGTGTACCGTTCGACAACAAATGCGGGATCGGAACGATGGCCAATCTTCCTCCATACACGTATTCGGCGGTCATCAGCACTGAGAAAGAGGTGAGATTCGTCTCTAAATAACAATATGCCTCCAATTTGACACTGTCTATGCTGACTTATGCTGAGGGGTCAGTATTAGGCGCCTTAATGGACGTCGATATTTAATAATACCTTTTGGCAGTCGTTTCCGAATAGTATCCCTTGATACAGGATGCATGGAGGATGTCAAATGTATTCCTTCGAATGGCTGTTAGCGACGCTACTCGTATGGATGAGGTTTCTCTCCGGTACGACACTCTCGATCGATTGTCTGTCTCTCTGGTTCGTCCTGAGATTCGCAATGGTCACATGCGCTTTCTCTGATACACTGTTACCAACACAGAGCAACTATCTTATCGCTTCGACCAATATAGCGACTGATACATCTGTCGGACCAACCAGTTTCCCTTAGGCCTATGTTACAATTGTTCGTAGTGTAGTCGAGTACGTCTTAAAGGCATCATGTACATAACTTTCAGTATAAAAAAAAATTCGTTCCGATTGACTGTAAGCACCGGTCGTTTCAAACGTTTCACAATGCGCCGTTCTCATACTCGTTGCATAAGCCCTATAATATCATTGGAGCTCACGGTTTGATCATTTGCATGACTCTTTAAACGACAATTACATATCAAGATTCGCGGTGTGGCTTAATTTTTTATGGGTGCATATATTTTTATGCAACAGACTGTAATTTGTATTACGTTTAATATATTTGATATATCTTTCACTGCATTAAATTTCTCAGTTCTGGAAGGCAACTGTTACAGTTTCCCAGTGTATTAACGAGAAAATGCAGGTTACTCGATCTAAGTGATATATTTGGCGAAATGTCGGCCACTTGAACGTTCCCAAACTAGTAAAACAAGAAAGATCAATCATGCATAAAGCATTGATTATGAAAGACTTTCCAACTGAAATGCAATTTTATTTAAACATCTCTAAAATGCGATACATTCAGGGGTGACATTTTTAAAATTATCACAATACTACAATTTATAATATTTGAAAACTGCATCAAAATATATGAGCTTTATTCAAATAACATTATCGAAATATAAATCGCCTGGCTCTTTATATAACAGCAGTCAATATTTCAGTCATAAGCTTTTACGCATTCCTTTCATTCAGCGGTGATATTTTAAAAATTATCACAACACCACAACAATATATTTTACTTAAAAACTTAAAACCATGGAGGTAAACGTACTGTATAGCTCCATGCTTAAAGCTTCATCAAAAAAGGCAATAGAATCGTCTGCTTCTCTATGCAAAATCGATGACTGTTTCATTCATATCGGCATATATTGCAGACTCCAGAACTAAATAATTTTGTGTTAAAGAAATTCAGCAATTCTTATACAACTTATCCTACATCATTATTTGCTTACATTCTCCATTAGTGAAAATTGGGCTTCGTTCTAGAAATAATCAAAGTTTGATGATCATTTAAACTCAAATATATTGTAATTGCATTGTTTCAGAATGTAGATGCACAGAAATTAAGCAAAAATAAAGCTGTTTTAGGACGGATAAAACACTAAATATAAATTAAAAAGAACTTTAAAAATCACGATTTTAACACAAGATGGATGAAATATTTTATTTTGAAGTGGGTCTCGTGATCTCTTCATATAAAATGGGTGTAACTGTTATTTAAATTTCTATTTTAAAAACTACCAAATATATTTTGATGATTTTTTTTTATATTTTTATGGGAAAATTTTAATATTTCCTAAAACATTCAAAGCAATTTGTGAATTTTAAATTCGCTTAAAAAATGTTTGTAAAAATTAGGTCCCATAGGATTCAATGTATTTCATTTTTTCAACCCGAGTTCACACCAAAACTAATTGGATGATACTATTCATTTATATTCCGAAAGGTCCCACAGACCGTCTGAACAATATACTAAAATTTAATAATAATAAAGTCATATTTTGGGCAGTTCTCGTGGGAACAAACACACAGATAGACAAAATGAATAATGTCTTAAAAACTTTTTAACTATGTTCTAAAGTGCTAAAAAGGCTGCGAATTTACTGTATTAGTCAAGAATATCCAAAGCTATGCAGGTTTTCAGGGAACCTTCAATGAGGTGGTCAGTGGTATGCTGAGGGATGGTATTCCACACAGCATGCATTTTGGGCTTGTAACTGAACATGGTTTGGTAGAATTGGAAGTTCTCTTAATCGGCGACCCATGATGTCCCATATATGCTCAATTGGAGACAAATCCAGTCAATATGCTAGCCAAGGCAGGATATCAAAACTTTGTAGACTATTCATAGTTACCCGTGCAGTATGTGGCCTGGCATTATCCTGCTGAAAAAGCACTCCAGACCAGGTTAACAGATATGGCTGCACCACAGGTCTCACAATGTCAAAGACGTATCGTTGTGCCGTGATTCTGCCAGAAACGTGGACCAAAGATGTTCATCCACTAAATGTTATACCACCCCAAACCATGATACCAGTTAGGGGACTGTGTAGCGACTGATAGAAAAAGTTTCCTGGTGGCGTTGTTGTAAGCGCCACCATACGCGTGTACGGCCATCTGGCATGCCATAACAGAATCGTTAATCATCCGTGAACAGAATGTGTCTCTATTTTGTCGACCAATTGCGTCTCATATGACATCAGTGGAGGCGACGTAACCGGTGAAGGCGTTGAAACGATAGATGTCGAAAAGTTCGTCTACCTCGGAGTCCTGCGTCATGCCAACGGTTTCGAATTATTCGCGTCGAAACCACGTTACCTGTAGTGTGGGATAAGTGTCGTCGTAACATGGTTGCTGTGGTAAACGACTCCCGGCAATGCTTCTCAGAAGCATACGATCTTCACGTGCTCTGGTACATCTGGAAGCTCTTCTACCTGGTTTCGTTGTCCCTCACGAACTGTAACACACACCTTTGAGCTGTGCTCACATCACGACCCAATAGTTTAACGATCCTTCAAAGGCTCACTCCACCCTCACGTAAAACAATGATTTGTTGCCGTTCCGTTGACAAGAACTGCATACGCGGTACGTTGATGTACTCTTGCCATACTGTGATCATTTTTCAGCCTGAAACCAACGACGCTACAATTTAGCTATGATATCGATTCTGCTTGACCTGACGCTTTTATGCTGCTCTCCAAGGTGTGGCGCCACTATGCGTAACGAAACTGTCATCATTTGCATATCTCGCCATGCTGTTGTCATTGCCTGATTTACATAAAGCTACACCTATAACTTTATGGTGTCGCGATTTCAATTGTGAGCAGTGCATATTCTTATAATACCAGTTAAAGTAAGCTGTGAGTACGTCTTTGAGGATAAGATTTTCCTGCTCTTGAAACAATATGGTATACATTTACTGTTTTATAGTATTTGATCATAGTTGTGTGACTTTGCTAGATCTAGAGACTTTGTTATTATCGGTATATTGTTCCTCTTTACGCATCTTGCTGCTTTGAATCGTCCTACAGATCTTCGGATTTTCGCAATCAACTTTGTATCCTGATATACCTAACTGTGGATCTGTAAATCCTGAGTGTGCATCATAACATGCATATCCCTAAATCGATGTGCTGTATAACGAAAACAAAAAACATGTTTCTATCCCCGTGTTGATCTGTCATCACGTCAAGCAACTCGAGAAAATACGCTTTAAATCTAAACATCTCCTCACATATGTTATGATTCGGATAAAACTCTTTCAAGTAATGACACTAAATACAGGAATGTTTCCTAATACATTTTTATTTTCCGAAGGTTTAAGTAAATTTAAAGAGAAAACCATATCCGTTTCTGTCTGTCTGCAATGACCACTTATTACCGGAGTTAAACAGAGTCATAGTTCAGAAGATTCATACATTTCCACTCCTTTATTAAGCTGAATCAGAGACAGGTGTCATGGCAGCCAAATTATTTTAGATTTTGTAACACGTTTTTAACACTTTACAACATAGTTAAAAAGTGTTTATGACATTGTTCATTCTGTCTGTCTATCCGTTCGCACGATAACTGCCGTAAAAATGACTTTAACAGAAGGAAATTTTAGTATGTTGTTCAGACCGTCTGTGGGACCTATGGGAATATGAATGAATAATAACACCCAATTACTTTTGGTTTGACCCCGGATTGAAAAATTGAAATACATTGAACCCTATGGGACCTAAATTTTTAAACATTTTTTAAGCAAATTTAAAATTCACAAATTGCTTCGAAAGTTTTAGGAATTATTCGAATTATCCCATGAAAAATATGAAACAAATTTCAGCAAAATATATTCGGTAGTTTTTAAATAAAAATTAAAATAATAATTACACCCATATTATATGAAGAGATCATGTGACCCGCTTCAAAATAAAATATGACATCCATCTTGTGTCGTAATCGTGATTTAAAGATCTTTTTAATTTATATTTAGTGTTGTATCCGTCACAAAACTGCTTTATTTTTGCTTAATTCTGTGCCCCAACTTAAATTTGTTTAAATTCTGTGCAATTGTGTGATACAACACAATTGCAATATAGTATTTGAGTTTAAATGATCATCAAACTATTTCTACAACAAAGCCTAATTTTCACTTATGGAGAATGTAAAGACATAAAGATGTAGGATGAGTTGTATAGGAATTGCTGAATTTCTTTAACGTGAAATTATTTAGCTCTGGACTATGCAGTATAGCTGATATGAATGAAGCATTTTAAGCATAGAGTTAAATTACTTGTACCTCCATGGTTTTAAATTTTAAAATAAAATAAATCATTGTAGTATTGTGAAGAATGAAAGGAATGGCATAATAGTGTATCAATGAAATATTCACAGCTTTTACATAGAGAGCCAGTCGATTTTTATTTCAGTGACGTCATTTGAAAAAGTTCATTTTTTTCAGTGAAGTTTTAAGTTTTCAAATATAATAAATTATTATAGTATTGTGGCAATTTTTAAAATATTACCGCTGAATGTATTGCATTGTAGAGATGTTTTAAAAAAATTGCATTGCAGTTGGAAAGTGTTTCATAATCAATGCTTTATGCATCATTCATCTTTCTGGGTTTTTTTATTTCTTTTAAGTTTTGGGAAAAGGCGGATATTTCAGCTAGTGTGCTCTAACGGAAGTTATTTATTGTATATTTATTGTAGTTCTAAATAGTAATGCTATACTATTTTACACAAATTATGAAACTGAAACTAATTTTGCTAGGCTGAACATTTCACGGGGACATATTAAGACTATAAATCAATAAGTCAATTAATGGGAACTAAAACCGAGCCTTATATCAAATTGAACCTCAGAGCAACTGCATTCGGAAATTACAAGTGACCCATCTTACATTTCTTTAAATAACTTTATCATAAAGCTCCAAACGACTTCACCAGTTTAAGATAGTTTGTACATTTACAGTAAGGAGAGAAACTGATTCGATTTATTTTATAAATCTATATAACTATATACAACATAAAATACTGAGCAGAATATTTGAAACACAAATCACACATTCTTTGCATGAATATTCTCAAAAAACACTCGTGAAGAAAATTTTCAAATTTTTAGATTTTGAAAAATATTTGTTTTTGAGACCAGGCAAGTGGAAAAATCTTTCCTAATCTCATTTTTTCCAGAGATGTTTTTTTTTTGTCATATATGCCTGTAGGAGAAATGTTGGAAGCGTTTTAGAGAGAACTTTTGGATCAGGTGCAGCGGAAACGTGATGTGAAACATTTTGTTGGCGAGTGAAAAATGATGTTCTTAAAAAAATTTCATGATTTTACTCAGATTGAATTTTAAACTTTTACCCAATTAAACTTACTGGGTTAAAAGAACGTGTTTTTCGATTTCACACTCTCTGTGAATATATTTTATAAAACGAAATTTCGCTTGAGCAAATAGTTAGTAGGCATTAAAGTACCTGATAATACTGGTATTACTATGAATTTGATAACTGAGTATACAACTGTTTTTTAAATAGTATGTTAAAATATGAATAGAAAGGGGATGGTATAGATTATTATTAAGAAATTGTTTAGAAATTAACGTTCTTTAAAATGCTTCAAAATACTTTAAATTAATTTAAAATAAAAAGTTTAAGTAAAAGCAAAGTAACTGACGAAACATTGAAAGTCAAATTTGCAATTATGAAAGCAAATAATCAAATAATCTCAAATATTAGATGACCAATAATATATATTTGTATTTAAAATTATAGTCATGAAGTATAGTAAAAGAAATCATTAAAGAAAATGCGATAAAACTATAATTTAAATAGAAAGACAATAAGTAAATTTAAGTAGGCTACATTAAAACGTTACCCATATTAAAATCCGGTCTGAATCAGTTATGAGCAAAATCACTATTTCTATCCATTGGTGAAATACTAGTTTTATGACTATAGATATTGAACAGGTTCACAATGTTCGTTAGAAAGCTTAATCTGTAACATCTGAAAAATTATATATTTAAAGATAAAACGAAAACACGATACATCTAAGACCGATTTTTTTTTAAATCTTAAATGCCATAAATTTCTGCATAAATATTTTAACAAAAGTATTTTCAAGGAAAGCCAAAATAGACAATTTAATTTCTAGAAAGAGACGAGTCTTCTTTCGGACAAGATTCGTGGAGTTTAATCTAAAAATATTACACAAAACAAAACAAATCCAGCGATCAACATAAATAATTTCTCTTTCAAGTTACGCTCAAATTAATACTACGATGTTTTATAAACACTAGCTATGCTTCCCTTACAGTATGTGACTAATAATTGATGGAAATGAATATAGCAAAATACAAACATTTATGTTATGGAAATATTTATCATTTTGCTAATGAGATTTCCACTTTGATCTTAGGTAGATTATTTTTATTTACCATTATATCACGATTTATTTAAAAAGCTGTCATTTTTCAAATCTTGAGGCTTTGTACTTCTTAACTAACTTGCATGTCTATTAAGTAGTTGAACTTATTTTCTGGACTGTATATTTACACTTTCAAACGGCTCCACCAGTTGCAGTTTTACGTTGTTTGTTTTTAACTAATCTCTTATTAAAGATTACAAATCTATTTAAATTACACTAATGATTAGCCTTTGCGATATTTCGTATTTTTAATTACGTATATCTAATAGAAATCGTATCTATAATTAAATTTAACTACAAACTACTTAAAAATGTCTGTAAAATATAATCACTGTATTTCATGCTAAATTAGTAAAACATGTTTGGGGCTAGAATGCTTTTAAAATTACTAAGAATTAGAATTTTTGATTGGGTGGGAATTAGCATTTAATACCTCCTGTCTACCTCTAGAAAAGTTAAGTTTCATAATTTATGTCAACTAATCTCTTTTACGTAGTTTGTGCTTGACGTTGTACCACTCCAACTTTAAAATCAAATATATCTTCTAATTGCTTTCAATTAGAAATTTTTATCTTATTTCGTTCAAATTTTTAGCTCTGGAGAAGTAATTTGTTAAGCAGCTTAAGGAGCCCCATTAATCTATTCAGTTTTATCCCACGTTTATTCCAGAAACAGTTGACATCATGACAGCCAATTTGTTTTAAATCGCTTATTGTTTAGTAGAGGAGTTCAGAAATTATTGCACGAATCGAAATAATTCATCATAAGTATGACTCTAATTTTAAAGTAGCTAAAACTGTCAATAATTCCATCCGAGTTACTGACAGCTAGATATTGTAGTATAATTTTCGACTCATTTTTCAGTTACAATTTGAAACAACTCGATAATAAATTTGATTGAAATTTATACTTTTATAAAACTTACTATACTTTGATTTTGTATTAAGGAAAGAAATTTCATATTTTTACGGATACTACTATCATTAAATATATATATATATATATACATATATATGTATATATATATATATATATATATATATATATATATATATATATATATATATATATAATAAAGATGAATTAAAATAGAATTATTGATGAGAAATAATAAAGCATCCATATCAAGCAAAAGTAGTCTTTCATGTGCTTAACAGTTTATATTTAAACTCTGATTGTATTACGTATATATATATATATATATATATATATATACTTGATTTTTTAATAATTTCCAATTTTTAGCCGCTATATATGTTTGTGGTCTGCGCTATGGTATTTATATGTAGTAACTAACTATTGTCATATCCGAAACAAGCATTTATTTGGGTTAATTTGGGTCGGATGCTCAGACCGGATGAGGAATCTAATCTAAATTAACCTCCAAATTATGCCTATCGCTGTTAATTTTTTTTCGGCATGGTGGCCGTGTTTTAACTGTTTTGGTTATTTTATTGTTTTAAAGTCATTTTATTAATTACTTGCAAATGTAGTTCACAAGGGGATGCATGCAAATTGGGGAGGATGTATGCAAATCATGAGAGGTATACATGATCGCAACACCGTTATAAGAATACTGTCGGTGTGAGTTCTGACAGATCTGTCTGCGTTTGAAAAGGTTTTATTATGAGGGTCCGTTTGAAAGAAGACAAGATTGCCAGGACACAACAAATCACTGGATTCTCGAAAGGTGAGATATCCAAAGTATATAACAGTTGGAAATAGAACCCCCATGCGTTGTCTAAAAGTCGTAAATGTGAGTCAAAACCGTCAATTCAGCCCGTGATCGGTAGCGTCTCAGACAGCAGAAAAGGGGAACTGCTGTGCAGCAACTGAAGGAGGACTTAAGGCTCGTCCCAATCGATCTCGACCGGAACAATGCGCAGGGAATTGTAGCAAATCAGTGTAGCCAGTCGCATGCCTGTGCACAAACTGCGAAGGTCCTGGAAAAATGTGTTTACAGTGATACCGGAAACGGCGTCACTGGATATCCGATGATTAGAAGAAGGTTACGTAGTTGGACAAATCACACTACACCTCGTTTTGTAACGAGGCTGCGGAGAGTGTGGGAAGATCACCGTGATTCCATGAACCCACCTTGCCTTGTTATCAGAGCTTTTGGCAGGGGTATCACGGTATAGGGCATATTTTCCAAGTCTGGTATTGATTCCGTGGTGTTTCCAGAAAATCAAGTCAGGAGTACAACATTCTTGCCTATTAAGTCCAAACTAGAATTTTGCATTTTTACCCCACAGGCGTCGAGTATTTCATGGACGATGATGCTACCATCCACCGCGTAGGAACCTTGTAACAGTGGTTTACGTAGCATGACTTTGACTTACAGTGGAAACGTTTAGGAAAGTTTTGTATTTTAATATGATCAGAATTATTAGCAACAAATGCATTGTATAGGGCTAAAATCTATCTATATATAATAAATTCCAAGTGTCCGTCTGCCTGTCTGTCCATCTGTCGCTTCTTTTCCTTTTAGTAACTTCCAAATAGATAAAGATTTGCAATTTAGTATATGGGTCAATTGTTCTATTAAGCCCTCCGGAAAAATCGAATTTTTAAATATTCTTTAGACGTGCTGCTCCACATCAAAACGTTCGAAATGCGAAATAATAGAAAAATATGCTTAACTATAAGATGGAGACTTTAAATTTGATGTAGTGGTAGATATATTGAAAGGAAGAAAGTGTGCAATTTCTATTTTCCCATATTATCTAATTTAGTTCACACCAAAATGTTCGATATTTCGAACATCGAACTTTTCAGAAATGTTCATTCGAGGGAGTGCTCTACACCAAAAGGTTCCAAAAATGAAATGATATAAAAACATAATATATACTTCGCGATGAGATAAAGACTTTAAATTCGGTATATAAGAAGATAGTAGTTGGATGGAAGAAAGTGTCATATTTCAGTTTTTCCGAATTTACTACTTTAGGGGTGCTACACTCCAAAATGTTCAATTTGCCGAATAAATGAAGGACGCCTTAAAGCCTAGCAATGTAGTATAAAGGTAAATCGTTTGATAATACCCTGTAATTTTTTCTAAAATGTTTTTAAGATGGGGTTCTCAACTCCAAACGTTTCAAATGCTGCATATAAATAAGATGCAATTAATAATTGAGCTAATAAAACAATTAAACCTGAAAAGATACTGCAATGCACATAAGACTAATTATATAAAAACATGAAAACATTATTGAAAACATTAGAATGCAGGACATATAGGAATAAAATGATGAGGGGAAATAAACATACCCTAAAACATAGGAAATGAAACTGAGAGATGAACAGCAATGGATAGAAGGCTAATAATTTGTAAAATTGGCAGAGAATACTTATTTAATAGTGACTTGACTCAGTTGTCAGGTCCCTAATTAAATAGGAATTCCATGAAGCGAATTTTGAAAAATCATAAATGTTTTAATATTAAAGAATGTTTTCTATTGACGTGAGATATGAATAGCAGTTCACGTTTGCGCAATCCAGGTTTACAATGTCTTTTTCAAGTGGGATTTCAAATTTCATGTTTGGTTATGAATCAGTATTCTATAACATTCAGATAATTAATCGTCAGCTGTATTAACCGTGTGGTGAGTAAGTTATTAAGATATAAGCTGGCCGCAATAACCCCCGATTATTCCTAGTACGAGCCCACGTACCATATCTATATAAATAAAAATGAAAATCTGTCTGTCTGTCTGTCTGTCTGTCTGTCTGTCTGTCTGTTTGTCACACCATCACGGGAGAACGGCTGAACCGAATTTGATGAAATTTTGTGGGTAGCCCAGAAATAGCCCCACTTAAAATTATATCCGTGTTTTGAGTTTCTACGACTAGTGGTTCTCGAGATATTAGTAAAAAACGAAATTTTCATTTGTCTCATCATCACGGAAAAACGGTTGAACCGAATTTAATGAAATTTGGTGAATAGCCTTGAAATATTCCCCCATAAATTTTGCCCAAGTTTCGAGTTTCTAAGACCTGGGGTTGTTGAGATATTAATGAAAAACGGAACTTTTTCCTAGGAGTTCTACTCCCTAACTCCGTGGTTTATCCAAACGAAAAGCTTGAAAATCGTTTGAAAGTGAATTAAAATTTAATCTCTGAGTTTGATGGGAGATTTTTTGCGTTAATTAGTCACTTTCTGAAAACATGAATTGCTTGAAACATGATTTAAAGGGGAAATCTATCTCCATGGTTCATGGTTTATTTAAAACAAGCTTTTACGGAACAATGAGAAGTATAGAGAAATCAAAATCGTTATTTAATTTCGCAGTTTATGTTATAAGACATGACATATTTAACATGTTATAAGATTCTATCTTATATCATGTTACTCAGAAACGCAATTAAATTAAATCTGTCTGTTAATTTTAATAATTATTTTTTCGATTTGAATAATAAATAAATGGATATAAAAATATATTTTAGAAAAGAACGATTTGATTTTTCTTATAGCATTTTTGACTGGATAATATCAATTACGGTCTTCAGGTTTAAAAATTATTATTATTTATATTTTCGGGGATTATTGATTCAAGGATTATTGATATTTTCAAGTTATTATGCAATTATTTTATTATGACAAAATTGTTTAAACTCATATATTGTATGTTGTACGAATCTTCTACAAATACACGTGTATATCTTTTAATCTACGAGAATATAAGTAGGACAGGTATATTGACATATGTTTTGATATATATTGGCATATATTGGAATCAATTACGACCTTCTGGTATAAAGAGTACGGATATTATTGATGTTTTCAATTTATTACGTCATCTCTTTTATTTTGGCAAATATTTTTGAGACGCATATTGTAATACGGGTAATCTTCTACTAACACATTGGCATATTTTCTGATCTGCGACAATATAATTAGTACGGGGTTGCATATATTCATTCAATTCCTATTTTTTCTTCTGTAAATTTGCTTACAAAAGGGGGCAGGATGTTTTATTCTTCAGATCTGATCGTGAAGATAATTTTGCATAGTGAGAACATATATTCTTAAACTTCTCTTTAGGAGCAATAAATTTAATATTTTAACAGAATTTGCACATGATTGCGAACTTTAAGTTTCTTTAAATTATACACTCCGTACGAATAACGGGTGTGCTGTTAGTGGTTAATAAATTTTAACATTTTAGGAGGATATATCATGTTGCTCGGCATCGCAATTAAATTAAATGTGTTTGTTAATGTTTTTATTATTTTTTTCCGATTTAAATAATAAATAAATGGATAAATGGATATAAAAGTATATCTTATAAATAAACGGTTTGATTTTTCTTTTAATTATATTAATTGCTGACTGCGTACATCAATTTCATTTATTTTGGCAAAGAGTTTTCAAGCTTATATCGTATTTAGCTACTAAACTCATATATTGTGTTTAGCCAATAAATTCATATAGCCGATTGTTGAAACAGAAAAAGAGTAGAGCGGGTATATCTTCTAATACAATTGTAGTGTTTTCATTTAGTATATTGAAACGGGATAAGAATGTTTCATTCAGATCTGCAAATTCAAAGCAACGAATTTGGAGGGATATCGCTAATTTGACAACTTTTCTTAAACTTTGCCAAATTGACGGAAATGTCGCCAAATTGATATAAACGACACACAAACAGCTGCCATAAACCTTCGGGTTGGTCGTGTGGCTTGGGTCTTCTACATATCAATGAAATTTTTTTTTGCTTTGTTAAAAGAGAGTACTGAAATGATGTTTGGTTAGCATTTATCTGTCAGACCAACCATCCTACTTAGTAATACATTTAGCGAATTTTTAAAATGTCACCAAATTGATAAAAATGTTTTCAAATCTATAAAAATATCTTAAAATTGATAAAATTGCGCTACATAAATGATATTAATTGTTTTTTGTTAGGGGATAGTATTGTGATGATATTTCGTCAATTTGTCGCAAAGTGGAACTGTCAGTTCTATAGTCCCACTTGGCGATAAATTAGGCGATTTTTTAAAATGTCGCTAATTTGACGAAACTGTCGCCAAATGTTCAATAGAAATATAACTATTTTGACGATATTTTTTCTACCAATTTATTTGAAGCAAATGATATCATGTCGCTTAGCAACGGATTTAAATCCAATGTGTTTATGCGGCAGACGATTTTTATTAAATCCTTTCCGATTTGAATAATGAAGATATATATATAAAATAAATTTCATTGCCATTTCATTTTGGACTGGATAATATCAATTATACTCTTCAGGATTAAACATTATTATTATTGATATTTTCCGGAATTATTGATTCAGGGATTATTGATATTTTTAAGTTATTACGCCATTGTTTTATTGCGGCAAAAATTGCTGACACACGCATATTGTACGTTGTACGAGTAATCTTCTAGGAATGCACGGGTATATCTTCTAACCTACGAGAATATAAGTAGTACAGGTATATTGGCATATATTTTGACATATATTGGCATATATATTGGAATCAAGTACATTCTTCTGGTATGAAGATTAAGGGGATTAATTATATATTCAATTTATTACGTCGTCTGTTGTATTTTACCAAAAAACATTTGTGACTCATATTGCAAAACGGGTAATATTCTACTAATAATCGGACATTATAAGTAGTACGTGTATATCGTCCCATATAATTTTAGTACTTTAATTTTGACATATATTGGAATAAATGACTGTCTTCAGATTTAAAGATTACGGGTTTATTGGTATTTTCAATTTATACATGTAATCTACTAATACAGGTTATATTGTCTAATATTCGCGTATATAATTAGTACGGGTCCCATACAATTTTAACGCTTTTATTTTGCATATATTGATTCAATTCCATATATTTTTTTATATTTGCTTACATAAGGGGTCCAAGATGTTCTATTCTTCAGATATGTCAATGAAGATAATTTTATATAGCGAGAACAGAGATTCTTAAACTTCTTTTTAGGAGCATTATATTAAATATTTTAACAGAATATTTTGATTAAACATGTCATTTAGTATACTATAAGAATTTGGGCATGATTATGAATTTCAAGTTTCTTTATATTATATACTCCGTACGAAGAACGGGTATGCTGCTAGTCTATATATATAAAATTGAAAATCTGTCTGTCTGTCTGTCTGTCTGTCTGTCTGTCTGTTTGTCCCATCATCACGGGAGAACGGCTGGACCGAATTTGATGAAATTTTGTGGGTAGCCTAGAAATTGCCCCACTTAAAATTTAGTCCGTGTTTTGAGTTTCTACGATCAGCGGTTCTCGAGATATTAGTAAAAAACGAATATTTCGTTTGTCTCATCATCACGGGAAAACGGCTGAACCGAATTTAATGAAATTTTGTGGATAGCCTTGAAATAGGCCCCCATAAATTTAGTCCAAGTTTCGAGTTTCTAAGACCAGGGGTTGTCGAGATATTAATGAAAAACGGATCTTTTTCCTAGGAGATCTACTCTGCAACTCCGTGGTTTATCCAAACGTAAAGGATAAAAATCGTTTGTTTAAAGCGTCAAAGGGAATTAAAGCTTTATTTTTGAGTTTGATGCAGGATTTTTGCATTAAATAGTCACTATCTGAAAGCATGAATTGTTTGAAACATGAATTTAAATGGAAAAATCTACCTCCATGTTTTATATTTCACAAGCTTTTACTCAACGATTAGAAGTATAAAGAACTTAAAATGGTTATTTAATTTCGCATTTTATGAGGAAGATTCTATCTTATATCATGTTGCTCGGCAAAGGAATGGAATTAAATGTGTTTGTTAATGATTATTATTATTTTTTCGATTTGAATAATAAATAAATGGATATTAAAATATATCTTATAAATGAACGGTTAGATTTTTTTTAATTATATTAATTGCGAACTGCATACATCACTTTCATGTATTTTAGCAAAGAGGTTTTAAACTTATATATTGTGTTTAGCTAATAAACTCATATTCTGTTTACCCAATAAATTCATTTATCCAATTGTTTAAACAGAAAAATAGTAGAATGGGTATATCTTCTAATAATATTTTAGTGTTTTCATTTAGTATATACAAACTGGATCGCGATATTTTATTCAGATCTGCGAATTTAGAGCTACGAATTTGGCTGAATATCGCTAACTTGGCAAATTCCTTAAAAGTTGCCAAATTGATTGAAATGTCCCCAAATTGATAAAAATGACGTAAATCAATGAATTTTATTTTGTTTTGTTAAAAGAAAGTACTGAAATGGTGTTTCGTTAGCATTTGTCTGTCAGTCCAACCGCCCTACTTAGTAACCCATTTAGCGAATTTTTAAAATGTCACCAAATTGATAAAAATATTTATAAATCCATAAAAATATTTTGAAATTGATAAATTGCCCTAAATAAACGAAATTGTGTTTTTTTAGGGGATAATATTTTGATGATGGTTCGTCAATTTATCGCCAAGTTGGACTGTCAGTTCTACAGTCCCAATTGGCGATAAATTTGGCAATTTTTTAAAATGTCGCCAAACCTTCATTAGAGATATTCAGACGATATTTTGACCACCAATTTATTTGAAGCAAATCATAACATGTCGCTTAACAACGGATTTAAATTTAATGTGTTTATGAGGAAGAAGATTTTTATTAAATCTTTTCCGATTCTAATGATGAAGATATGTATATAAAATAAATTTCATTGCCATCGTATTTTTGACTGGATAATATCAATTACGATCTTCATGTTTAAACATTATTATTATTGATGTTTTCGGGGATTATTGATTCAGAGATTATTGATATTTTCAATTTCTTATGGCATTGTTTTATTGCGGCAAAAATTGTTGAAACTCATATATTGTACGTTGTACGAGTAATCTTCTACAAATGCACGGTTATATCTTCTAATGTAAGAGAATATAAGTAGTACATGTATATTGGCATATATTGGAATCAAGCCTTCCGGTATGAAGATCACGGGGATTATTGATATTTTTAATTTATTAAGTAATCTGTTATATATTGGCAAAAATTTTTCAAACTAAATATTATAATACGGGTAATCTTTTACTAACACTAGGACATATCTTCTAATGTATGACATTATAAGTAGTACGGGTTTATCTTCCCATATAATTTTAGCACTTTAATTTGAGCACATATTGTAATTAATTACTGCCTACTGGTTTAAAGATTACGGATTTATTGATATTATCAATTTATATATGTAATCTACTAATACAGGTTATATCTTCTAATATTCGCGTATATAAGTGGTACGGGTCCCATACAATACGCTATTATTTTGCATATATTGATTCAATTCCATACTTTTTATAAATTTGCTTACAAAAAAGGCGAGGATATTTTATTCTTTAGATCTACCCGTGAAGATAATTTTGAATAACGAGAACAGCCATTCCTTAACTTCTTTTTAGGAGCATTATGTTAAATATTTTAACAGAATATTTTGATTAAAAATGCCATTACGTATACTATAGGAATTTGCACATCATTGTGAATTTTAAGTTTATATATATTATATACTCCGTACGAAGAACGGGTATGCTGCTAGTCTGTAAATAAATACATTACCAATCTTTAAAAATTAACATTTATTAACAACACTAATTATGACCAGTAATTAACTTACATAACAGCTTACTAAAATATTTACTGTATAAGTGCCCAAGGAGAGTAGGTAATCATGTGAGATAGTATTATTGAAATTTAATTAAACAGATCACGTCATCGGTCTGATTTTATATAAAAATGATCCATATCTTGGTTTTTTTTTTTTTGGCTCTGGCTTGTTTGTCTGCACTTCCTGACTTTATATTGATTGACACTGCACTGCACATTTTTTTAACAACACAACTGCAAAAAACTGCTAAGACTTCTCTACGATATCTTGCTCTTACTTAATTTCTATAACCCATCTTACTTCATCTCTCTGCTACAGTGATCTCACTTCCAACGTCTCTCTTCTTACTTCACCTTTGGATTGAATCTGACTTGTCTCGTTGATATCCTATTGCTAGGCAGCAGCATCCTTTGGCTTCGGTGTTCAACACGTCTTCGCTATCGCCCCTCTTACTTCTTTGGTTCTTTCTTTAGAATGATGTTGCAATGTCGCCTTATTGATTGCCTTGGATCTAATAAAAATCGTCGTAAATCCTGGACGTAAGCATTGCTTATGCCAAAGTCACTCTCGTAATTTGCATAACATGCATTTATTGAGGTCATAAACCTTCCGGACCAAGACTGTTGAAATTGGCGTCACTTATCTACTCCTTTTGTTCAATAGCAAATACCAAATTGATAATGTTGCCTACTGGATTCACAAACCGAATATTTGGTAACCAAATTTTAAGAACTTAAAAATACGCATTATGTTTCTCTGTTTAGCTGCATAGCTCTTCGAAAAAGATAGTTTATGTTAATTAATTTAAAGAGTAACTTGTGATTAATGGATAAAAATTAATTTTAAGACAAAATATGAACGAATCTATATAAATAAAATTAAAAATCTGCATGTGGGTAAGTGTGTTGATTCATCTCATCATTAAGGGATAACGGAATCATATTTAAACCGTTTCTTAAAGAAAAATTTCTATAAATAAATGTCGACGAAAGAAACATGTTCACAAATCCCTTCGACATATAACATGAAGGGAGGTGTGTTTAAAGCCACGGACTACTATTAAAAAGTTGAAAGATAAACGGTATATTACCGAACAGGTGTCAAGAAAGAATATTATAAGGGATATTAATTTTGAGCCTTTTTATTTTCTGTTTTCCAGTGAATTCTGTCAGTATCTTATTTGCATATTACTAACGTAACACCATTTGGACAAAGCATTCACATGTGGACAATTATGCATTTATGGCACGTTCCAACATTATGTCAAAGCTCTCTGTTGATTACTTTATTAGTGCTAGATTTTATTAACTTAGTTTCATGGTCGTAAGGAAATGGAAAAAGGATCTATCAGAATTTTGTCTGTTAAATGCAAACATTGATTATGACGTGATAATTCTGAGAAACAATTAAATTGACTTTTACTACACTAGCAGTGATACAAGACTAAAGAGAGGTTGCCATAAAACTATTAATTGAAAATCTAGTTTGTCCTATAATTGATGTTCCATGTGGTAAAATATAAAATTTCTAATAACTCAACTGCTGCTGATAACTTCTAAAATTTGGCGTTCATTAATTTCAGATTAAAATGCACTTACAAACAATTCAATTATTTTATAATAGTAAAATGATCGTTTTTACGATTTTTCTGTTTTAGGCGAAACAAAAAAACATGCAATATCTCGCTTATTATGTAGAATAATCTATCATGAATACACATACCTTTACACGTACTAGGCATTGCACAGAAAATCAAAATTATCTGAAAGTGTCTGATCCAATTTCTTTTGCAAACACATATATTCATTTGAATAAATTTTACCCATTATATCATGCAGACCGAATACATGTTAGACTAATAATGCACATTGCACAGATTTGACATTTGATTGAAATTGTTAAAAATAACTTCACTAACCCATTTATATGCAATTTGAATTTTATAAATAAATATATGAGAATTTAAAGTATAACTCTAAATTAAATACTTCGTTTCTAAAATATTAAAAAAAATCTGATAGGGGCAGCAGATGACTGTCCTGCGAAGTAATAATGGACAAAACCCACGACTCTGTGTTTTTAACGTTGAAAAGTACATTTACAATGGGCGTTTTTCTGGATGACAACTTGTACTTTGAAGTACAGAATTAACTTATATTTCGCGCAAATATAACTTAACAACTGGAGATATTGCTAACATCTGCTAAGCAATATACTCCAATAAATAATACTTTCTCGTGAGTTAAATCAGGGTAGTTACATAAAATAACTAAATACGTTTTAGTCGTATAAATAATAGGGAAAATTGCACCCAATGCGTGTACATCGGCACAATGGGCGTGATGCAAACCCCCTCCCCAAATCCTAAAATCCAAATCCGTCGCTTGCGAAGACTTTACGTTCTAAATTAAAATCTACCGACGGACACTATTTAAATCTTATTTCCAACAATATCATCACAATTAGATATATTGTCTATATCTATACTCTCATGAAACAGCAAAAGAAACAAAATAGCTTAGTTCCCCCCCCCCCCCCACACACACACTTCATACTCGTAGAATCGATGTAATGAACTCACTCATTATGCGCATGTGCGAATATTAACAGTTCGCTCGCTTAAAAAAATTATAATTAAATTATTTGTGCCTTGGATCAATGTCTGTTATTTAAAGTAGCTGTTATTAAATCATTGGATTGCACGGCAATTCAAAAATCGGGACAAGTTTTGAACACACGAAAAGTATATAATTTTAAATTCACGAAAATTCTACTATTAATTACATGGATTATGTTTGAAGTTTGTTTGAAAGAGAATTTTTCGACCTTCCTGATGATATCAAGATGAAAACTGTATGATAATACTTTCGATAGCTTAGGAATCAATTTGTATGAATATAGCTCAAAATCATTATAAGTCAGGCAAATGCGTAAAACTAAAGAACTAATTCGAAATTAAAAAAAAAAATAACGCCGATGTGCACTTTTCAGGGTCCTGAAGTACCTATGTACCAAATTTCATGGCCATACAGAGCTTAGATTTTCCGTTATTGTGTGTACCGGTCCACACACATTCAGATGCGCACACTTTTTTCTTTATTTTGTAAGATTACATCAAAATTTTTTAATTCATCAATTTGGCATCATTTTTGTAACTTCAGCATCATTTTTGCCAATTTGATGACATTTTCGCCAATTTGGCACCCTATAAAAAAGTCGCTAATTTGGCAATATGGCACTAAATTAATTGCTAAAGTCGACAAATTTATTCCCAAGTGCTATATATTTGAAGATACTTACGTTTTTTTATATAAATTTTTAGATATATTTATTTGAAAAACGTGCAATATATTGAGAACGGTTCAAGCTAGCTTTCTGAAGTTGCTGTCATTCGGTTTAAAATAAAATATTACGCATAAAATGAGCATTTATATAACATTATCGACTGACTTGTTTTTTTTAATATCATTTCAGGAAATCATTCAAAAATTGGAGAATCTTCGGACGTTCGATCTCATTTAAAATCAATAGGGTTCCAGTATAAGCTAATTATAATAATCATAATTTTGTGCGATATCGCATTCACATCCTAATAGTCACACACATACACACACACTAACGTACACACACTAACATACACACACTAACATACACACACTAACATACACACAGACTAACATACACACACACTAACATATACACATACACATGCTAACATATACATACAGACACTGGCATATACATACACATACACACTAACATATAAACGCATACAAGTACACACACATATAAATTTAAAAAATTCTATTCGAGTTCAGATATACTTGAAATTCAGATATACTTCTCAGATATACTCTTATGTTGAACACTCGAATTCGAATTTACGACCCCATTACAATGCTTTCCCTATACATTGTACTATGTGTGCAGGAAAAGTAATAATTATGTAAAGTTATTCACAGGTTTTATAGGTAAAAGAGTGCCTACTCATTCGACATAAATGAGAGCAACCACTACTGCATCAGCAACGTAATGTCTGTGCGCGAATATTGTGGACTTTATAAAAAGGGTTAATTGTGAACAGGGGCTCACAGAATAAAAAATAAAGAGACAGACATTAAAACATTAGAACTTTTAAAAACAATGCATTTTTATGCCTAAAATACATTAATTTAAAATAGGCTATAGAGGTCGCAAAGGCTTTTAGAGCGATAGGAAATTGGCATTAAACTGTAAAAAATTCTGCAAATTTTGCTCATTTTTTTCAGCTACTTTGTTAATAATTTCGGCAAACTATCAGAAAAGTCACAATTACAGGCATTCATGAAAATTACATCTTGATTTCGGAAATATTTAGCTAATTATCTTCTGCCGAAGCGTTATTTTTGTATTTATATATATATACTAGGGGGGCTCTGCCTTCTGCTCGCTCCGTTCGCGCAACCCCCTTTGGGAGGCTTCGCCTCCTACTCGCTGCGCTCGCTTCATATATATTCTTCCTAAAAATATATTTTCTATCCCTGCCTATTTTCCGCAGGAGGGAAAGCAGGGATTTTTCTTAACCCAGGGAATCCCAAAACTGAATTCCCTGATCATGAGCTCGCTTCGCGAGCTATTTCATACCAAACTAAAGTTTAAATCAATAAACGGTTTATTTCAGCGTATTACCATATTATTTCTCTATAAATGTACCAAATTTTATATTTTTGTATGCTATAGCTTTTACGGTACGAGACAGAGACTTTGCTAAAAGTGCCGATACGAAAAACGAAGTTCACTTCAAAAGTGCATAAAAAGTAAAATTTTTCAAAAACTACATCGAAAAAAAAAGGGACTCCGTCCTGCAAAAATTCACCCATGTAGGTACCTGCCTGCTAAAATTCGTGGTCTTGCTATTGTTTGTCCATCCAGGACGCGAACTCGCAGCTCAAATATTTTGTCTTTGACTTTGACATTAAATATTTCTTAAACTACAATATATATCCAAAACCGTTTAATTTCAGCGTATTTCCCAAATCTGTTTCTACAAGTGTACCAAATTTCATATTTTTATATGCAATAGTTTTTGTGGTACGAAGCACATGATCTCGAGAAACGAAATATTTGGCAAACAGCGGCATCGGCAACTATTTCTTTTTAATATATATATATGTTATCATAACTATCAGGAACATCATTCCCTACTACGGACAGCTGATTCCCTTGAAACTTTCAGGAACATGCTTGCAAATGTTTCACAGTGTAGATACCGAGCAGCGGGAGGTTAACCGTAAATTAAGACTATTTTTTTTTCAGTTTCTACTATTCCCTTTATTCCTATGAAGGTGATTCTATTTAATCATTGAAATCAGCTGGCACTTTTAAATATTTGTTTTACACTCTTTTACTTGCAATGTATCTTATTTGCAGCAATATTTTATCACATTTAAAATAATATAATTTTTATAATTTTACAAATACAACCTCTGAAACAATAAGTATATCCACAGTGGTATTTTATAATAACAGATATATTTTAGAATTAATTTCAAAATCAAAAATATTTTCATGCTTAATCATAAAAATAAATGAGTACCAGGATATTTGAAAGGTAAATACTCATTTCTTTAAATGAATGTGCTTTTAAAATACGTCCAGATTTTAATTTTACGGAATAGAAATACTTAAATTGAAATTCATCGGAGCAGAAACAACGGTACAGAAATAAATGGAATTGGGAATTCAAAAATCAAATATTATTTTATTTTTTATAGAAAATTCATCTTATATTACGACATTTTTCTAAAAACACACTTTAATAAATAAATGACCAAGAGGGAAACATTTCCACAAATGCCTTTGACATGTGACATGAGCGGTGATGTGCACAGCACTTTGCAAATAAAAAATTGAATTGAAATATTATCCAGCAAGTGTCAATAGATTATTATAAGTTATATTAATTTTGTAACTTTTCTTTTTTAGTTTAAGTGGTGAATGCTATCAGAACGTTATCTACAGAATGAAAGAAGGCACCATTTGGGCGTTGCATTTTCATATGAACAACTTTGCAACTAACAGCATATCAAAGCTCGAAAATTAAGATTCTATTATTAATACTGGATATTTCATAGGTTGTTAAATGGAAAGCGCATGTGTATGCAATACCTATGTTATTTAGCAACATGATTATTAAAATGAAAAGACTGTGTTTAGAAACGATGAAAAGGACTTTATCTTTCCGAGATTAAAGAAGAGTTAGATTCGTGCTCCTTCTGCAGATTCATTCGGAGAAAGACAGTGGAACGGACGTATTTCGGAACTAGCTTGATTTCTTGTCTGTACCTGATTGTACTTGCACACTGTGCGTGCAACATGTCAGAAGGAATAAGAGCCTCACGTCGGACTGAGGATGTGATTTCCATGTTGAAGCGCAACAGATTTAATAAGCGACAGGTTCATGGATTGGGCCGAGAAAAATTTTTGGAAAATTTCCCCCTCTTCAAAATTCTCAAATTTCTAAATTAGCGCCTGTTCAGGAAGCGATGGCAAGTTCCGAAACGGTTTAAATAAATTCCGGAAAGCATTTTGTCCACTCACAACCTGAAACAGATAAAACACCTATCCAACAACCCCCAAACCTCTTCCTTGAGTTCTTAAAATTTTTTAAAGTAACTGAAAATTTCTTCAACATTACAAATATCCGAATCCTCTTTAGTGGAATAACTGAAATTCTAAAAGCAGAAGATGACACCCTTCAAAAAACCTTTCAAATAATTAAATTGATTTCCAACCTGAAAATCCCCAAACACCTCAAAATTAACTAAATTGCCATGCAAATTAGTTTGATTGAGAGTTACCTTGATTCTACAGATCAGCTGCCGCGGCATCTTTTGATGCATTTACTCTCTTCTCTATGCTCTGAAGCAAAACCAGACTCAATCGCACTGTCCACTTGTGGGCGGTCCTTATGGACTTTCTTTACGTTCTTGCAACAACTCAGATGATGTCAACGACTCAGAACTCACAATCATACAGATAGAAGATTACTGCACAACGTGCCAGGTGCTTCATGTATTGCCGACCAACGTACAACTACTGCAGATAACAACATCCATGGACCGGTTTCAAGCCTCGTATGCACTTTTCAGCATATAATAGCCAATACTCACAACAACAGTAATGACATTTGATATGTGCTGGAATTTTACAAACCTCTATAGAAACTGACAAATTCAGCCCAATCTTGCAAGGGACTTCATAGTTCTTAAAGATTGAGCTCAAGACATACGATGCTGCTACAGACAAGTTCATATCCACAAAACCCAAAATATGGGGAAGCATTCCTAAAGTCAAGATCGCGATTATATTGGAGACAGCAACCATTCACGGGTTTCGAGCTTATTATACCGTCGTCATCAAGAAATAGACTTGGCTGTTTAAGTCGCATTCAGTTGAAGTCACAGCTCAAGCTTTAAGAGATTCGAAACCACCTGCGATGTAAGAATCAATTTGTCTGCCTCCATAGAAGTTCGTAATACTATAGAGCAAATGACATTTTTTCCTTTCCATTTATCAACTATTTCACTCTAACGAGTACCTAACAAGTGCGAAAGAGATTCATGAATATTGTCATCTACTGTGGAAACATCCCCTATAGACTGGTTCTAGAAATATGAGTTGAAAATTTGTCATATCAACAGTATATACACTGTAAATACAAGTATTTGAAATTCAGCAGTTAAAGTAAATGAAACTTTATTTCAAACGCGAATTTTATGTAAAATATGGTTTTCACACGTACGTTTCTGAATGATAAAATGATCATGTAAGAGTCTGCACATGAAAGATACGTATCACATACGGAATTTCACTGAAATTCAAACACTAAAGTTTCGTAAATAATTCAATTGCGTTAACCCATTGACATCATTCAAAATGGCCGCGGTCAAGGTACGAGAGATCGAATGTCATTTTACGAAATCTTTACCTCTCTTGATCATGTAAATAATAGAAGATAAGCAAGCTGGATTTAGGCCAGATAAGTTTTTTGTATTAGATGCAGATTCGAAAGCGAGGGCGCGTTTAACAAAAGGAATTTTATGAGTGCGCCGAAGAAAAAGAAAAATGTAACAGAAAGATTTTGGTAAGTTGAATCTGTTTTATTATTTAATTTTCAGAATTCATAAAAGTCAGACTCAATCTTTTTTCCGTACAAGACTGCATGATTTTTAAACGCATAAAATTAAGTTTATACTCAGAAAGACGCAATTACGATAGAGAAATAGACAACAGTGTTTGAAATATAGGATGGCTGCAAAACTTGTACAGCAATATTTAAGATATACCTGTTAAAAATATGGAGATCTGTTTTATTGTTGGTATCAGTTAAACCAAAGAAATGATATAAAGTTATGTTACTCTAATGATGATAAATTTTGCATAAAATTAAGTTTATACTCAGAAAGACGCAATTACGATAGATAAATAGACAACAGTGTTTGAAATATAGGATGGCTGCAAAACTTGTACAGCAATATTTAAGATATACCTGTTAAAAATATGGAGATCTGTTTTATTGTTGGTATCAGTTAAACCAAAGAAATGATATAAAGTTATGTTACTCTAATGATGATAAATTTTGCAGTACTATTCTGTAAGATTTGTTATTACTTTCTAATTTCATGGTGAATAGGCAGTATTGAAGTTTCATTAAGTAAATTACTGAAATTGCATAGCACTATGAAACATCTATAAACTGTATAACATAGGATGTGTGCTTATTTACTTACGACCATTTTCCGAAAAGTTATTTGAAGAAAACTATATAATGCTACTTAACAGCGGAATAAAATCAAACATGGAGTTAGAAAGAAGGAAATGAAACTCCTATGGATGAAAGGCTTGAAAATGCTATGGAATTATTTCTGGGTGTCGCTAGTGTTAGTAAATTAGCTGCTATTGTTAGTTGACACACCAGAAAGGCGTAGAACTTAGTATATGTATTTTTGACTATTTTTAAATAAAGGGCTCCATAATTATGAGTATAATTAACCAGTATATTTTCATAGTTGTAGGATAGAGTGCAGAATATATGGAGATAAAAATAAATTGAAAGGTAAAATAATTTTGAATATGTTGAAATATTCTTTATTGTTTCAGTTCTACTTTGCATTGCGCTAATAATTTATTTTTGAAAAATTGACAGTTTAAATAAATATTTTAGATCTTTCGTCATAGAAATGAATACAATGCAGAACAAATTAACTTATCCCAGCGCCACCTGGATTATTGCCTCTAACGATATTGACGGTTTCTTGATATGGAGTTTTAGCGCCGTAATTTTACCTTCATGAAATTAAATCGGTTTGTACAACAGACGATTTCTACTTAATTCATAAGATATAACTAGCAAAATAAATTGATATAAAAATAAAATTTGGCTGATCCGGAGATTAGGTCACCTTGGTTAAATCGGAGAAGACGCCACGCACTTTGTGAGGTTAAATCGGAGAAGACGCCACGCACTTTATGTTGCAATCTGGTAACCTCTTGTATCGGATGTTTTCGGCGGAAATTGTGTAGCATCCAATAAGAATACGTTTTTGTGTTTGCTACAGTTTTTTGATGTAAAGAACATTTCTATCAATATTTTTGGCCATTGTTGTGCGTGTTTGCTTGTTCTTTCGTTATTTGATTTATTTTGTAATAATTATTCATTTTAGTTTTGCGGATTTGCTTTTGTCGTCGATTATATTTCCCTTATGTCTTCTGGTATGCGCGAGCAAATGGAAGGTGAGTGTAGTTTTGTAAAGCGTGGTAGAATGGATGTTGGTATGAATGAATCTAGAATAAAATTTTACTATGATTTGGAAAATAAAGGTTTGAAAGAAGTGATTAATTGGTGTGTTATGAAAGGGATTATGAGTGATAAATACGGATCCTCGGTTGCATGGAGAAAGTGATTTTGCTACGTGCGATATGCACAGATAAAATTGTAGCATATTCTGTGTCTGGGCGCCGCAGGCGACCGTTCCTAATAAACCGGAGATCACTGGGGGCCCCGTTCCGGTGTAGAACGACCTTTAGGTCGAACTCCTGCCCCTGTACGGACCACTAATACATCCGTTCCACAATTTTCGATCTTTAGATCAAATCCCTGCTCTTACACGGACCTGTAGGTCGAACCCATTCCTTTATATGGATCCTCAGTTAGATGGAGAAAGCGATCTTGATACGTACGATATGCACAGATAAAATTGTAGCATAAAAATTTTAAATTTTACAAAAATCTGATTTTGGAACGTTTACATGAGTATTATTAATTTTTTTATTCTGCAGTTTTATAAAGTTATTTAATTTTCTTAAAATACACAAAAATCTTATTTTGTAACGTTTTTTTTAGTATTATTCACTGTTATTTAAGTTAAATTAAATTATCATTTATATTAGAAAATCTTTAGAACAAACACAATAGTCTGTCTTTAGAAACAGGGTTCTTCTACCAAAACATCATTTTGGTAGGAGGAGCCTATTTCTAATGACGGTAAATGACATCACTGAGGATGGGTGGAGCCAATTTCAAAACACGGAAGAAAGCGCCAACCACAGGCCAACTTGGCCCGATTTTGTACTTAGAAAAAAATTTGCGGTGACCTAATCTCCGGATTTACCTAAAATTTATATATGAGTAGTATTCTATATTTGATTGGGTTTTAGTACGGGCCTTGGGATATAAAATTACTGAAATTATTGATATTTTGAAGTCATCTGTTTAATTTTGGCAAAAATGTTTCAAATTCATATATTTTCTATTGTGTTTAACTAATTTTTCAACAAGATAAAATGGTACAGATAAAGCCGAATAAAAATAATCTCCTGCCATTTTAACGTTTTCATTTTCGTGTATGTTGGATAAAGTTCATAGTTTTGTAAATTCATTTACAAATGGAATCAGGATGTTTCATTCTTCGGTGTACCTATGAAGGCAATTTTGTACAGCGAGAACAGGAATTATTTTATTTATTTTTATAGGAATTAAATAAAATATTTCATATATTTTTTGAAGAGCAATAATGTTACGAATATGTAAAATGTTTGTCTCTTCAACTCCCTACAAAGAGAAAACATATTTACAAGGGGTGGTCGCTATTACGTGAATATTGGATTGCCAGAATTTGGCAACATTATTATGACCTGGGTGCCAGATTTGGCAAAATATCGCTAATTTGGTGATTTTTAGCGAGTTTCCAAATTCGATGAAACGTCCAAGAATTACCCAATACTTTCTATGTTGCCGCTCCCTTTTTAGAGACTTTTATGGAGGAAAGAAGTCATCGTTCATTTGCACAGAGTTGATGAAATACAAGTAAAATTACATTGAGAGATACTTCAATGATTTGCAAAGAGATTCTGCCATTTGGGTGAGTTAGTTGGGTATGTAATTGTTGTTTTATTGTACCTGGAAGTTGTTCTATGATACTGTAAGATTGTTATAGTGTTATTAGCTGTATATTGATCTTGATTACGCTTATTGATGCTTTTAAATAAACGCGTTAGTTTTCCAGAAATTCACACTGATTTTCATATCCTGTTAGTACGATTTGAGAATATACGCAGTAATAAATTGGTGTCAGGAGTAGGGTTTCAGTAAATTGCCAAACCTCTTGGGAACCATAGTAATAATCGATCTGATCTAAATAGCGATTATACCTTAATATAAAAACACCGCCTTGTGTGACTAGCCTTATGATCAGTCCGTTAAACCAGAAGTTGCAATAAGCTGTTAGTGAACAAAAAAATCATACTTTAATGCAAATGAGGGAATGATAACAAACTGATTATCGTGACATCACAAGCTATGTGGGCGTATTACAGAGAAACAATATTGAAGTCTTTACTAATTTTACGAACTGAACTACAAACCCCTAAAAATCGGGATTTATTACGTAAAGTATAATATACGCTTACCAGATACGATTTCGGTTAAGACGACCTGGCAAAGAGGAACTCTGCCATCTTTCTAAAATCAGCCAATTCGAAATGAAATTATATTGTATTCAAGCAAGTTTGGGTAAAAAAATATATATTTTCTCCATGTTTTGAAAATGCAATATTTAGGATAATCACAGATAATTAAACAAACATTTCAAAAAATTGACAAGTAAATATATATTTCTTATTCTGTAATAGTGCGAAAACGTCCTGAAATTTCCCAACGAAATTCTACTCCAATGTAGTCAAATCTGAACATCAAAGCTGATTACATGTCATGCTGACTGAGCAACTTTATGTAGCCTCATCTAGCACCAACATCCAAGATTCATGTACCTTGTTTGATAGCGTTCGATGTCTTGATTAGTGTGCAAAGGAATGCATAGTTCTATAAATTTAAGTTAACTAACGGCTTCCGCTTACCACAGGATTAGTCTCTATCAGGTCATCGATTTCCTATTCAAACAACAGAGAAAATCGAAGCTAAATATATATTATCCTACATCTTGTGTACCACTTTGGCTGATGTGCCAAGTTGTGTATAGTGGAATGAGTTCTGTTAAGGATATTGATAACGTCCCTCTCCTTGTTATCATACAGTTCCGGTAATACATTTTACTGATATTTCTGCGCGGATAAGTCCTACTATTCCTGCTGTAATCAAGTAGTACATTTGTAAAGAACATGTATTCTGTTATTGATTAATAAGGGTGCAAAGTCCACTTCAATGATAAGAGCTTGCTTGAACTTCCGCTCCAGTAACTCAAATGGAAGTCTGATGGCCAGAATGAAGATCCGCTTTTCCGACTAAGACAGGAAGGTTCTTACAAGGGCGATTACTACTGAATTTCTAATATGATGAATCGTGAAGATCCCAACATTTATATTCTCCAATATAAATGTACATTAAATTACGTATATATAATTTAAATACTTTTAATGTATACCATCATTTAAAACAAATATGTACATGCAATATTCACAAAGCAAAATGCTTCAAAATTTTAAACAAATGTCACACCGCACAGATAAGCGACGCAATGATTTAACAGTATTCACTCATTTGGTTCAGATAACAGTGATTCAATTCTAATATCAGTTTCTATTCATTTCAAATGTCCTCGTTGAATTAAAGTTCCATACATTGAAAAATGGTCCATTTCTATCAGCAAGACTTATGCTATGACAAATATATCTCATCTTAAGACCAGAAAATGTTTTTGGCACGTAGCAGCTGTAGTTAAGAGCTTTATGTATATTGTCCTTTAATAATAATGAAGCAGAATGGCACTTTTTTCTAATTTTTCAATTTGATTTAAGATGGCTTATCAAATGATGGGAGCATGCTGTGCCTGTCATGAAACGCAATTAATCAATTCATCAGCAATTTTTCTTCTACCTATCCCAATTGCAGTCACTTGTTAACTGAAGTAAAAAAGGTGATTAGTATACACATGTACACACGCATACACATACGAGCTGATTACATTAATAGATAGTTCTACCAAGGTCCAGAACTAATTAAGCACCATAGTAATCCATCAGAATGAATGAACGAACACAGTATTTCCTTTTAAAAAGTTAACGTTGCATTGAGAAAATGCTAACGACAAATTAATGACAAATGGCATTTTCCACCGTATTCTGATAATGGAAAGTCATTTATGATATTCTTTCAAAAATCACAAACCTCGCTTCGCGGTGATAATATCCGTGTTTATGGCCCCACCATCGGTTATCGACAGCGCTGATAGAACGATTGGAAAAATCGTAATTTGCATTTAGTTTTATTTTATTTCATTATTTTTTTACATTTTTTTTTATAAAATATCGATTGATGGCAATTTTTAGTGAGATTCTGCAAGCATATTTGATCTTAAGATGTAGTAATCACTTGAGAAAGCAACTCCGTCACTTTTAAGAAATACACATTTACAGTATTGGATTGATAATCTAAGACGCTGTAAAAACTTTATGCAATATGTTTAAAATTAGGTCATAAATGTGTTCCAAAAAAGTATGCGATAAATTATAGTGTGAAAATTAATAAAATTAAGCTCAATATATTACTCAGGATTAGAAATTATAATATTTATTTATATAATATATACGAATTTTGTGAAATAATATTAATGTATATATTTAAATTGAATGAAATTTTTCCGCTTTTTGTCTGATGTAATAGCAGTTAATAATAATTATTAATATGAATAGTAAATATATTTAAAATGATTCCAAATTATACAAATCTGGAAGATACACACTCGTGATTTAAAATAAGTGTATATTTAAAAGCATTCATATTGCTTCAAAACTCCATTGAAATATTTAATAAATTTCCACATAAAATTAAAAAGCATAAAAACTGATATTCACAAAATCATCTGCGCAGGCAAATCTGAATAATAAAATACCCGGTTACTATTTGTAAATCAGTTTACAAAAATATGAAGTTTGTTAAACATACGCCAAAATCAAGACATATTAACGCTAATAAAAATTGTTCCTGATTATATTCTGCCTCGTTGCAAGAGAAATTGCGAAATAAAATATTTGATGTCGGCAGTACATGATTTTTTCGAATGACTCAAATTCATTTTCTTTTTATTTATTTCATAATTCATTAAATTGAGTTTCATTGCACAAAATAAGATTGTTAATTATTTGCGACAGCACAGAGTTTGTAATTTTAATTCAATTTTCATTTGGCGACTGGATGTATTTTCAAATAGGCGACAGGGTAAAAAAGCGATAAAAATAAATATCTCGAGAACGGTCTGTTTTTGAGTAATGTGATTGATCTTTTTCTTTTCTTAGTCAAAATGGATGTGTACAATAATCATTTAATTGATACATTTGAGTATCTGTAATCTTTTAATTTAGATTTTGGTGATTTTTGCGGGCTATTTCGCAATAAAAGCAGGTTATTCTTTTTCGAATCGTACCGAAATCTAATGAGCACCAAGGTCACCCACAAGTGACGTACCTACCACATTTTATGAAATGTGGAATATTAGTTTTGTGTTAGAGGGAATTCACACTACACATAAAAACAGACACACACACAGATATCACGTTAAAATAGATTTCTCGGGTTGTAGAAAGTGTAACTCTGTCAAAAACTCGAGTTATGATTTGCGACACGATTTCAGAGCTTTCCCTATACATTACCATATATTGTAGGGAAAGTAAAAACGATACTTGAAATATTGCCCAGCTTATATATTCATTCACAAAGAATGTCTTGCTATGTATCATGCAAACTCTTTAGGTCAACCCTGTACAAATCCAGGTGAATGTTCTACAAGATATTGAATCTAGCACAAACATTGTAACCCATAAAATTGTATATGAATTGAATATTGATTTCAAACTAGCTCCAACTAAAAATCCAATATCAGATCCAACTTAAGCAAAGCATATATTTTTTATAAATTGTATTTATTTTGCCACCGTACTAGCTTTCATTCAAATATATTAATTATTTTTAACAATGTAGTTAACATTTTAGATAAAATAAATCAATTTTATAATGCTTTTGTTTCAGTATCCATAATCAAAGCAAAAGGAGCTAGTTCTACTTTATCAATCTATATCAAACTTTAATCAGCACTAAGATAACACATGATTGTCATAGCTGCTAAATTTAAGGAATTTTGGACAAATAATTTTATAGCTAGTGTTATGAAAATTTATTTGCACAAACATACGTTATGCGATAATTGTTGAATATATAATTTCGCTTGTCTTGTAAATTCGCCGAAAACTGCAATTCCAACTGCTATACCAACTACATCACTTTACCTATACATATGTTATTTCGTAGGGAGCGTAATTTACGAGCATATGGGTATCACTATTTAGCTTAATCATTTGGTTAGTTTATGCGGGGCTCTATCTCTTAGCGTCTATTAAAATTAATCAAAATAATCTAAAAATCGAAATTATCTTAAATAAACGATCAAAGTAATCTGACAAAGTTGCAGTCAGTGTTAATGATCTGAAGAATCGCCGCTCGATAATATATAAAAAGAAGGCATGAAAAATATTTTTGCTGCTCTCGCGCTGAGTTGGCGGAAAGTATGGTGGTTGTAATTGCGTCATGTATCAATTTTTTGAAAAATATGCTTTTAGCACTGATTAAGTAATATTTTAACTTTAACTGATGTAGTCTAAGAAAAGTATGGTGATTGTGATTTAAGCACAAGCCAAATATTCACCGTAAGTGACCGTAAGGACTTCAGTGGGCGTGTGTCAAATCGTTGGCCTATCGTAATCTCAAAAACAGATGAAACGATTTCACCAAATTTGTGTGGTATGATATGTACATTCTCTAGATGTAAACGAGAAAAAAATCCGACAAATGTACATAGTTTATCCATAAAACAACATTTTGTTAAAATCAGTGCCCCTCGTAATTTCAAAAACCAATGGAAGCGATGTGTACCAAATTTGGATGGTGTAATGCGTATATTGTGGAGGTGTGAAAAATAAATTTAAAAATATGTATGTAGTTTGACTCAGAGGTTAAATACCTATTTGTTTCACGCAGAAAATTTCAAGATTTTCCATATCCTGTAGTTTATCGATAACAAAAGCAGGCACATTTATCGTTTAATTTTATTCTAACGCTTGTGAGTATCACCAATCGGCTCAATCGTTTGGTTCGTTTTTACGGGCTTTCATTTAAGCACATACAGAGAATGAATGATCTACGGACCAGCAGCCCCCGCGACTGTGAGAGAGAACGGCAAAAAAAGTATGAGGATGTAATTTTAATGCATAATAAACTAAGCTTGGCGGCTGAGCAGATACTCCAATTAGCTCTTACTATACATAAATTTTGATGTTTTACTAATTAAATCCTGATTCATAAAGACATTTAGTAATTTAATCAAATTATAATACATCTGTTTTTTATTAGTGTTAAAAAACTTATAAAAAGCTAAGGAAAAGCTTTTAAATTATATAATACGGATACATGCATACTATTGACACGCGGTGTAGGTTGAACATATATATAACCTAGTATGTATAAAAATATCACTCGCTAAAATATATGTAGAACGTACTTATGCATACCATTCTAAATAAAGTGGCGGGGCAGTTATATCTCTATCCTAAGTCTTGGCAGAATTCTCCCTGAAATCAAGAAACATATTTATTACTATTCATAGTTTCGCTTTATATGAAACAGACTCATTCAATTGGGGTTTGAAAACCTATATTAAAAGCAATAATATTCCTATTACTGAAACTTATTCTATAAGACATCATATATAGATTTATCAAGAGAGAAATCAAAGGCGTGTTGTCATGGGTCAAAAAAGGGTCTCTTCTCTAGGAATACTTAATTATTTTGAATAGATATAAATAGCATGTATATGAATCATGGTATAGAGAAACTACAGTATAAAATAATTTTAGTTTTGAGATTTTGACTAAACCTCCCCGAATTTTATGACTTTGAGTATGCTATGGTCATGTTTGGCCCTTTGTAGAATCTATCAAAGTAGTTCTATTAAATTTTCTATTTATATGGATTGCTTAAAAGCCAAATATAGATACAATTTTTTTAATAGGAATGATTACATTTATTTGTGATTTGCATAATCTGTAATTGTCTGGTGGTTTGTAGCGGAATATGAAAGCAACGTACAGCATGAAATTTGGTACATAGGTACTTTAAGATCCGAGACGGTGCACCCTTGGCGTTATTGCTTTTAATTCGAATTAATTTTATAGTTATTTTATGTTTCAGCATGATAGTTACACAAATCGGTCCCTTAGCAACCGAAAATATTGTCACAGAGAGTCCATCTTAACACCATCGGCATAGCCGGTTTCTTTTTTTTCATGATTATAAATAGCTGAATAGTTAAAGGGTTCTTAATTATCAAGAATTCGCAGTGTTTTCTGGTGATTATAAGTAAAGTCCTGCGTCTTAAATCCCAGATAACGTTGAATGCATTTACTAGTAATGAATAAAAATGGAAGTGTTTTAAACTGATGCGTAAAATTAAAATCATAAAATGATGCTTCCAAAGATAATAGAACAAAAACATTCTCAAGATATTAGTTTTTAGAAATTTTATGGACAACGTTTGATGTGTTTATGACATAGGGCTAAAAGCATCAATTAAATTTTCATATATATTATTACTTTATTTATTATTTTATGCTATGTTACGTAACTAGGGGGAGCTCTGCCCTCTGCTTGATACGCTCGCCAACCCCCATAACTCGCTTTAGGAGTCGGGAGGTTCCCCTCCTACTCACATGCATTCGCTGAGATCTCTTCGCGAGTTGTTTCAAACCAACTAAAGTTTTAATTTTAAAAAAAGTTTATTAAGTTTATAGCGTGTTCCCCTACCATTATATAAGGTGGATGCTCGTGTTATGGCCATGCTCCTGATATGGTTACACCACTATTGATAGTTAGCTACCCACAAAATCCGCTAGATGGCATCAGCATCCAGTGAGAGGGCCTCCTAGTGTGTCACGTGATCATTTGTCATTCATACAGGTTGAGCAATATGGCGTCAGTTGCCTGTGTATGAGTTGTTCTCATAATCAATCGATTTTCGTGAATCCTGACCTGCTCCTCATATGGCCATCCAGTTGGTCATATCAAGTTCACTTCACTTTTATTTTTTCTTCTGACAAAATTACTCAATAAAAAGGGTTTTTTTTTGTTTCAGATATAAAATGATGTCTAACAACGTGAAGAAGAGAGGATTATGGACTGAAGAAACAATGTCCAAGGCAGTGAACGGTGTGAAGAGTGGGAAGTTTTCAGTTCAAGGGGCAAGTAACAAGTTTTGTGTACCTAGACGTACTTTACGCCGTTATTTGGAGATAGATGCCCCTTTAAAGAAATCAAAGTTGGGTGGAAAACCCACCTTGACAGCTGAAAAAGCAAAACAGCTATGCCAGAGAATTTTCTGTTTGTGTTCTGTAGGTTATTCATTGACTCCTAACATCCTTAAACACAACGTTTTCTGTTTCTGTCAAGATAACAACATCCCAAACCGTTTTAAAGAGATTGCTGGCCTTAAGGTTCTCGACAGTTTTTTGAAGAGGAACCCTGACTTTGCACGACGGAAAGGTCAAAGACTGAACCTCCCCCTCGCTCAGAAATTAAGCAAGTTCATAGTTGTTGATCACTTTGCGAAACTAAAAGCAATCTTCACTAAATACGATTTCTTCAAATTCTTGGAACAAGTTTTCAATATGGATGAGAAAGGATGCCTCCTCCATCTCCATAAGGATCCAAGAGTTTTATCTTGGCTTCATATTGTGGGCAAAGAACACGGGAAAGCGTTACAGTTGTGGCTTGTGGGAACGGTGTGGATTCGATGATCCCTTCAATGATTTTGTACTCAGGAGTGAGAAAAAATAAAGCCTGGAAGAAAGGTCTATCTGCTGGATCATCGACTCAAATGATTCCAAATGGGAGCATGCCAACTAAAACTTTTGATGAATTTTTGCAACATTTTGCCAGATTTAAACTCAACGGACCATTCCTTCTGATTTTTGACGGAGCCAAGGTACTACAACTCGATTACAAAATTTGAGAAGCGGCTGAAAAGCATGACATTGTCCTCTATTGATTGCCATCCAACACAACTCATGAATTGCAACCGTTAAAACAAAAGTTGCTTCAGGAGCTTTGAAACTTTTTGGGACCAAGAGGTTCTAACATTTTTCGACTCACACCGGGACGAGAATGATATCACTCGCTTAAATTTTTCTGATGTGTTCACCCCAGCATAGGGCAGATCAATGACACAATCCAATATGACTAGTGGCTTCAGACCCACAGGTATTTGCCCGTTCAACCCGAATGTGATTCCACAAAAAGCGTTTACCTCTAGTACTGGGATTGAACTACAGCCTTCTAAACTGAACAACCAACAAAGCTCAGGCTTGCCTGATAATAATCAGCCGAGCACCAGCATTGATCCGGTTCATTCTTTCAGCTCATTGGACCAACCCACTACTCTTCTGGCATCAGTTGCTCACATTACACCACAAAAAACTAAACGTGCTAAGCGTCCTCGAATTGTCGATCTTGATACGTCATCGTCGTCTAATCCAGATGATCCTCTTGACGTTGATGTTCTGTGTATGGATAGAGATGACTCTCCGCCACGCATTGAATCATCCCGCAGCAAATCATCTTCCAGCTTTAACAAACTTCTGCAAACGCCAAAAAAGAAGAGAAATACAACGAGGGTCATAAGACTAGCCATGAATAAGCGTGGGATCGAGTTGAAAAATATCTTTTCCACCCAAAAGAAGCTCAGCCGTTTAAACCGAAAACGAGACCAACCACGAAAAGCCATTGCCCAACAAGCCAAAAGAAACTCATCCGTCTAAACCGAAAAAGATTCCAACCACAAAAAAGCAGTTGACCAACAATCAAAAACAGCTCAGCCGTCTAAACCGAAAAGGAGACCAACCTCGAAAAAGTCGTTGACCAACAAGCCCAAAAAAAGATCAGCCGGCTAAACCGAAAAAGAAACCAATCACGAAAAAGCCATTGACCGACAAGCCAAAAGAAGCTCAGCCGTCTAAACCGAAAAAGAGGCCAACCACGAAAAAGCCGTTGACCAATAAGCCAAAGAACAAACAGTAGCAACCCTGTTGTAATAATCTTATTTTTATCTTGTTTACTCTTGTCTCTTGTTGTTGTATCTTGTTGTTGTTGTTGTCTTGTTGTCTCTTGAATGATTTTTTTTAAATAAATTGTAATGTCAATTTTGTAAACAACTTCATTTTTAATGGAAAATCCTGTTTTGAATCCACTTTTGAATAACAAAAAAGATTTACTAGTATCACATTTATTCATTTTTCACCAAAATTGTTTAATTTTAGCAGAACTGTACTATGAAACTGAAAAAAAATCACGATTTGTAGAACATAGCACGAGGGTGGCCATATCATGTGCCTATGCCCACTATGTAGACTTTTGGAATTTCATTTTTTTGGGAAAGTAAATTTATTTTCATGGGGAATGAAAAATTTTTTATGAAAGTTCAGCCTGAGAAAGATTAAAAAAATGGTTTTGATTTTTTCAAAGTGGCGGTTAGAAAAATTTTCACACCTTAGCATGGCCATATCAGGGACACCCACCCTATATATATATATATATATATATATATAGATATGAGACAGAGAAACTTGAAGGACGCGCCCATACAAAAAAATAAATTTCATTTTAAAAGCACATAAAAAGTAGATTAAACACATAATCGACGTCGAAATTAATAAAAAAGCCTTTCAAAATTTCCACTATGTAGGTTGTATAAAAATTTGCTGCCCCGACCTGGAATCGAACCACGTCTCTTCGTATCGAGGTTCGATTTCAGACCTCCGACTTCACTTTCTGACCTCCTCGAGTCATTTTCAGATCTCCGACACATTTGCACTAACCTACATGGTTGATTTCTTTGGACGCCATAGTGAAAAACCTTACTGCGCCAACTGAGAATCGAAGTACGAATCTTCGTACTGACAAACCAATGTTCTACCATTGAGCTACTGGGACGGAATTGCACGCTCTTATAGTCGAAGTGGACTCTGTAAGATACATGCCTGCAAAATTCCGTGGCTTTGCTATTGTTAGTCTATCGAGGACGCGAACTCGCAGCTCAAATATTCTGTCTTTACAATTGACATTAAATATTTCTTAAACTGAAATCTAAATTGGGAAATGGTTTATTTCAGCGTATTTTCTACACATTTCTCTACAAATGTGCTACATTTTACATTTTTGTATTCTACAGTCTTTGCAGTACGAGACAGAGAAACTTAAGGAACGCCAAATTTGTCAAAATATCGGTGACGTCAGCTACAATTTTTTGTTACACAGAGATTCTAAATTTTAATGTGAGTTTTAAAAGTGAATAGAAAGTAGAAACTATTATTCTGTAGGAAAAGTTCTGTATAGCGCTTTTAGTTATATACATACCAATAGACCCAAATTAAGCTTAAGCATGTATAAGAGGCACCAAAATTTTGATTACTCCGTCCGGGCGCCAAATTTCTTATTAGCTCAATGAGAATGGAGTTGTAACTTAGCACCCCGCGTAAAAGCTTTCCTTCCCGTATATTGTAGTTCATGATAAATAGAGTAGAATAGCATTTTAATTTCTTTTTATTTATAGCTCTGATTTTTAGGATACCTTATCAGATAATGGGTACATACTGTGAAGAGTTAAAGATGGTAATTAATCAGCTCATCAGTACTTTTTTATTCCTTCCCAGTTCCTATCCCTTATTAGGGGGGGATTAAAGATGATTATTAGTTAACTGATTAAAGGCATGGATAGTTCTGTCAAGGTTCAGGAGTAATTATGCAGCATAGTCATCCTTCACAATGAATGAACGAACACAGTATTCTCTTCATAAAAAATGGACGTTGCATTGAGAAATCGCTAACGACAAATTAATGGCAAATGACATTCCCCCTACTCTGATAATGGAAAGTCATTTATGATATTCTTTCAAAAATCACAAAACTCGCTTCGCGGTGATAATATTCTTGTTTATGGCCTCGCCATCGGTTATCGACAACGCTGATAAAATGATCGCGAAAAATCGTAATTCGCTTTCGATTTTTTTTTTAAATATTTTTAATCTGGGTTGATTACTTTCTTTAGTGAGAGTGTAGGTGCATATTCAGGCTTAAAAAGTGCTTATTACTTTCTCCTGACAAAAAATTCCCGTCCTATTAAGAATACACGAATCGAAACTATTAGAATGGTGATCAAAAGCGTTGTAATATGTTGTTACATAGTATATATAAAAACCTATATCTATAAGTCTGTAAATCATATTTTAATTTAGTGATCCATTTAGCTCTCGGAGTGGGAAATTTTGCGCAATATAGGCAAGGGCGAATTTTATGAAATGATGCCAAGTTTGCGACAATTAAATATTCATGAAAATGAAATTTAATATCTTTCATAATTCCGATTGCTTTGTAGGTGTTATTAATTTAATAATTTTATATCAAAATATGAACCATAACATTATATGTAGGCGAAATGCGTTTTTTATGAAGTGATATACAAGTTTTGCTTTATTAGGAATTATATATCATAGATTAATTACATTTTGTTAATGGATGGCATAGTATGATATTTTGTTAAGGGTCGTATAGTAATTAATATTATTGTTCGGGAGAGTTACGTAATAGCTTGCCGTTTTGGAGATTTTAGGAACGCAGGCGTTGCAGGCTAGTATAGGGGAAAAAATCTCTAACATAAAATCTTCATGTCATTATGACGAGCTCAATACACATTTCTCATATTTAAACCATAATTGTTTTTCACCATTGTGAGCAATTTTAATTCTGCTATTGCTAAAAAACACCATACAGTTTTAAGTTAATAAATAACATCATAAATAGTAGACCTATTTTTGATAACGCGATTTTGTATAAAAATTTCTATTACAAAATGTTTTTTTATTAAAAAAATGTTCCTTGCAATATAGAGAATTAATTTAGCAAATTTTACATGAGACTTACTCTTATTCCTCTCCTTTTAGTTCCGAATTCGCTTTATCATATGCTTGCTGAAAACTCTAACTTTTAGAGAAAACCACATTAGAGTTTACCGCTGGTTACTGAAATATTAAGAAAGTGAAAAAGAAAATTCATACCCGTCGCCAACGGTTTTGACAGATTGCTAGAAGTAAATTTTTATGGATTTACTAGCCTGTAAGACAGCGTCTCTTAGAAATCTTTCTACGAATAGTATCACTCTATTGGCAGCTGGTCCATGTATTATCTATATAGATAAAATTGAAAATCTATATGTGTGTTTGTTGCAACGCAATTTAATTTGCTGTAATCTGTATATTACTTAATCTATCTAGCATAACAAGAAACCAAAAGCAAATTTACCACAAGCCTGTTTTCCATTAATAGTATTGTCAAATTATAGCCATGTAAATAAGAAAAATTGAAAAACAGAATATATTTCAGTACAGATACCAGGTCCCCACAATTGTTTTAATAGGGTCTTCTCAATGATGCTGCAATAGAACCCTGCGTTTACCAAGACCGCCCCTGATATTGACATTATGAATTATTTTTGTTGATAATACATGCTTTCGTTAAAAGTCCCTTTTATTTTATAAAAATCTAATGTTTGTACTATCTTAAATATTTCAATTGCTTTTAATTTAAATAACTTTGCTCAAGTAATAAGCTATTTTTATATTTGCAATACTATACATTAAATGGAAAATATAATTAACCTTTACATCGACCAGCTAGAATGTATTGCACAGCTGCCTTGGATAATATATTCTGGACTGTCACTCTCTTTAAATACGTAGATTAAAATTTATAAATGCAAATTAGAGTAGACGTGTGAATTTACTTAATTTAGCATGACTAAACCTAAAATTCTAGCATAATTTTATATCACAAAATATGAATTTTCCAAACTGGGCTTATGAGGAGGTGCTCTCTAAGGTCACTCATTTACTTTTAAGTTTATCTTTGCTTTTTTTTCTAAGAAAAAGTAGGTTTTAATGAAGGATAAATGTAATAAAGTTAACCAAGTAAATTTAATTTAATATAAAATACTCTAGTCCATCTTTTTATATCCTAAAAATAAACTATTTCGTGTTTTATACTTATTTGGGCAGTTGACGGTCATTTAATTTACAGAAGAGCTCGTTTGACTGGATAATATTATTTAAAATAAATTCCTAATAACTACGAACATCCCTGTGCATTCCTGTCACACAGCGTTTATTTGTAACCGATACTTAAAATTGGACCTTATGCATCCGAAGGCCGTAATATGAATGGTTCGCCCATATCTAGACTTATACTCATCTAGTTAGTATTTGAAATAATAAGCCTAAATTACCTTTAATTACATCTATTTCTATATTAATCGTATGATCGTATAATATTCCAACAACGCATAAACCTGAAAACTTTAACTATAGTATGAAACTGTATACTTAACAACTTTAAAATTTGTCAAATTTAAACGGACCTTTAAATAATTAAAATATTTATTTCAGTATACAGGATTATTTCAATTACATTATATTTGCCTGGGCGTAAAATACATAGAAGTTTAATACATAGCCAAACCACAAACAAAATTTCCATGTTCAAAATAGCCGATTGACAGGCATAAATTCATACAAAATGAAAGGCACAAAAAACATATCACAAGGAAGTCAAATATAAATATACAAAGTACAATAGAGAAAAACTGAATAAGTTTAAATGTTGAAGTACGTAGACAATTGTTTCATTTCTATGGAATCCAAAATAAGTCCTGGGTAAAACTATATTTATGAACAGAGTCAAAATTACAAATAAAATTCCGACAGAGATAAATAAACAAAGATTTAAGAGAGTATCGAGTTGTCACGAAGCGTTAAAAGTAAGACTTGTCAAAAAGAGGGGCAAAAATTTGTCATAGAGAACTGTTTGAGATAAAGTAATTCAACGTCTATTTTGACAGACAATCCTTTATACCCGTTGCTGGAAATTGTTCAAGTTCTGAGATGGTTTGACAACATTTTATGTTGGCTTGGACTGTTGTTTGAAACAGTCTGAACCTTTGGAAACTGTTCAAAAGGTTCAGACTGTTGGACCAACTGTCCTTTAAAACAATTTATGCTGTTATAGGGGATAATTTGCTTCACTCTGATACAGCATTGCATGTAAATAAGAAAAGTGCTTAATTAGTCAACCACAATCGATCAATACCACTCGTTAGTACAAAACAAGCTACCACCGAGCACAAAACTCTTTAAAATAATGAGTTTAGACATTTTCTGGTAGAAGTGTTTACTTTAAATCCAAGAACGATGCAAAGCATTATTTTAGCCCCACTCACCGTTGACAAAATTATATGTAGTCAGGATTACAGTGAAGATAATTTTGCCTATAAATAATCCTATAAATTGGAGTGGCATACAAGCAAGAAATGATTGCGAAACCATAATCTCTACGGGTAGTGATGGTTGATCACTTGAGAACTTTCTTGGTAATTTCAACTATTGCATCATACTTTGTTTATGTTAATATTTCATTTATGTAAATCAACAACTCCATTAATAACAAATCATATAATAAATAAATAACGACATCAATCTGTTAATGATTCAAAAAGCATTTTTTTCATGGGAAAAAGACTGCTCTAACAAAGGAGTGCCAAATGCTCATTTATGAGTAAAACATAAAATATTTAATTTCCATGATACTGAATACTGTGAAGAATATTTCTATTAAATTTACTGAGTAACGTATATCACATTTATAGAACATAAAAAATTAAACACAAAAATTTGATTATAATAGGTTTGAAATTTGATTATAATAGATTTTGTAAAAGAATATTTCTATAAATTTAAAGAGTTTTAAAATTTATACAAATATTCTTATGTTTTATTTTTATTAAATATTTTATTTTGTTTATTTTGTTTATAAAAATTACATTAAATGCATTACATTAACATTGCAATGTATTTAATAAGTGCATTGCACTTACATTGTTTATTACATTTACCTCATTTTTCTTGATTAAATATAATTTGACGAAAACAAGAAAGTAAATATTGTGACCACTACAACCTCTGAATGCAGCTCTTCGTAAGCGTCGTCTGGAAATATTATATTCTGTGATATAAAATGATTCCAGAATTTGGCGTTTAACCATCAAAATTAAGTAACTTGACACATGCCCTCCCGTTCGCACATATAAATTTAAATATATTAAAGAGAGTGACAGTCCAGTATATATTATCCAAACAAGCTGTCCAATACATCTTAACGGGTTGATGTAAAGATTAGTTATATTTTCTATTAAACATAATATTACGAACACAGAAATTTAATATTATCTGTACAAAATTAAATATACATTAGAAGCATTGAAGTAATTTAAGACTATAAGACAGAAATGTTTTTAAAATAAAATTTAACAAGAAAGATCAATCATGCTTAAAGCATTGATTATAAAACACTTTCCAACTTCAATGCAATTTTATTTAAAAAAGTCGAAAATGCAATACATTCCTCGGTAATATTTTAAAACTTATCACAATACTACATTAATTTATTATATTTGAAAACTTAAACCTTCATTGAAAAAAATGAACTTCATTCAAATGACGGCATTGAAATTTAAATTGCCTGGTTTAAATATCTCTAAAATGCATTACATTCCACGGTAATATTTTTAAAACTATCATAATACTACGATAATTTATTATATTTGAAAACTTCATCGAAAACAACTGCAATAAATTCAAATGACGTCATAGAAAAAATAACACGCCTGGATCTCTCTATAAAAGGATTTCATTCATAACTTTCTCCATTTCATTCATCACAATACTATAATAATTTATTTTATTTAAAAATTAAGACCATGGAGCTACAATTCATAAACTCTATGCTTAAAACTTCATCGAAAAAAATCGTCCTTCTGTTTATAAAATCAATTAATATTTCATTCATATCAGGCATGCAGACTCCATGGACTGAATTATTTTGTGTTAAAGAAATACAGTAATTCTAATACAACTCATTCTTCATATTTTGCTGTTTACATTTTACATAGGTGAAAAATAGGCTTAATTGTAGAAATAATCAAATTTGAATGAGAATTTAAACTGAAATATATTGTCAATGTGTTGTTTTAGTATGCAGATGCACAGAATTTAAGCAAAAATAAAGTAGTTTTAGGACGGATACAACACTCAAAATGAATTAAAAAGAACTTTAAAAAATCACGAATTTGAAACAAGATGGATGCCATATATCATTTTGAAGTGGGTCATGTGATCGTTTCATATCATGGTCAAGTGATCGTTTCATATAAGATGTGTAATTATTATATTAATTTTTATTTATAAAACTACTGAATATATTTCGCTGAATTTTTTTTTATATATTTTTTGGAACAATTTGACTATTACTTAAACTTTTCGAAGCAATTTGTGAATTTTAAATCCGCTTAAAAAATGTTTGAAAAATTAGGTCCCATAGGGCTCAATGTATTTCATTTTTTCAACCCGGGTTCAATCCAAAACTAATTGGGTGATATTATTCATTTATATTCCCATGGGTCCTACAGACCGTCTGAACAACATACTAAAATTTCATTTTGATTAAGTCATTTTTACGGCAGTTATCGTGCTAACGGACAGACAGACAGACAGAATGAACAAAGTCATAAAAACTTTTCAACTTTGTTGTAAAGTGTTAAAAACAACCTCTCACAAGAGTGTGTCTGTCCTCTCTCAATTTAAACAATTCATAACAATATGTAGACTAATAAAATTGATAATAATTTGCAAAATACAAAAATTAACAACATTCACAAACTATCTTAGCAGATCAATTTGCAGTATAGAAAAATATATTGATTGGGGTCTTGGATATTGTATTGGTGTTAAATAATGTATAATCTAGTTGTACACTCTGCAAAACTGCAATATACTCTGCAAAACAAAATACATGCATTCATAAGAAATTTACCTACAGCAACGAAACTCGACATGTATGTATCATTTGAACAGATAGGCAAATGATTAGAATTGTGGAGCAATAAAAAACGTTTTATTAAAAAATGGTGGAAACAAGAAAATTACATTTTAGCAAGTGATAAATATTCCCTTGGCAGATATACAAGTCGATATTCGGTGTGGTATAGAGTCAATTAAGTGGCTTATGTTCCTTTGAGGAAAATATGCCACAAATGTTGAAATTGGTCGGCAAATTCAATGGAATGTTGAGAAGGATGCAATTAGGGCTCGCCACAGCCCAGTAGTTAGAGCGCGGGGATTCCACTCGGAAAACATGAGTTCGATTCCCGCCACTGCCCAAACTGTCGCCGTGTTCACCCGGAGTACGATCACGTTAAACATGTGGATCCGTAAGTCCATTCGAGGGGTTGTGGTAGGGGAAGACGGGTACAGCCCCTGTGGATGCCTCCCGCACAGGGTTCCGGTCTAAATTGGGTGGAACTTCCTGGCTGTATAAATACATACTTTAAACCTTCGGGTAGGTCGGATGGTCTGGGAAAGAATAGAAGTTTGCAATTGAAGACCCAGTATGTCCCAAACGTGTTCTATTGCGGTGATAGGTCTGGGGATATGGATGGCCATGAATGAGTATTCAATCTTCGAATACGTTGAAAAAGTTGTGCAATATGTGGTCGAGCGTTGTCTTGTTGATAAATGGTTTTGAAAGCATAGGCAGACCAACAGACTGCAGAATGTAGTCGCCGTACAAGCAAGACATCAAATTGGCTTCTCAGCACAACTAGAAGAGATCGGCTGTTCTATGAGATGGTTCCCCAGACTGTCACACCAAATGTGATGGCCGTGTACCGTTCAACAACAAATTCGGGACCGGAAAGCTGTCTAATCCTCCACACACGCATGCGATGATCATCAGACCTGAACAAGAAGCGGGATTCGTCGCTAAAACAACAAGTCTCCAATCAGATACTGTTCAGTGTTATCGATCTCAGCACCAATCCAAACAATTCTGCTTATGTTGGGGGATCAGTGGTAGGTGCCTTAATAGTGGTAGGTGCCTCGACATCAAATCTCACCTTCTTCCAGTCGTCTCAGAATAGTACGAATGGCTGATGGCTTCGACATTGGTGTGGGCGTTGCTTCTATCCTGACTGCACGATCCTCTCGAGCAGCTGTCTGTCAGAGGTGATCCCCTTCGATATTGCAAGAGAGCCAACAAATCCAAAATCAAAAGACGAAATAGTCACAAATAAAATAAACAGAGATAATTATGTACCAAAGACCTGGATTAAGAGTCCACCTTACAGAGCCAATAAGAAAGCAGAATGAAGAACACTCTAGTCAATCTGAAATGGGAAGTAGCACATAAGATTGGCGTGCGCCAAAGCACAACAGAAATATCGTAACAGAATTAATCAAGTCGAACAAGAATAAAAGAGACCCTACAAGACGAAAAATAAGTCAAAATGACACAGAACTCAAAAGGCTAAAGAATTGAACAGAACAAAAATAAATAAAAGTGAATTACAAGGCACTCCGCCAGACCGAAGACAAAAAGGGAGTACTGGACAAATTATTAACGAAATTACTAGAATTTTTTTAATATGATAAGCTTTTAAAAATTAATATCATATATCGACGTTCATTTTTGTATGATCTTCGCCGAAGAAAACTCAAAAAAAGGGTTCAAATTTAAAGCAATGTTGAGCAATTGAAGCTTTGTTAAATTCCTGATTTTTAACATAGTTTTCATGTTCCTTAGTACGAAATTTTAAAGCACATTTAATTAAACGTGCTTGAAATAGTATTATAAAACTTTCGTCTAAGAAAGGTTTCAACAGCACTATCATTCTACCATTTTTCCTAAAAATCAGCAGCAGATTGCTAAAAACCTTAAAAAAATTAATAAAGTAATCCTTAATAAAGTAAATATTTAGAAAGTTTAATATCGTGTTTACACTTTCTAAAAAACTCAGATTTTCTAATCTTAAATGTCCCTTAAAAAATTATAATAGTTGGGAACAGTTTTTGCCAGTGTAATTGGACTTTCTTAAATCTGTCAAACTTCGTATTAAGGAACATACAACTATGTCAAACACAGGAATTTAATCTTCAATTATAAATTTAAATATAATATGTGTTTTCTTCAGCAAGAATCATACAAAAATGCACGTCAATATACGATCTTGACTTTATATTATTTTATCTTGACATTTCCTTTATATTTGTTTCATTTCATATACTTTGGGGCTCTGTGTCATTTTGACTTATTTTTCGTCTCGTTGAGCCTCGTTTTTTCTTGTTCGCACTTCACTCGTCTTGTTGGGATATTCCTGTTGTGTTTTGGCGAACTTCAATCTTGTGTTTTATTGGCTGGATTGGCTGGACTGTTCTTCATTTTATGTACCGATTATCTCCGTAGGCTTTTCTCAGATGGACTCTTAATCCACGACATAGGTGTATAAAATCCTCTGTTTTTTCTATTTGTACCTATTTCGTTTATTGACTTCGGGTATGTAGGTTCTCGTGCACTGACGAAGGGAATCAAGCGTTTCTTCGAAACACCTGTATGCCGCATTATTATTTTATATGCACTTAAATGCGTTGTTCAAGTTTTTCTTATGCTACAAGATTAGACCAAAAGCTAGCTTCGGATCCAAAATTATGTTTTAGATACAGATTCCTAGCACGATCAATCGATACTGAAACGCGCCAAGTCGCTTCCACAGATATAGTATGAAAGAAATCAATCATCTTATACAACGAGAACACTGTAAGTAACACAAAATCAGCCTAAAAGATATAACTTTGCACTATGACTGTAAGTTCCCATGACCGATTGATTCAAAATATATTTTTACAAAGCAAATACCTGGTTTAAGTCCGGATATGATTAAGATAATGAAAAGTAAGTTTCAATTCGTGTGTAAGAAGGCACAAAATTTAGAATAAGTAAAATATACTGAAAACTTAATTTTTAATATTGCAGTATTATTTATTCTCGCATAATTTTTTAAACATTATGGTGAAAATATGAGCAACACTGTTTCGGGAACAGATTGATCCTATCTGGTGCTGCAACTTTAGTCAGTTGTTTCCCTTGTACCAAGCACCAGCCCCCACCCCCACCCCTACTTACCATTTAAGCCAGTTAATTGTGAAACCTAAAACAACACACGATGATCAATTGTTTCACCCTATTATGGTTGCATCTGATGTTGAAATCCTTTTTTCGTTTTAATATGTTGAATATATTGAATATATTGAATTTAATATATTGAATTTTAATATATTGAAAGTCCCTAACAGTGTATTTAGAAGATTGTCGATTTGTTGCCTAAAATATAAACTCTAATGCATCACTGATCTAGAACCACAAATTATCAGCAAATCACATAGAGTAGATAAAACAGTTGCGTACCTACCAATATTTTCTAGCGGCTATAAAACTTATTTGGGAACAATTTATTTAACGCAACCTTAAAATCATTGAATTTTTGCGCGAATGGTTGAAGACCCAGACCGTCCGAGGACTTGGAACAACCATTTGGACGACCCGATTGCGCGAGTGGTGTAAGTTATCTGGAGAAGAGAGTCACTCGCCTCCTGCACAAGTTCATATTGGAATATTTTGCATTTAATAAATATAACGGTCATACCACTAAGCCAAAAAGTCCTTGTTGTGTTTCATGACATCTCGGCTGAAAAATTTCATAGAAAGTCAAAAATTCAGTTACTTTCAAACATTGTAGTTACAAACAATGTTACAAGAGATCTTAGGACAGCAATCAAAGCATCGATCGTCAGTTGTCCATATGACACTCTATCCATTTAATAACGAAGATACTAACAGTAATACCCGTTCTTCGTACGGAAAATATTATAAAAATCTTAACATTCATAATTATGTGTAAATCCCTATAGTATTCTAAATGACTGTTATTCAAAATATTCTATTAAAATATTTAATTCAATTCTTCTTTAAAATGTATAAGAATCTCTGGGCTCGATATACAAAATTATCTTTATAGGCAGATCTGATGAATGAAGCATCCTGGTTAAATTTGTAAACAAATTTAGAATTCTCACAAAACGACAGAGATTATTTAGAAAATCTTACTTAATTATGCAAAATATTGAATTTTCATCGATTTGGTGTCATTTTGAAGAATTTACGCCATTTTATCAATTTGATGACATTATCGTCAATTTAGCGGCATTTTAAAGAATTGTCAAATTTATCGCCAAGTGGGACTACAGAACTCATAGTCCCATTTGGCGACAAATTGGCGAAATATCATCACAATACTATGCCCTAACATAACACATTTAAGTTCATTTATTTAGCACAAGTTTATCAATTTCAAGATATTTTTATGGGCGCGGTAGCCCTGTGGTTAGCGCGCTGGAGTTGCACTCGGTAGGCCCGGGTTCGATTCCAGCCACTGCCCAAACTGCCGCCGTGTTCACGCGGAGTACGATCACGTTAAACATGTGGGTCCGTAAGTCCTTCCGAGAGGTTGGTGGTAGGGGAAGGAGGGTACGGTCCCTGTGGAAGCCTCCCCCACTGGGTTCCGGTCTAAATTGGGTGGCACTTCCCGGCCGTCCAAACAGTTACCTTACACCTTTCTGGTAGGTCGGACGGTCTGGGTCGAAGAAGAAGATATTTTTATGGATTTACAAATATGTTTATCAATTTGATGACATTCTAAAAATTAGCTAAAGGTGTTACTAAATAGAACGGTTGGAGTGAGATAAATGCTACCGAAACATCATGCTAGCACTCTCTTCTAACGAAACAAAATTAATTTCATTGGTTTAGTGTCGTTTTTATCAATTTGGCGACATTTCCGTCAATTTGGCAACGTTTAAGAACAGTTGCCATGTTAGCGATATCCCGCCAAATTCGTAGATCTGAATTTGCAGAAATGAAGAATAAAGCATCTTGATCCCGTTTATATATACTAAATGAAAGCACTAATATTGTATTAGAATATATACCCGTTCTACTCTTATTCTGTTTAGCCAATAAGCTCATTTAGCCGATTGTTAAAACACAATATATAAGTTTGAAAACTATTTGCCAAAATAAAGGAAAGTGATGTCCGTAATTTACATAATTAAAAGAAAAATGGATATATTTTTATATCCATTTATTTATTATTCAAATCGAAAAAATAATAATAAAAATTAACAAGCACATTTGATTTAATTGCATTGCAGAGCAACATGATCTTCCTCATAAAATGCTGATAATTAAATAACCGTTTTGATTTCTTAATGCTTTTCATTGTTGAGTAAGAACCTGTAAAAAAAAACCATGGTGATTGAGTTTTCATTTAAATTCATTTATCATACCTGCGATTTTCAAAAGTGACTGATAAGCGCAATAAACGCCAACCAAACTCAGAGACAGAGTTTTAATTCACTTTCACGTTTTAAACCAGGGATGTCCAACCTTTTTCGTTTGGTAGAACCAGGCAGTTAGAAAAAAATACTAAGAAGAAAGATTTCGTTTTTCATTAATATCTCGACAACCCCTGGTCCTAGAAACTAGAAAAATAGACTAAACTCTATGTGGGACTATCACAAGTCTATCCTGAAAATGTCATCAAATTCGATACAGTCGTTCTCCCGTGATTATGAGACAAACATACAGAGAGACAGACAGATTTTCTATTTTATTTATATAGATATCCTTTTATGTTAAAAATGTGTCTTACAATATTGAATTATAAAATTGAGTAAAGGTTAAATGTGAGCCCAAAAACCCAGAAATTGAAATAGAGGAAAGTATCTAAGTAACAGTAACTTAGTTGGATATAATCTTCAGATAAAGACAAATTCTTGGTTGTAGGTTTAGTTTTGTCGAAATAAATTAATTTTTACTGATGTCAAAGGATTTGAAGCTTTAGGATTTAACAATTTATGTTGATTTTGTACAATTTTCAACCCTTCCAATTTACAATAAATAATAGAGATTAAATTATTACATTAGTATATAAATAAAATTGTAAGTATCTGTCTCATTATCACGGGAGAACGGCTGTACCGAATTGGATGAAAGTTTGGGGTAGACTGGGAATAGCCCCACTTGAAATTTATTCTAAGTTTCGAATTTCTAGAAGCAGGGGTTGTCTAGAACCAAGCTTTTCTCTAGATATTAATTGAAAACGCTCAATTAAACCTTCCGTAGAGATAACATTATGCAGAAGATATTTTTCCACTAATTTAATTAAACAAAATTATATCATGTCGCTTAGCAACGGATATAAATCTAATGTGTTTATGCGACAGGCGATTTTAATTAAATATTTTCCGATTTAAATAATAAATATATGTATATAAAATAATCTGATGTGTGCAGCACATGACTTTCCTTATATTATGCAATGAATTTACTCCTTTTATAGTAAAAAAATAATGTATATGATCCACGGTGCTGGTTTTATCGTTGAATTGTGCATTTGGCGATTTTTCGGATGACATCATGTAAAACTATTTCAAAATACCCAATTAACTTATAATTCGCGCGACTCTATAAACAACTATCAATACTGATAACATCCTCAATAAGCGATATAGTCCATATATTATTGAACATTCGATTGCACTTAAAAGTAATAGGCTTCCAGTATTCACGGATTGTAATTTGTGCGCCAAATTTCGTTCAAATCGTTCCATTCGCTCGTGAGATATCGTCTCCACAGACGCTCTCTCTCTCTCTCTCTCTCTGTCACCCCCCCCCCCACACACACACACACACACGCACGCACGCACGCGCAAGCACGCGCACACGCACACACACACGCACATGCACACGCACGCACGCACGCACGCGCGCGCACACACACACACACACTCTCACACACACACACACAGACATCACCTCAAATATGTTTGTTTCGTGTTCAGGGACGCTTTAAACGTGCTATCACGTTAAAAACTCGAATTCGAATTTTCGATCCCGTCATAATACTTTTCTTATACATTATACTATGTATATAAGGAAAGTAATAATTCTATGAATGTTGCATTTTTGACTGAATAATATCAATTACGTCTTTAGGTTTAAACATTTATTTTCGTGGATTATTTATATTTCCAATTTATTGCGTCATTGTTTTATTTTGGCAAAAATTGTTTGAACCCATATATTATACGTAGTACGGGTAATCTTCTACAAATGCACGGCATATCTTCTAATCTACGAGAATATAAGTAGTACAGCTATATTGCCATACATTTTGACATATATTGGCATATATTGGAATCAATTAGGGGATCAGGATTAAAATTACGGGACCAGGATTAAATATATTTGCAAACGGGACCAAGATGTTTTATTTTTTAGATCTGCCAGTGATTATAATTTTGTATGGTGAGAACAGAGATTCTTAAACTTCTTTTGGGAGCATTAAATTAAATATTTTAATAGAATATTTTAATTAACATTGTTATTTATTATACTATAGGAATTTGCACATGAATGTGAATTTTAAGTTTCTTTATATTATATATTCCGTAAGAAGAACGGGTATACTGCTAGTTATAAATTAAACTATTCATCCACCATTATATTTCATGTTATTTCGATTTATTTTTCATATATTTAAAAATAAACATAATAGTAATAATATTTATAAATAATAACACACAAATTTCTATAATATATTTTTACAGAATTTTCACAATAATAAAACATTTTCTCTGAATAAAAAGAACTGCATGAAGCAAAATGCAAGAATGATTCTTCTAACTTCTTAGACACGATCTGAATTAAAAGAACATAGAACAACCAGAACTGCTAGAAACAAAAATGAAGCCAATTCCGAGCAAGAGTCACATGTTAGGACTAAGAGCTGAAATAGCTGACTCAGTACACATGTCACTGGAGCTTTGAGGGCATGATCACGTGACATAAAAGAAATAAATCAAAAATCCAGATTAACTCAATTTCTTTTTCATATAATATTTCTTTCTGCGATCTAGGCTAATGTTTTAACGAAAAACTTATGGCAGTTCTTGAAGTCCTAGTACTTGAGGTAATCCGACTTAAAAGTAAAACGATTCTTTTATTTATTAGGCAAAACAATTTTGCATCATTCAATTTGACTAAATAAAGCAATTCGATATTAAACAATTCAACTTATTAGCCAGACCAGTAAACATAATTTAAAGATGATTAATGCGAAGGTTAAGGATTTTACTCTTATCCATATAAACTATAAACGTATTATAAACATTTCATTGTTTAAATGATTCAGTAGCTGCCTTCGGCAACCTGCCTGATTGCTTTTTAAAAAGCTCCGATATGTATTGAATAGCATTTATTAAAAAAAGAAAATTATTACAGTAGTGTATAATTGATTTTCCTACTGTTGTGTAGATTTTTGCTCTTCTCATTTCATTTCAATGTCCACCCGCTTCGCGGGCATTTCACTGCTAATAATAGATAGAAGATAACTGAAATAGGATAGATTGGCTAAAAAAGATTATATACAGAACCAAAAAAATATATTGCCCGAGATGTCGGTCCAATGTACCTCGGTACATGCCTGTTTGGCTCGCACAACAGTTAGGTCACGGCTAACGTTATACACCAAAATGGTCCTGTACAAACATACCTTCAAAGAATGCTTTCATCCTAGAGAATTTATTAACATATTTTAAAAACCAAAATAAGAAGGGAGACATTTTTCAATAAGTGTTTGCTGATAATTAAATATATTTGTTAACATAATTTGTAAACATGATTACTGAATAACTAAGGATCATATAGAAAATGAGTTTTCATTAAACAAAAATTACGATGATTTTAGGCACCGCAAATTACCTAAAATTAACTGGACATAGATACATACATAGATAAATGCAGTAGAACTCGCTTACACGGAACTCGCATTTAGCGAGATTTCATATATAATGAGGAAATCTTATACGAGGAAACTTTATATAAAACTACGGACTTTTAATAAGTATAATGTTATTTTATGCCTGATTTACTCGCTTTTATATAGCAAAAATGTTAGATATCCCGATTTAACAAGCATACCTTGTAAAACTAAATAAATATAAGAATAATAAAAATCAGAGAAAGAAATTTTGCCTTCGGTCGTGCATGCACATTGTAGTAGATAAATTATGAGAATAAACAAGTTTCTCAATGTTCTCCCGAACACAACAGTGGCACATGAAAAAGTAGAAAATAAATTTTAATTCCTTGCGCCACTGTTGTGTAGAAGACATTGAAAAACTTATTTTATTCCATGATTTAATTTTTACTTTTTAGATTTCATTTTTGGCGTAATTTAAGTGCAGATCTATGTACTTTTATACATGAATCGACGTGTTAGAACCAAAAGAACATTTCGTTTGAAGACGCTGAACTACACTTGTCAAAAAAAGTTCAATAAAAACACAAAAACATAGTCATGCATGCGTAAGTAACGTAACATAATAATCTGAAACTTTGATAGAAGAAAATGTTTCGGGAGATGAAACTGCGTTCTGAGTTTCAGCTCTTTAGGAATTCTCGGGAAGTTGAGAACGAGCCTGTCAAAGATGTTATTGTAAATCCCACCTGTCCGTAAGAGGCCAGAACAAGCCCAAGACCAATGGACAAAGTGTTGAGTGAGATATTGCAGCTTATATTGGTCCAAAAACTCCAGGTATACCATGGTAGAAATCTGACTTGGAAGCCACCCAATTTTGACCGGAACCCAGTGAGGGTGACAGCCTCAGGAGTCGTACCATCCTTCCACTGACCAATCTCCTCTCGGATGGACTTTTGGACCTACGGATTTATCATGCCCATTCTCCGCGTAGGCACTTAGATAGATTTATATGGCGTCTAGCATCGCACCTGACACCTCCAAATTTGACAATTGTGTCTTAACTACCAGGCAATACCTGCACTTGAGATATGCTGAGATTCCTTGTTAGTATTGTTTATAATACAAATAAAAAGCACTATCGAAAAACCACGTAATGTGCAAAATGTCTACAAACAATATGGAATTTCCACTGTAAAATTGAATAACAGGACATTTAATCCGGTAGTAATCAAAATGGGAAAGGACACATAGCACATTATTCTACACTGTCATGAAAAAATTTTGATCATTTGATACCACAGAACTGGCGCTGGCGTTTACAATGAATTTTTACAGAGAATTTCTGTCAGGGGCTGTAGAACGTTTTTATTTCCTTATAGTAAGAAACAGAATAATAATAATCGTTTCATTGTTTATATACTTGAATAGTTTTTTCATGGTTTTTGTTTAATTCTTCATTAAATGAAAAATTTTTGTTTTGTTTGAAATATTTTGTTTGACATATTTGTCAAAATAAGTTGTTTTCTCAGATTTCTAAAATTTTAAATAATTTTAATATCCCTATTTGTTTTTAAGCAGAATGCTAAGAAACAAGATGACATTTTTTCAGCCTGTTTCATGTTAACAAAAGAAAAATAACTGACAATTCAAACTTTATTTGTTTTAAGTTTCACTTCACACATTACTTTCCAGAAGTGGCAGCATATTTCAGACTTCCTTCTTTAAAAACAATATAAAATATTCCTGATTTCTGTTACAAGAAAACTGAATCCCCATGCAGTTTGATTAATTTAATGGCAGTCAAAGACAGCCGTGTTAATTTCAAAGAATTATTCAACTGCAACAGTTCGTTAAAATAAGCTAATAAAGTCCCCTTTCATCAGTTTACTGGGAAAGAGAATTTTGTCCATTTATCCTAAAAGCTTTTTTTGCGCAGTTGAAATTTTTAACTGCTTCTAATCAGCATTCGCTCGTAGAAGCTAAAATTTTGAGAAATAAATAAACTTCGCAACGGCTCGCTTGCTTTCTCTTTGTTGCCCACTCTTCATTTCACACGAACGTTCCAGTAATTGGATCCAAAATTCAATTTCTAAGCGAATTATTTCCATTTCCCGAATGCTCTCCTTGTTTATCCCTCCTAACCTCCTCCCCTTCCCCTTCTCGAAGTCTATCTCAACTGGACGCGTTCCTAATGATTAAAATATGCCAAGAAAAGAAATAACGCTGCAAATAAGAAAACCTAACTTTCCTCAACGCGCCCACACGAAGCGCATTTCACTTTGCTTGAGAAAACGTGATTGGCTAGCGCACTTTTAAAAGCAAAGAAATGCAACTGTTCCTGTGTTCCATTCATTTTCGAGACACCAGGTAACGGCTCAAATTTTGTTCTTGCGCGGGGACAATCGCCGTTAAAAACTAATTTGTTGAGTGGTAGGAAAAGCTGGCTCCTCAGCAGTTCTCTCACGCCCCGCAGAAGCCCAAATTTATTCTGCCTGAATCTCTATTTCAGAGAAGAAAAAAATTATTAAGCTCTGGGATTCGTAGCTGTATCTCCTTTTTATATTCCGTAAATACAGCACCTGCTACAGTTTACAGTGGTGCAAGTCGACTCGTATCATTTAGCTGCCTGAGGTTTCGCATACATAAATTTATGATGCACAGCTGGCGTGAGAAACATTTAAATACTTTTCTGTATAAAAATACTAAAAACATCATTTTGATTCATTCTTTTAATTTTGTTTTCTATGTCTTCAGATGGAGAATTGTTAGGCATAATAATTAAATATTACTTTCAGAGAAAACAGTGCATTCTCTTTACCTTCATTTGGGTTAAAATAAATTGATTTCTCACATTTTATTTTTAATCTCTAACATATTAGCAAGGGACACTCAATATATCAAAGTGAAAAGCAATATAGTATAAGATTATCTCGAAAGACAACAAACTGACTTTACAACACCAAATATAACACCAACAATGTACATAATAAGTTTATTTTAGAGTTTCCAATGCATACATAAGTGAATCGTTGCAATTTATAGATCTTTATTTGCAGATACATATAAAATATATTTAAACGAATGCATTGTGCAACAGAAAAATACGACCTCAACTTTGCGATTACGTTCAACCACAATCCCTCTAACATATTAAATGAAAACAAAGTGAAATTAATCCAATTTCTGCAGCAATGAAAAAAGCATCAGTCATAAAAATGATTGAGAGGAAATATATTGCCAAGATTGTCAAACTTCATGAGTGAAAATATCAAAGGTGAAAAATTATTGAGTGCATTTCGTAATACACTTGGCAAATTAACCTATTTACGATATATAGAGATGCCATATATACCCAGTATAAGTTTTATCACCACAACTTCTTTCAATTCATCTACGTAAAACTTCTTTAGATCAAAAAGGTAAATTTACCAAGTTTATTACGAAATACATCCAATAATTTTTCCCTCTCTAAACTTTACATTTATACATTTATGAAGTTTGAAACACTTGGCAATAGTTTTCATCTTAATCAGTTTTATGGCTGACACATTTTATAAAGCTGAAGAATTTGGCTTCTTTTTACAAGTTTTTTATGGGATATCAGTACTTTTCGTAGATTTTATATACAACATTTGAGAGTTTTCGAATAGATAGTCAATGAGGTTCCTCCAAATTTTAAAGATTTGTGTTTTAAAAGTTGTGTTATAGTTTGCTACAGAACACTCAGCAAAAGAATCTGGACTGCAATTCGAATCGTACCATACGACAATATGTATCGAATAATACGAGTAAGTCGACTCATCATCTGATATCATCTGATACAGTCGTATCATCTGATACATATTTTCTACAGAATTTTGATTCAAGTCACTCTGAGAAAAATTTGATGCATATGACATTTCCGAGTTTTCGAATAGCCTTAAACTTTCCTTAAAATTTTAAATCTTTGAATTTTATAATTTGTCCTTCATAGATTGCTACATTACACTCCATTTATACCGAATTTGAGCAGTGAATCTTAAACTTTCCGTAGAAATTTAAGTCATCCTATTTGAGAGAAAGGATGAAAAAATTGTTAATATGACATTTTAGATAATTAAAATAGTCATCATGAATATTTAAAATAGTCATTACGGATACATAAAATTTCATAAGGGAGAAACTTCTGTGTTTTCCTTAAAATTAACTGTGAAATACTTAACATGACGAATATTAAATTTCTAACTTTACTAGTCGGCTTTAAACATTAGGCACGAACGTGGAAATTTCATAAAAAAACAATATGTACTACATTTAGTAATCAAAATGGTTGAATCTTGATTAGCCATAACCACATAAATGTTGCCAATATTTTGTGACAATATTAGATAATGCGATCTCAAAATTTCTATTACATTCAATCATGCCTGCTCTAACAAATTATCCAGAATGTTGAATTATGCTTGACCATGACCGCATGAGACATTTATGTACCAACTTGCAATCGTGGCAAATTATTGCAAATTATTTATGACGATATGAAAGGTCCATAGTAAGTTTGTGTAGACGCTGCTATTGAAGAAGCAGCAGACAGACCCCTATATTCGACAGTATCTGAGAGATGTTCTGATGTACACAAATAATTTTGTTATAAATACATATTTTGCAATGAAAAATCGAATAACTTTGTCATGCACTTTTGCAGTGACTCTACTAAGCAAGTGTACTAAAATACAAATTGTCTTGAATTTTCATTTATATCAATATCTGGTACATTTGGAACTTTTCAAATTTTGCAATGCCTTGGATACGAATTTATAGTACAGTTGAATCTGTAAAATTTAATATACATAAGACATAATTGTGCCTCAACTATTTACGGTACCAAAATTTACATATTATCATCTCTATAAAAGTTGGAATCCATTTTTCGGGGTACCGAAAGAGACTTTCGGACCACAGAACACCCAATTACAATTTAAACTGAAAAATTTTATGAATGTTGCCTTAATAATTTTATTGCGGAGAATAGCAAAGAATCTTTTTCAATATCAAGTAATATTATCATATTCACAACATCCACCGGTACTGGCATTTAAAAACTTGTGACCCCAGTTGCATTTTAGAAACAAGACGGTTTTGCTCTTATTAAATCTCAGCAGTAACGAATATCCATCAACCTCACTTTAAATAAGAAAACTTTGAAAAATTAACTTTGAACCTCCGAAAGAACATCCATACCAGTTTATTTTGTAACTATGATCAAGCAGCTTTAAGGTCTGAGCATAAATTTGATGTTAGTTGGGCTGTATAACTGGCTTCACTAATAACCATACAGATTCGCCATATTGCGACAGAGAACGATTTTTGCTGCGAGTGCAACGAACGACTCTTTCGGATGAACTCAAACAAAAGCGAAACAATTCCACAGATTGCGGCTATTGCACTTGGAGTATGATTCAGATATTATTTCTCTATCTACTCTCACTAGAATATAATGTTAAATCCACAAGTCATCACCTAAGCTCTAGCTATAGCCGATTCTGGAAAAAAATGGACTTTTCATGGAGCGAAAATAAGAACGAACCTAAAGTTAAATTCCTCAGTGAATCTCCCAAACCCTAAGAAACTCTGTGGTAAATGAATTCATATCAGTCATCCTCTAATCCCTGTCCATACTGAATAAGAAAAATAGATGTTTAAAAGAAATTAAATTTTTTTTTACTGAAAGTGGGAAAAGAATCAGAAGTCTTCAACACCTTCGAGAATTTAATGCTGAATTTATATCAATAATCATCTAAGCCCTATGACCAATCCTGCAAAATACATGTTTAAAAAATTTTTTGAGCGAAAGTGGAAAAAACCATGAATGGGGATTCTTAATAAACCACCTACTCCCTCCGGAATTTGATGATGTATCCATATCATTCGTAGCTCTGTATACAGCCAATTCTGAAAAATATATGTTTCAAGGAAAATGCAAATTTTGAACTGACATCTCCGGAACTGAAAGTGGAAATCCTTAGTTAATCTTCCTAACCCCTCTGTAATTCGATGTTGACTCCAAATATCAATCATTACCTAAATTTATCTTGAGCCAATCCTGAGAAATGTTTCAAGAAAATTTCATAAACCGGAAGTGTGAAGAGGACCGAAAGAGAACATTTTAGGGAATCACCCACCTTCATCCAGAATTTGATGGTAAATCCATACAATCTATCATCTCATCTCTGTCTACAACCAATCTTGAGAAACAGATGTTTCTATTAAAAGGAAAGTTTTAAATCAGAAATAGAAATCTAACTAGAAATCTAAATCCCTAATAAACCTCCATTATCTTTCGGAATTTCACGCTAAATGAATATCAGTCATCATCTAACAGATACATACATATATAGCATATCCTGAAAAAAATATGTTTTAAGTAAAATATAGAACATTTTGTAAAGTAAAAACTTATTATTCGCACAATGACCCGTATCAAATACTTAACACCAGTGTCTCTCAAAAATAATTTATTCTTTCAAAATTTATTTTTATAATATAATAACAAAACGTACAAGACATTTAAATATTCTCTGCAATTCACGTATAAAATAATTTCTTGGACCTTTGATGACAGACATTTTAAAGTTGTGGCATATACAAAAGCCATGGAAAAGGAATACGATAACTGTAATTGTGGGAAGCAATGCTTCTTGTTAAGAAATAAAAGAAACATTTGTGACATTTCTCGCAATCTCCGATCACGTAAATTTTTCTCCTATGTTTCAAAGTCCATTTACTGTAACTGAGATCTATTTTCCCTTTCCCCCTTTCCTTCACAAACCTCGTTTGGGGATTTCATAGAAAAGTCTTTGTTATGTAGCAGCTAAAAAATTCCCAAGGGATCTTCTACAAACTGGCTTCTAACCAATAATGCAATTTTTTTTTCACTTCAAGAGTGGGCATCTCTGATTCTGCGGCACGGTGAAGACCTCTTTATCGTGTGGTGAATTTTAAAGAGTATTTCCCCAGTTGAGTATTTTCCCTCTAGTCAGGGAAAACCCGGAATTTCTTTAAGAATGGCAATAGCGACAGATGAAATACTTATGATTTCGATGTCACAAACGACCTTTTCTTTACAAAATGGCTTTTGAAACCCGTAAAAATGAGGTGATAGATCCTTACATTTTGTCTTGGAGTTAAATTACATATGGGAATTTTGTTTTTTCATATTTTTTAAGTAATATATTTTGTTTACGTATTTTAAAGGAAACAAGATCGGCTTTATGGAATTTGTATCATAGAATTAAAGGGAACATATTCGATGTCTTCGTTTGTTCAGTTTATGTTTCTATACTTTTACTTTCCCTCCAATGCATAGTATATGAAAAGGGAAAGTATTACTATGGGGTAAGAAAATTCTGTTCTTGGATTTTGATTGACCTACACGTTTTGGGCATACCTGAATACAAATAAACTATTTTTCACTTATGGCTGTGTGTCTGTTTGCGAGTACATGGGCATTAGATCTGTGAAACCATTAACTAAATTAAATTTAATTTAATTTAATGTGATTATTGAAATCGGTAACTGTTAGAGGCCTATTGATTTTGAGGAGCTAAAACCAAGAAATGACCTCAAATTTTCGATTTTTTTTTTCGTAAATCTAAACATAAATTATGAAACATATTTTGTTACAAAATAGACATCTTATACTCAATTATTTTCTAACGGAATATTATTTTCAAACGGATGACTTTATTTAGAAAATGTTAACATGCACTGAAGATATTTTACGTGTTTGATTTAAAATAGAAAAATAGATGTTTAAAATAAATAGATGTACAAAAGAAATTGATCAGACCACCTCGTCTTGATCAAGAAGTAAAGCATTCAGTCGTTCACTGCATTAAAACTATTGGACCTCCAGTAACTGCCAAAGCACGGCGTCTTGCACCTGATTGTTTGCGTATTGCAAAGGAGGAATTTCAAAATATGATAGACCTTGATAACATGCGTCTTTCCAAAAGCAACTACTTACCCCCATTACATATGATACCTAAAAATAACAGTACTGAATGGACACCTGTAGGTGACTACCTAGCACTTAATGCTCAAACGGTAAATGATTATTATGGAGTACTCAACATACTAGATTTCACTTCAAACCTCCATGGAAGCAATATTTATTCACACATAGATTTTAATAAAGTATATCATCAAATTCCTATCAATCCCGAAGATGTGCACAAAACTGCAATCACAACGTCCTTCGGATTATTTGAAAGCAGCCGTATGCAGTTTGGCCTCTGTAATGCAGCTTCTACTTTTTAACGATTTATTGATGAAGTGGCACGTAATCTTCCGTTTATATACGCTTTTGTCGATAATATTTTAGTAGCTTCGAAATCTCCTTAAGATCATATTAACAACCTTAAAATTTTATTTAAACGGTTAAAATAATATGGTCTAAGTGTAAAGCCATCGGAAGGTATTTTTGCATTTTTATCAAATGAGTTCTTGGAATTTCAAGTTCAGCATTTGGTATTAAGCCACTCACAGAAGGCGTAGATTGTATTCAAAAATTTCCGAAACCAACAACTATCACACAATTAAGACGGTTCCTTGGATTATTTAATTTCTATTGACGTTTTGTGCCAAAATCTGCTCACATGCTAGGTCCATTAAACACATTTTTAGAAAGCATCAAAAATAAAAAGAAGCCTAAAAATACTACACAAACTAAAGCTCAAGAATTGCTTTAATAAACTGATTCTGCTGAAAAATCATTTTCAAACTCTAAGAATGCTTTAGCTACCGCAACTCTTCTCCGTCAACCTATTCCTAGCGCAAAGTTAAGTTTGTGGGTTGGTAATAGTGATGTGTCTGTTGGAGGATCTCTCATGCAACTTAACGGAAACAAATGGGAACCTATTGCATTTCTATCAGCCAAAAATTCAAAAAGTCAAAAATAATAGTCTACTATTGTGAACTATTGGCAATATACACATCAGTCAAACGATTTAGACACACGGGATTTTGCTATTTACAGCGGGGACACGGGATATTTAAGCACGGGATTTTGTTATTTACACTGAAGAAAAACCCCTAATCTAGGCCTTCAAACAGAAACCATATAAATGTTCGCTTCGACAACTATGTCATCTAGTAGACTATATTTCTCAATTCTCAACGAACATCTGTCACACAAAAGGTACTGAAAACACTGTAACAGATCCACTGTCACGTATTGAAATTGATAACATTTCATCTTCCACTTTAAATTTTGAAGATTTTGCTTCAGCTCAGGCAACTGACCATAAGTTAGAAATTCTACTCAACAACGATTCTTCACCCCGATTGGAAAAAAGGCTTTTCCTAAGTGCAAATTTTAGAGTTGTTTGCTATATGTCAAAGGGATAACTTCGACCTTTTGTTCCCAAGTCATATCGATATATAATTTTTAATCAATTTCACGGACTTTCTCATCCCGGAATTTCTGCGACTACTAAGTTGATTACTGCCAGATATGTTTGTCCCGATATGAACAGGTGCAGCAAGAAACAAGTTAAATGTTGCATTCCTTGCCAACGATCAAAGGTGCATAAACACAACAAAACTCGGATTGGCACATTTACTCTCCCAGACGCACGTTTCGCACACATACATCTCGACATAATTGGCCCACTCCCACCATCCAATTGTAGCATTTATTGTTTAACAATAATCGACCAATACACGGGATGGCCTGAAGCTGTACCAATTCCAGACAAGTTTAAACTGTACTTAAATCATTATTTTCTGCCTGGATTTCGCGTTTTGGAATCTCAGAAACTTTGACATCAGATAAGGGAAGACAACTGAAATCCTCTCTTTTCCAACAGCTTAATGCAATGATGGGTACAAATCGCATTCGTTCTAACGCATGCCACCCTATTTCAAATGGAATAATTGAACGTTTTTACAGACACCTAAAATCTGCATTAAAAGCACATGAGAATGCCAATTGGACAGATACACTTCCTATCACACTCTTAGGAATTTGAACAGCTCTCAAAAATGGCATCCAAGCATTTTGTGCGGAATTGGTCTATAGTAGAACATAAACTTTACCGTCAGTCATGTTTTACGATCCCATACCTAAACAATCGTACGAATCAACGTGGCTGACAAATCTATTTGAGAAATTGGGGACACTGAATCCCGTTGCAACATCCAGATATGGCAAAAATTCGATTTTCGACCATCCCTCTTTGAAAACATGCACACACATTTTTCTTCGCACAGATTGTGCGAAGCCACTTCTGAATCAATCGTACTCGGGACTCCACAGAATGATAGAAAGGAACAATTGAACTAAAAAATAAAAATAAGACTGTATCTTCAGATCGAGTGAAGCCTGCCTTCCTCTTGTGTTGTTGTTGTTGAAACCCAGACCGTCCGACCTACAAGAAAGGTGTAAGGTAACCGTTTGGACGGCCAGGAAGTGCCACACAGTTTAGACCGGAATCCAGTGGGGGAGGCATCCACAGGGACCGTACCCTCCTTCCCCTACCACCAACCTCTCGGAAGGACTTACGGACCCACATGTTTAACGTGATCGTACTCCGCATGAACACGGCGGCAGTTATGGCAGCGTGCAAATCCAGCACGCAAACCACCGGGCTACCGCACCCGAAATGTGCCAACAGCACGCGGTATTCCCAGGTGGTCACCTACGCAAGTACTAACCGCCCCCGATGCTGCTTGACTTCGGTAATCTAACGAGAACCGGTGTTTTCAGCACGGTAGGGCCGTTTGGTCTTCCTCTTGTGTGAAGATGCAGAAGAGTATAAACATTTTTTTTACTTTTAAGAATACATCGAATGAAAATTTAAAACCGGCAATCCCAACCAGGAGTGGTAGAACTGTGCGGTTTCCTAAAAACTAGTACAATGCATATAAAATTGGTGTAATCTAAGCTAATTTAATTTGTATATTTCAAATACGTATATTTGTATATTTTTTGTATATTTGATATTGTTTCTCTGTATCTCTGGTTCATTGGGGGCATACTCATGTAGTATTCGATAAATATTCGACTCTTGGTCATCTGCTAAGAGTGACATACAAAGCGTCACATACGCATTCTTGTTCTGGCTCGAGAGGAGAATCAGTTCTCCACTTGTCCTTGTAGGTTAAAGAGCGAATGTGTTTTGAAATAAAGAAGTTGATTAAGAATCTCGTAGTCTCGTGATTACTGGTACGAAATCACTACAATGGATTATAATGCGCGAATTCACAAGGCTTGCATTGTTGGCCAGTACTTAGAATCGGAAACACTGCTTCGTATGGAATGACCATCAAGATAACCCGACTCCAGAATGTTTGGGACATGCTTGGGAGACATTTAAGTTCTCCCCATGACCATCCCGGGAACCTATGCGAGCTAAGTACATGTCTGCTCTGTGAATGGGCACTTATACTCCAAACCGCCATAGATGATCTTATTCTTGGCATGAATCGACGCTGTCGGTCATGCGTTTCTAGCAGGTATGCTTGGGAGACGTTTCAGTTCTCTCAATGACCATTCGGGAACCTATATGAGCCAAGTACATATCTGCTTTGTGAAGGGGCACTTATACTCCAAACCGCCCTAGATGATCATATTCTTGGCATGAATAGACGCTGCCTGGCATGCGTTTCCAGCAGATATGCTTGGGCGACATTTAAGTTCTCTCCATGATCATCCGGTGAACCTATGCGAGCTAAATTTATGTCTGCTCTGTGAATGGGCACTTATACTCCAAACCGCCATAGATGATCTTATTCTTGGCATAAATCGGCTCTGTTGGGCACGCGTTTCCAGCAGAGGTCGTCATAATCAGTTTTGACAGGATTCCCCCAATGAACTGTTTTTGTCGCCCAAAATCCCATGCTTTTGTTTATCTGCATAATTTAATTATTTATTGATAATTTTCTTTGCATTTCCCTCAAGCTAGTGTCTTTTGTTGCACCCCATGATCTGTGAAAATTTCAATTAATTCTTATAAATACTTTTCTTTTTATCCGTTTTTTCTCTTTATTGCTTAACTCCTGGACATATATATATACATATATATATATATACATATATATATATATATATATATGTATATATATATATATATATATATATATATATATATATATATATATATATATATATATATATGTGTGTGTGTGTGTGTGTGTGTGTGTGTGTGTGTGTAAATATGATATATATTATATAATAAATGTAGATATATAAATGTAGATATAATAAATGTATATATATATATGCGCTCAGACCTGAATATGAATCTATGTCTGATTAATCTCCAAAATTAAGTCAATGCTGTTCGTTTCCTTTATCGACATTGCAGCCGTGGTTTAACTGCTTTAGAGATTTTAATATTTCATAGTTACTTGGAATTGGTCATTATTAGTATATCTTTCTAATATATATATAACAAAGAAAAATACATTGTGTAATTCCATCTCTTCATCAATCAATAAGAAAGGATAATATTTTTCGTCACACTGCTTTATTGCAGTAATGACAAGATACCACTTGCTTAACGGCTCACCTTACGGTACTGTAACACAGTCCTATTAGTGCAAATGAAATCAATTAACTAATGAGAAAATCTGGGAAATCTAGCTAGCTCAACGCTCTATCTGATCAGAGTTTAAAATATCCTCCTGAGAATACGGGGAAAGATTTCTCGTCAGAGAAAGATGCAAATGGAAAGGCGAGTAAAGGAAACATCATTTCAGTAGCAAATGCTTAATGCACATCTTTGTTTAAATTTGTATATACCTATAGTATTTATTTGTTAATTCTAATTTCTTTTTGTTTTAACCGAGAGCAACAAAAAAAAATCTACTTAAAACTGGTAAAATAACAAAAATGAAAAGAGATGTTTTAGCAAAATCATGATCCCCGTCATCCCTTTGTTACTTTCCATGCAATATTAGGAATTTTAAATTGACATTGTGATGGGGTCAAAAATCAGACTTTAGTACATATTGATTGTTAAGTGAAATTGGACATTTTTCACAAATGGACAGAAAGATGAAATTAGGGTATAGAGAGAGCATAAATATGAAGGCACTAGCATGTCTGGAAGAAATAATGCTTTTGTTACGTTCCCTTACTGTAACACCATATTATTATCCAAATTTTCCGAATTTAATAACATTTAATTTAATAACATTTTGATCAGAAAGCAACTTACCAGTGTACCACAATTCAAAAATTTTCCTTGCTTTTCCCTCAACTGGGATAATCAACTTCGTTGAACTGCCTCTCTCATGTGAAACTCTTAGAATTTCAAGTCCCCCTTTTTCTCTCCTTGCATTTGTCCCTAATAAAGGAGAAAATATTTTAAGCTATTGGTCTTGCTTTACTTTCAGCCAATCTTTGCGTTCAAGGTTGTTGCGCGTCACACCTTTACCATTTGTGTCGCTTTGAGTAGTACCCGTTTGGAACTGGTTTGTATTAGATATAGATATTGATTTGGACGACAACCCCAGTCCAAATTTTCAATAATTATTTCTATATCACGAAATACTTTTTTTTTTAATCAAATGGCCAGGCACTTGACTTTCATCATTCGCCTATATATCGGCCAGAAACGTGAGCCACTTATCCGTCATAGGAGGTTGCCTCAGGCGCACCAGAGGGGGACGGAACACACTACGCCCAACAACACAACATCCATGCCTTACGTGGGACTCGAACCCACAACGCGGCGGTCGAACGATCGCTTGGAAGCACTCGCCTTGACCGCTCGACCACCGCGTCGGCTATCATGAAATACTTGAACTTATTTAATTCCTCTACGACTCAGAGGATGGATAAATTATAATATTGCATTGATAACTAAATAAGAAATTTTAATAATATATTTTTATTAAAATTGCTTATTTATTGGAAACGCCAAAAATTACTTATACATAAATTTAAAATAATAAAAATAATCAATCTTTATATCTTTATCGTATAATATCATTTAAACTTTCAATTTATAATTCTATAAATTTTAATGATTTATTTAAAATTTAGAAACACTTATTGACAATTACAGATTTACCAGTTTTAAAGACATTAAAATACAACAAACCATTAGAAAAAGCTATATTTAATTATGAACTAATATCAAAATCAATCTCGACCATGGCACAACATGTAGATATGCAATTACTAATGTCAACAATAATTGTGTTTGTAATGATGAATATTATTCTAATTTCTTAAGTCCAACACATGGACGTATTGAAAGTAACTGGATATTTGAATACTAAAGAAGGTGAAAAATTAGAACATGTAATGTCATGTGTATAAAATTCATATTGCGTACTAGTAAATAACACTATTATTTTAAAATCAATCACCTTAGAATTATGAAAATATAAACTATTATTTTATATACATATAAACTAATATGCACAGCCATTTTAGGCATCCAATATTAAAAAATATACAATCATAAAATTTAAAAAAAAACATAATTAGTAATATAAAATTATCTACATCAGAATGTAACATACGCAATATAAAACAATCAACAAAAATAATATACTATTACATGTGAAGATAAAACTATTAACAACTATGCTATCATATGTAAAAACATACGAGCTCGTATGTACAATATTTGATAGATATTTTTTTAAATAATAATATATTTAAACTAATACCACAAATTCTTAATAATAACAAAAATAAAATAATTAATATAATGTATAATGAAATAAATTTAACGTATAAATATTTAAATATTTAGTACATAATTTTAATACCAAAATTTTATAAATATCCACATACATTTAAAGCTTTCACAAGAGACAATAACACGTGCACTACTACTGCCACTAAATTATTGTTAAACTAGCTGTCGCAAGCAGAACATCTGCGCTCTAGACATTTCCGAAATTGAGAATAAGACTCTGAAAATTGTAATTGCACTGTCTTTAAGTTTTCCATGCTCGCTTTGGTTCAGACGATTTTCAATACTTTCTTCGAGCTTCATTTCTCAATGCTTTTCTTTCAATAGCAATGCTTTTCTTTCAATAGCTTTATCAACAGTTTCACTGGCACTCCGTGCCTTTCAACTCGCATTATGATAAATACAACTAACTTCCCAAACTCCTCTTAACGAAATCATTTAGAAACATTAAATGATTTTGGCTTTAATAAGCAAATAGAAAATTTATTTTAAGAATTAGTATTTTACTCAAGTTATTATCGTCTGTCAAATGTCAAGCAGGCAATAACTAACTATTCTGAGGTGGAGTCATTTTTAAATTCTTGAAATTTTTTTTCAGAACCGTGAGGTTTCAAATGGCAATATTTTTTATTTTTCAAGACTTCTGAAAATTGTTCCATTTTTAAATTACTCAAAAAACAATTAATTTTTATTTACTACGCTACTATTTTCATTCTTATTCAAATAGAGAGGTAGCAGTACTACAGCTTGAACAAAAATAACTGTTGATAATGGAATCGGTTTAGCTTCTAATTTCGTGGATAGATGGTGTCATTCCTTTTAAAACTGATAAACGTAAAGAACTTACTTTAGAATTCCAAAAAAGAAAAAAAAATCGCGAATTCAATGAGACAATGTGACTTTAAAACTTGAAGAAAATTCTTGAGAATTACACAGATGATAAAACTTCCATCATTTCAAAACTGCATAATTTTAATACAAATTATAATACATAGTTTTCTACAGAACAATTTTGTGGTGGTCGCGTTCATAACATGCAAGGAGTTTTCCATGTTTAATTAAACAAATATCTAAAGATGTATACCCCATACTAATCTTCTCATCCAATTGCATATTTTGATTTCAACCTGAAATTATTTCTTTTGAATCGCTCCTTTTTCTAATTTAACATGTCCAATTTATCCAAAATTAAGTAAAGGGGAGATCCAGAGAGAGACATAAACGCTTTACAGGAAAGAATTTGGACGATCATGTATGTTTTCATCAAGCCTGAAAGTGTTGCAATTCGACAAACGATAATAAAGTATTTTTTACGTACCACAAACCTAAACGAAATATGTATAAAGATCGTTTAAGGTAATTAAATGAAAGTCCATATAAATATAGATATTACATTATTCTACATAATAGTAATGAATTAATATAGGAAATATTTATGGATTCCAAACTTTTGATTTTAAAGACCTCTTCAATAATATTAATATACATCTTCAATATTATTAATATAAGTATCTATGATCTCATCATAATTAATTCAATAATTACGACTCAGACTATATTAAAAATCATAATTTTCCTGAAATTCTACAATTTGTTTTCATATTTTCCCAGGGTAATAATTTATACTTACATATCTGTGCTATCCAGCAGAGTAGTTGTAATTGTAGTATATTCGCTAATATATATCTCTATTATAAATATGAATTTGCATCTACTGAATACTTAATTTATAGATCTACTTATGATCTGATTTGTCTAATTACCTCAAATACAAGTAGACATACATTTAGATTTCTATCCAGATATTCTAGAATTACTCCCTAACGAACCAGTGATAAATAGTAATGTTAAATGTTTGGATATTAATCAACATAATGGAGCATATAATAAGATAATAGCTATTTTATATGATAAAAAGATCCATTTAATTTATGTAACTTTATTCATTTGTTTCGTACTATAGTTAATTATTATTTAGCTGTTTAGAATACATTAGAAGCTGGTTAGAATTATCAAATTAAAAATATCACAGTATTCATATTAACAAACTAAAGAATATAATTAATATATATAATTACCCAGTTTATTAGTAAATAGTATTTCAAAAAAATTTAGCTTTATTAATAAAATTAAAATGAGTGTGATAGGTTTCTAGAACAATAATATCACTTTAATGTAATAATAGTGATGCATGAAATGTTAAACAACATATCCAATAAAACTTTTTAAATCCTTTTTATTATAACATCTATATCATTATGTATTATCTTATCATTCTTTAAAATTTAATAATACTCGCTTTTATAATTAACACGTGTACTACACATCACTGTTGACATATAAAATCATTACTACGTTTAGTATATACTATTTCTACATGTCCTTGTCCTATGGCATCTCATGTAATGTTCCTAATAATTATATTTATAACATTACCACTATTTGGGTATTCTAGCAATACTATGTATACGAGTGGCAACAGACAATGACTTTGATTGTCATTTTAACACAAGGTGTATAAGTAGTTTGGTTGAATCCAAATTCGGCTAAAAAATCATTCAATTTTGGCCAAAATATATGTCATTATTTTATTTTTCTTGTATTTTATGTTTCAGATGTTCTTACGGGTTCAAAATAATATTTTCGTACATAGTTACAAAGTAATTTCTTGACAAATATCTCAGAAAATCACCAAAAGAATATTTCGGGACCTGACCTGAACCATCGCTATACTGAATTTCGCATCTGTGGATATTCTCGATTTTCCGTCATGATGCCAACAGACAAGCAAACAGACAAAGATACTTAACATAACTTAATACTTGGGGGACATTCGGATGAAGATTCTCGAAGGAATCGATATACCCTGTCAAATGATTTTCACATCTGTTATAATTTGATGTAAAAAAATAAAAGTGTTCGATAGATCAGAAAAATAAAAAGCACCATGCGCTGCTCATGGGCTACAATAAATGCTCCCTTCCTGTTGCTAAACGTACCATCATCACCAGTAATGAATGTAACTGCATATGTACCCTATATAATATGACTGACCCTCATTATAACACCAAATACATTAGATCGGTTATTAATATGTCTGTTCAATATAATTTTTGGCTTCATTTCTCACGATCTCAATGTTTCGAAATCAATCTATTTTATTACATATTAAATATTATTTGTCATATATCTATATAAATAAAATTGAAAATCTGTCTGTCTGTCTGTCCCGTCATCGCGAGAGAACGGCAAAACTGAAATTTCGTGGGTAGCCTGGAAATGGTCCCATATAAAATTGAGCCCATGTTTGGAGTTTCTACGATCAGTGGTTCTCGAGATATTAGTAGGAAACGACATTTTCATTTGTCTCATCATCGCGGGAGAACGGCTGAACCAAATTTGATGAAATTTTGTGGATAGCCTTAAAATATCCCCCCATAAATTTAGCCTAAGTTTCAAGTATCTAAGACCAGGGGTTGTCGAGATATTAATGAAAAACGAAACTTTTTCCTAGGAGTTCTACTCTCTAACTCCGTGGTTTATCCAAACGAAAAGTTTGAAAATCGTTTGAAAGTGAATTAAAACTTTATCCCTGCGTTTGATGGGAGATTTTTTGCGCTAATCAGTCACTTTCTGAAAACATGAATTGTTTGAAGTATGATTTAAATGGGAAATCTATCTCCATGATTTATTTTCACAAGCCTTTACTGAACAATGAAAAGTATAAAGAAATCAAAATGGCTATTTAATTTCGCAGTTTAAGAGGGAGATTCTATCTTATATCATGTTGCTCAGAAACGCAATTAAATTAAATCTAACTGTTAATTTTAATTATTATTTTTTCGATTTGAATAATAAATAAATGGATATAAAAATATAGATTAGAAAAAAACGATTTGATTTTTCTTATAGCATTTTTGACTGGATAATATCAATTACGGTCTTCAGGTTTAAACGTTATTATTATTGATATTTTCGGGGATTATTGATTCAGGGATTATTGATATTTTCATGCTATTATGCAATTGTTTTATTTTGACAAAAATTTATTAAACTCATATATTGTACGTTGTACGAGTAATCTTCTACAAATACACGGGTATATCTTCTAATCTACGAGAATATAAGTAGTACAGGTACATTGGCATATGTTTTGATATATATTGGCATATATTGGAATCAATTACGACCATCTGGTATAAAAAGTACGGAGATTATTGATATTTTCAATTTATTACATCATCTCTTTTATTTTGACAAAGATTTTTGAGACTCATATTGTAATACGGGTAATCTTCTACTAACACACTGGCATATTTTCTAATCTGCAACAATATAAGTAGTATGGGGTTGCATATATTGATTCAATTCCTTTTTTTGTAAATTTGCTTACAAAAGGGTCCAGAATGTTTTATTCTTCAGATATGCCCGTGAAGATAATTTTGCATAGTGAGAACAGATATTATTGAACTTCTCTTTAGGAGCAATAAATTTAATATTTTAACGGAATTAGCACATGATTGCGAATTATAAGTTTCTTTATATTATATACTCCGTACGAAGAACGGGTATGCTGCTAGTATAAAATACATTTATTTATTCGGAGTTGCATCTAATATTTTAATTGAACTGTAGACCCTGTCTGATTTTTATTCAAATATTGAAAGTCTCTATATTCACGATTTTAGGACACAAGCTTGAAATCTCATCATTGATTTTTTTACACTATTCATTTCATTTTAGGTATATTAGTATACACCACTTCATTAAATTTTTATACTTTATTGTATTGCAATTTTAATTATTTTTCACAAATATTATATAAATATACTGTATACAAATATCTATTTAAAATAAGGATTTATAAAAATACTTTAAAATCAATAGAATTCATTGGTGAGGACTCTTTAACATATCATTAACACTCCTTTTAAATATTCCTTTACTGTAATTCTACACGCAACTATTCGCTGGGACTCGCAATATAAAGGATCATTAGAGACTTTACCTACAAAGTGACAGATACTTTGTCATAATCCATCATGTTTACTTGTAAAATAACGCTCATGCACTGGAAGTTGTTTGTAGCTCTTGACAGATTTGAATCTCCATCTTTACTAGCCATTATAATTTAGTTTCTTAAGCATTATTATTGCTGAATTTCGTCAATTCTTAAAGAAAAATTAAGTCCAGCTAAATGTTATGCAATAAAAGAATGAGAAATTTTTAGTCACCTTATTTAAAATATAAATCCCTATCTAACCCAGTGTGCCTGAATTAGGTAAGAATAGATTTTCGTTTATAAATTCTAATCCATTTTAGGAATGTGACAGCGTTCCTCACCGCCAAACAGTACATTCGAATAAGTAGTTGGCATGTACAGGATGGTTATAATTAAAGCATCCCTATTCAAAGCACTGTAAAAAAAACAGTGGTCATAAGAGTGCCAAATATGCGTGGTATGGATTTTAGAACATGGGGAAACAAATGACAAATAAAAATAGTTAAAAATATGACCGATAGTTGAAGAGTTAGCTCTGCGAATAGTCCTTAGTAAAAGCATAATTCAATGAAACGGCTTGGAAGTCGTGATGCCTATTAATTGCGAATTGTAAGTGGTATAAGCGACTATCAACTGTCATAAACCTTGAATATGAAAATTAGGTAAGCTTTTGCAAATGTTCTATACCGTATCAACAAAAGAAGACGTCGCTTTATACAAATTGTTTAAAGACAATTTTCTATTAAAAAAACGTTCAAAGCTTTGTGAAACCATTCGACGATCGCAATGGAACTCTGATTGCCTGACCGAGCTTTATTATTAAAGTTGTTTTACAAGAATGATGAAAATCATCTGTTGGCGTTCTTCTCGAGTACAGGCGTTTGAAATTGTTGCGTAACGGTCCTCAGGCAGCTTGGGCGTCCCAAAAAGGGTTCAACGCTTCGAGGAGACTGGAAGCTTCTCAGTTCCACTAGAAAGAGGCCTAAAACCTGAGACAATGCAAGTGGCTGAAGAGGTTGCAACGGCTGTCACAATAAAAGACGAGTCACAATAAAACAGGAATCAGTAGTGCTTGAACTGTAGCAAAACAATTTGATTTGCCTTACGCAACAGTACGGAAATGTTTGCGGAAAACTTTAAAAAGTTATTTGTATAAGATTCAGCGTTAGCAAGCGTTACTGAAACGTTTGCTTTGACATTACTTGCACTCATGCAGGTAGACGCCTACTGGCCCTGGTCCATTTTGTGAAGTGATGAGGCACCTTTTCCTCTGTGTGGAGCAGTAAACACACAAAACAGCCACCTCTGGGCAATGGAAATTCCCCTCCAGTTTCAACAGTTCCGCTCACATTTTCCAAAACTAACCGTTTGGATTAGGTTTACAGCAACATTTCTGATTTGTCCCTATTTTTGTCAAGAAATCCATCCACATAGCCCAAAAACCTGTTCAGTTACTGCACAGCGTTATAGGGACAGGTCTAAGCAACTGGCCAGGCAACCGTGAAGTTTACGCCTATGATTACGGCCAGCCACAGGGGTTTCCGAATCTCCACTCCAGCGGAGCCGCAGCCAGATCGCTGACTTGACGGAACCATTCACCGGGCAGGGTGCGAGAGAACGTCCATCAAGCTCGACACCAGCCACTGGTCAGCCCTTGGCTCAGGCCATGAATAGGCACAGTCCATGGGCGCGACCACCTGGAAGAGTCGGGGCCTGAACGACTCACTGGTACGGCGGCCAGCTCATCACCGAACAGGTAACCCGATTAATTTTCCCCCAGCAGACGGAGGACCAAAGGTACAGACCTAAGATCCAACCACCGCAATCCTGGCGGCGCCGTCCCTGGGAGCAACGTTGTAGGGACATGCTGCAGAACTTCGTTATTCCTCATCTCCAAAGAGGATGCCTCAGTTCTACAATATTCCAACAAGAAGGGACACCTCCCCACATTTGCCGTTCTGTTCAACAATTGTTGCAACAGCATTTTACAGAAAATCGAGTAGTCAGTGGCGCATTCCCATCTTTATGGCAACCCCGTTCATCAGATCTGAACCCTTGTGACTTTTGGCTGTAGAATTACATGAAAATAATGGTGTATCAGGGAGATATTCGTAACCTTGCAGATTTAAAGGACAGCGTCATCTTGCACACGTGCAACATCACAGCAGATCAGTTACGTGCAGATGTCGAGCACGTTGTCACACGGTACCAGTTGTTCCTTCAACACGGTGGACACACTGAACACTGTCACTGACTTGTATTTCTATAGCCTTCTTTTCATCTACGTTCCATGTGTAACTTGTTCTAGATGCATTAATTTAATTGACATTTGGGTTTTTGTGACTATTGTCAGTATCTATAACACGCTTATAACACTTACAATTCGTAATTAATATGCATCGCGACTGTGAAGCCGTTTCATTGAATAATGTCTTTACTAGGAACTGTTGGCAGTGCCATCTCTTCCCCTATTAATAATTTTTGGAGCTGATTTTTTTTTACGCTTCTCCATGTTCTGAAATGCATACCACTCAGATTAGGCGTTCTTATAACCACTGATTTTTCTCTACAGTGCTCTGAACAGGGATACTTTAATTCTAACCACCTGCTATATACGTGAAGTAACAAAACACGATTTTCATGGTTCTGTATTTCAGACTCCAAGATAGAGCCCATGATATCCAGTTAAATTTGATATTTTTTATGCAAAATTACCATGAACCTGACGAAAACACATGAAAAAAATTAAAATTGGTGAAGTAGCATCCGAGAAAAAAATCTTAACTGTGTACTTTTACGATTTTAGGTATGGTCATTTTTCTTCAATATTAACGGACCTACAGCCTTAACTACTAAACTGATTTTAATAAGCGATAACTCATTTTGTGTATTCTGGTAGGAGGTTATTTGAAGTTATTTGAAGGGAAAATTAATTTGTAATTTCAAAAATTGAAAAAATCGTAAATTAATCGTATCCGGAGGTGAAGCAAAATTTGCAATCCTATATCATTGTTACTCAATCATGTTGATAAATATTTCTACAATAAATAAAGAAATCTCTGAAAAACACTACTTCATGGTAAAAAAAAACTCCCTCCAAGTGCAAGAAACAAAACCTCGTTTAAAAAAAGTTCTGAAATCCGTGAATATTTTGTGTCAAGTTTCCACAGAGTCAAAGCTGTACTTTCAGGTCCAGTTACCCTGCCGAAGGATTCTAACAGTCTTTCAAATCACATGCAGACAGTTTTAGTTGCTGTAAATTAGAATAAAATTGCCTGCAGACCCCATGTCCACAAGGATAACGTAACATTTCAATGTGTGTGAAACTTTTTTACTGCCCACACATAAATTTATTTCAGTTATATATCAACAACTGGCAACCGTCTGACTGATTCCATTGTTTGACGTGTTCACAATTTACTGCCACCTTCTGGTTTGCTTGTTGTTTTATGTCATAAAATTGTATATTTTAATAGTCTGCAACCATTCAAAATACAAAATCACACATTTCTGTCAGCATATTTCATTTATGCATTAATATTTGGCATATGTAGTTGCTATTCCATAAATACATCTCTAATTTGATGCAATTAAACGAAAATTATGATTTTTTCTTTTTTGTTACTGGAGAGCTGTAGTCCTTAACTATACTTATCAGCACTGGTTTCAATTAATTACATAGAAATTTCAAACAAACGTATCACCAGATTTGCTTAATACCTGTCTGTTTGTTCTCAACAAACGATATTATCAAATATTTCCTAAACTGTCTATAATAAGTAATATAAAATTTAAAAAAATCATAAGTAATAGTTTTAAAATATCAGCCAATTTCGTAGGTAAAAAGCAGTATTTTTTCAGGATGAAAAGACAGAGCAACCACAATATAATAGGTAATAAAGTGTTTGTCAATAAAGAGCTGCATCCTGTGATCCAGGAAGGAAATCGTTATGAAACATAAAATATAGAAAATGAAAAGTGAAGCTTAGGATGAGGAAAAAAGAATTCAAAAATTTTCTCATTGAATAAAACTGTGAACTAAATATTGTATGATGAAATACCATAATGTATCATGATAGAATAAGATATCGTGATAGATATAATGTCATAAGGTAGTATGGTAAAACATCATAAGGTATCTCTTTTGTATCTGGTATTGAGTCTTGGGAAAACGAGCAGCTAAAAATATGAACCTGATAGATTTATGTTTACGTAAAGTTAGTTTATATGCAATATTCCATTCTGAAACTGGTAATTTAACTGATGTTGTTTATTCACACTCGTAAAATCTCGCCTAAGTTTCTTGTGTGCAGAGTTGATGGTACGTCTAGTATCTTAATAAGACAGATACCGTTCTGTGCTAAGATTTCGAAAAGTTCTTGTCATTTTGCATCTTGGGAGCAGTACTCTCATAAGGTTGAATGAGAGTTAAAACCACTTTCCAGAACTGTTTTGTCTTGCAAATTCGGCAAAACGGATTACAGTATTTTCAGCACTCTTGACAGTGGGATTGAAGGTGAAGCGTTGATATTTTCAAAGGACTGGATGATAGTGAATGCAGATGTCCATAAATTGCGTGATCTTTCGTGCAAAAGTAAAAATCTTATTTTGTGATTAACAGAGACAGAGTTTTTTGAGCTACAAATTTTAAATGGTGAAATTCTTCCAAATGTAGGGTTTGCCGTTTTTCCAATACAAGTATATCTGGAATTAAAATAACATCTGGATAAATATGATTTTGTTTTCTAAAAACAAGTGGGTTGCAGTTGGCAACCTGCATAGTAGTTACGGCTTGCATACAATTCAGACAATATTTTCGATTTTTCTAATAATATTATAAATTGGTTTTTGTGGTAAAAAAAATTTAAAAATTATATTCCTTTCACTACTAGGGGACTGCCCCCTTCTCGCTACTCTTCACGAACCCCCGTAACACGTTTCGAGACTCGGGAGGCTTTGCCTCCTACTCGCTGCTCTAGCTAAGTTCGCTTTGCGAGCTATTTCAAGCCGAACTTAGAATTTAAATCCGTAAATGGTTTATTTCATCGTGTTACCCTATCATATCTCTATAAATGTAACAAATTTCATATTTTTGTATGCTATAGTTTTTGCTGTACGAGACAGAAAAAATCGATGGACGTGCCGATACGTAAGAATATTTTTCACTTCAGAAGTGCATAAAAGTAAAATATCTTGTAAACTACATTGAAATTGCAAAAAGGGCTCCGTCCTGCAAAACTTCAAATATGTAGATACCTGCCTGCGAAAATTCGTGGTCTTGTTATTGTTAGTCTATCCAGGACGCGAAATCACAACTCAAATATTTTGACTTTGACATTGAATTTAACTACAATATATGACGAAAAAACAGTTTATTTCAGCGTATTGCCCAAACCTTTCTCCATAAGTGTACCAACTTTTATGTTTTTGTATGCTACAGCTTTTGCGATACAAAGCAGAGAATGTCGAGAAACGAAAAATTTGTCAAGCATTAGCGGCGACAGCGTCAGCAAATTTTTTTATTAATATATAGACATAATTACGCAAATACCACTTATATGAACTAGCATTTGTGTGTTTGAAAAAATGCACTTACAGCATTGAAACTATATAAAATTTTCAGGATTTCTTTTAGACATTTTATAAGACAAACAATCGCATAATGCACTATTTCAAAATCAAAAAATGTCTAATACACGTGATGACTAATAATTACTCCTCCACAAAATAGCTAGCGGAACTTATTGCATGTTCACAACATTGACCATCCAAGACGGGAATGACTATCACTTCCGTTCAATGAGTAATTAGCAGCACTGTCTGTAATATATAAACTTACATTGTAATTAGAAAAAGAAAGGTTGCCTACTCAAAGAGTTATTACAGTAGATGTATTGTTCTTACATGACAGCCAAATTCAGAATACAGATTCTATAAGATAGCACATATCTATAACAGCGATTCTCAAATTTTCGTTTCTCTCTCTGGGATATTAGGGTAGAATCATATAGTAGGTGGAATGACTGGGCTAAAAGCGTTTTACTTACCAAGTCGATTGATTATATAAACCGTAGATCGAGAAATATCTCGAACTCTCCCGCAGAGGGTATATAAGTCAGTCAATACTCATCGCGAATTTGATTAAGCCCGAGACTCTGAATCGATGACTTATTTCTCTTGATCATGAACTACGAGTGTGTTTGTGAGTCGACCTCGTATTAAACAACTGTGCAAAACTAAACTAGCGCATGTATTTCCTTGAATTGTAGTAAATATGTAAATATAAACTCGATAATTTTAATCACTCGAGTTTACCACTATAACGGATTACCCAGCGTTGCCCTGGTTCTAATTAAGCATCAACTACGTATAAATAATTAAATAAGCGTCCGCTACATAAATAATACATTTGAACACAATTTAAAATGGCCGCGCACTCTTCGCAAATGCAAAAATGTATGAAAATCAGAAATGACCGTATATTCAACCCAAAGTTTATAAAAACGCGAAAGGAAGTAAATGGTTCTGACCATTCCGCTTATGCTGGACACAGCTCCATGAGGAGTGACTTCAGTGGGAGAAAAGCCCCCCCCCCCCAAAAAAAGAGTACTATTCCCCGGCGTGTGGCAGTGGCCTCAATTGATAGAACAGATTCGGTAAAAGGTGTGTGAGATGCGTTCGGTTCATTCAAATAATCTCTGACATGACTGGGTTAAAAGAAGAATTATAATTAATCAAAGGATGGGTTCATGAAATTGTTTTTATTTTTTCTAGAGTAGTCTGATTTGGGAGCTGCTGCTAAAATATGAACGTTGGACAGCACGTCAATTTTAGTATTTTATAAAATAAAATTGGAGAGGTTTAAAAAGTATGAAAAGTATGTATTTTAAAAAATTAATTGACATTTGTCAATTCATTGAATGGACACCGTTCACAGTTTATTTGAAAGATAATTTTTCGATCTTTCCGAAGATGTCAAGATTCTGTGAAAACATTTTAGCTCGCCAAGGAATCGATTTGTGTAGATACCGGCTTAAATCGGGAGAAAATTTAAAATAAATAAAAAAAAATAATTGTAAATAGAAAACAACACCGAAGTGCACCTGTGTACGTCTGGAAGTACTTACGGACCAAATTTCATGGTTGTACGACGGTTAGATTTCCCACTACAAACTGCACACACACACAGAGAGATATCTTCCTTTATTATGAACTATTTACTTAATAAATTTTATATACTAATAAATAACGCTGTTAAAATATTTAATACCATTTTTATATTACCATTTATTTTTTCCATTAAAAAAATATTTTTGTTTTTCCTTGCGGTACAGCCACGCATGTTTACATTACACTCTTTGAGAATCGCTGTTCTATAACATCGAAAAAATTTAATGATAATTTTATGGAGTGTTTACACTATCGGTGCTTACGGCAAATATTATATAAGGACTAAAATAAATTCCTACAGAAATTATATATTGGGTGGTCATAATCACCTGTACACTAAACTTAACGGACGATTCCTCTTGGAAAACCAACCAGTCAGTATGATGTCCGAGTTTAGATTAAGCGTCGCATTCCAGAGATTAACGACGGTTTTGTTAAACGTGATCGAAGACTCAAAAAGCGAAGAAACTTTGAAAGCTTTTTAAATTAACAAAAAAGGGCAATTAAAAATGTAAATTTAAGATTTTATATGTAAGTTTTCAGTAGAAATTGAATGACGCCCATTTTAGAACGACGTTGCATGATCCGCTCTCCAGACACGACATATTTTTTATTATATATATATATATATATATATTACACAAATTATGCACTACCCGACACAGAAAATGCAACACCATGAAAGAGCGAATAGAGTGTGATGATCAAGTACAGACAGACAGGGAGACAGGGATGGCATATACAAATATGTAATGTCAATTCCAGAAGGATAATCCAATACAGTAATGGCATAGACAGTGATCAGTAGGCAGTAGGACCACTGCAGCTATACAAGCAGCAATACTTCGAGGAACAGATACAATGGACGTGTGGGCGGATAGTTTCCTGAGGGATGGATGACCTTCAACCATCCTGCACAGGTCATCCTCTGTTTGAGGCGGAAGCAGGACAGTCAAACGACGGCCAATTACGTCCCATACAGGCTCAATGGGTGATATATCTGGGAACAACTGGGGCCAAGGAAGCACCTGGATACCTTCCAAGGCGTGTCTGCTGATGATTGCCGTCAGCGGTCGCGCGTTATTTTGCTGGAAAACAGTATTTTGAAACAGCTGAAGGTAGGCAGTGCAACCTGCCGCAGTACCTCATCCACATATTGTCGTGCCGTCATTGTGCCTCTGATACGAACCAGAGGTGACAGGCTATCGAAGCAGATGGCGCCACCATGATGCCACCTTGTCGAGCAGTATGGCGTTCAACAGTCGCAGCAGAATCGGATCTGCTTCCATGTCGCCACCAGACTCTCACACGGCGACTCCGAACTGACAAACAGAACAGAGACTCGTCGCTGAACACTACCATCTCCCATTCAGTCGTCCAAGGGTTTGGAGCCTGATGCCATTGCAATCTTTCACGACGGTGTCTTGTCGTCAATAGTAGTCTTCGTAAAGGACGGTTTGAGTGCAAGCCGCTTTCGGCAATCGTTGTGAAACTATTTTCACTGATATTGGAACATTCAACGTACCCTGCAAACACGAACTCTTATTTTTAACATACTTTAAAAGATCATTTCTATCCAATTTCAGGATTTCTACTTATTTGTTTAATGTGATACACGTACATTTATATTGTAAGGAAATTTGGCTCAGTTGACAGTCATTTCAATCAAGATATTTTATAGGCAATATATCAGTGCCTCAACATGTGTAAAGGTTAGAGGCCTGTTCGGACTCCACTGTAAACTGTTTATTTAACCTTGATTGCTTAAATCTAAGATATGCAACGTAAAATGATATAACTCCAAACTTTGGTAGTAATTGGTACAAAAAGACATTACGGTTAGAAGCAATAACACACTGATTCAGGAAGTTAACTTAAACATATTTATTTTGTATTCAATCATAATGAAGCAACGGGCAGTGTAAATAAATATAGACATACAGTAAAACAGTCAACATTGCACATTCCTTTCGTTTAACAAAAAAAAGCTGATGTAGGCAGCACATGACTTTCCTTATATAGTCCAAAGTATTTACTTCTTTAACGGTGAAAAAGTGATGAAAAAACCACAGCACTGTGGTTATGGCTTTGAATTTTACATTCGAGGTGATAAATTGCACATCCGGATGACAACATCTAAAACTATTTCATGCCCAATTAAAACTCTAAATAAACAATTAGTAATATTGATAGCATCCTCAATAAACAATATAATCCTTATTTGTAAACATTTTAATAATAAATCCATCAATTACGCGTTATTTTCATAAACTTGGCGTCATTTTTGTAATTTTGACGATATTTTCGTCAGTGTGGGGCCAAATATCGCCAAGTTGACGATATTTAGAAGAGCATTTCCTAGGTAATTTCTTATATCAATTTATCGATATTTTTATTAATTTAATAACATTTTTATTAATTTAGCAACAGTTTAGTCAATTTGGCAACATTTAAAAACGTCACCAAGTTGGCGATATGCCGCAAAAATCCATCGCCAGAATTTTGCCAAGCGTTACAGATGGAGTCTTATGGTAGAATCTTATATTCATCCCAAAATATTGAAATTTAGTCAGTTGTTACTTCCAATGATTCAGCGTCATTCTTAGTAATTTGGAGACATTTTCATCAATTTGGCGATATTTCAAAAGTTCGTTAACTCGGTGATATTCTGCCAAATGCATCGCTAAAATTTCGTCAAGCATTATGTTCGGAGAAATAGGTTATTCTTATAGCAGACTAGCAGCATAGCCGTTCTTCGTACGGAGTATATTATATAAAGAAAATTATAATTCGCAATCATGTGCAAATTCTGTTAAAATATTAAATTTATTGCTCCTAAAGAGAAGTTTAAGAATATCTATTCTCACTATGCAAAATTACCTTCACGGCAGATCTGAAGAATAAAACATCCTGGTCTCTTTTGTAAGCAAATTTACAAAAAAAAATCTGATGTGGGCAGCACATGACTTTCCTTATATAATGCAATGAATTTAATACTTTTACAGTAAAAAACAATCTGATGTGGGCAACACATGACATTCCTTATATAATGCAATAAATTTACTACTTTTTCAGTAAAAAAATAGGTTTTTCTTATAGTAGATACTTATATTCTTTCCAAGATATTGAATTTTCGACAATTAGTCGTCCTTTTCATTGATTTAGCGTCATTTTTATCCATTTGGCGAGATTTTCGTTAATTTGGCAACATTTCAAAATGTCGCCAAGTTGGCGACATTCCGCCAAATGCGTCGCCAAAATCTCGCCAAGCGTTATGGATGAAGAAATAAGTTATTCCTACAGCAGATAAATGATTATTGGTGTTCAAATACAATAGTATTACTCAAAGTATCTTTTTTCATGAATGGAATGAGCTAGATCCACGAGAATGATGTCACCCAATGTATCGCATGGTATTACATATGAAAAGTGAACATGTTTCTCAAAAGGAAATATTTTTTTTTATTTTATATGACTTTTTGATAATTTTTTTGAAAAATATGCAATATCTCGAGAACGGTTCATGTTAGTGTTCTAAAATTCATGTCAATGGTTTTCTAATGAAAAATTACATAAGAAATGTATATTTGCGTAACTTTATTAGTGGTTTTAATTTTTTAACGATTTTTTCAAAATTTCACGCGAAAATTTAGGGGGGTTCTGAATATTCGATTGCGTATATAAACAATAGGCTTCCAGTGTGTACGGATTGTGATTTCGGTACCAAATTTTGTTCGAATCGGTCCATTCGTTCGTCAGCAATCGTCTCCAAAGTCTCACTGACACACACACACACACACATACATCACTTCAAAAATGATTGATTCGTGATCAGGGATGCTTGAAACGTGCTCTACCGTCAAAAACTCGAATTCGAATTTTCGACCCCGTCACAATACTTTCCTTATACATTATGTATATAAGGAAAGTAAAAAGGAATTGAATCAATATATGCAACCTCGTACTACTTACATTGTCGCAGATTAGAAAATATGCCAGAGTGTTAGTAGAAGATTACCCGTATTGCAATATGAGTCTCAAAAATCTTTGCCAAAATAAAAGAGATGACGTAATAAATTGAAAATATCAATAATCCCGGTACTCTTTATACCAGAAGGTCGTAATTGATTACAATGTATGCCAATATATATCAAAACATATGCTAATATACCTGTACTACTTATATTCTCGTTGATTAAAAGATATGCCCGTGTATTTGTAGAAGATTACTCGTACAACGTACAATATATGAGTTTAAACAATTTGTGTCATAATAAAATAATTGCATATAATAACTTGAAACAATCAATAATCCCTGAATCAATAATCCCCGAAAATATCAATGATAATAACGTTTAAACCTCAAGACCGTAATTGATGTTATCCGGTCAAAAATGCTATAAGAAAAATCAAATCGTTCTTTTCTAAAATATATTTTTATATTCATTTATTTATTATTCAAATCGGAAAAATAATAATTAAAATTAACAGATAGATTTAATTTAATCCCATTTCTGAGCAACATGATATAAGTTAGAATCTTCCTCATAAACTGCGAAATTAAATAACCATTTTGATTGCTTTATATTTTTCATTGTTCAGTAAAAGCTTGTGAAATATAAACCATGGAGATAAATTTCCCAATTAAATCATGTTTCAAACAATTCATGTTTTCAGACAGTGACTAATTAGCGCAAAAAATCTCCCATCAAACTCAGAGATAAAGTTTTAATTCACTTTCAAACGATTTTCAAGCTTTTCGTTTGGATAAACCACGGAGTTAGAGAGGAGAACTCCTAAGAAAAAGTTTCGTTTTTCATTAATATCTCGACAACCCCTGGATTTAGACACTCGATACTTGGGCTAAATTTATGGGGAGCTATTACAAGGCTATCCACAAAACTTCATTAAATTCGGTTGAGCCGTTCTCCCGTGATAATGAGACAAACGAAAATTTCGGTTTCTACTAATATCTCAAAAACCACTGATCGTAGAAACTCCAAACATGGACTAAATTTTAAGTGGGACAATTCCAGGCTACCCACAAAATTTCATGAAATTCGGTGCAGCCGTTCTCCCGTGATGACGGGACAAACAAACAGACAGACAGACATATTTTCAATTTTATTTATAGACTAGCAGCATACCCGTTCTTCGTACGGAGTATAAAATATAAAGAAACTTATAATTCATATTCATATGCAAATTATGTTAAAATATTAAATTTATTGTTCCTAAAGAGAAGTTTATGAATATCTGTTCTCATCATGCAAAATTATCGTCACGGGCAGATCTGCAGAATAAAACATCCTGGCCCCTTTCGAAAGCAAATTTACAAAAAAAAAGGAATTGAATCAATATATGCAAAATGAAAGCATTAAAATTGTATAGGACCCGTACTACTTATATACGCGAATATTAGAAGATATAACCTGTATTAGTAGATTACATGTATAAATTGAAAATATCAATAAACTCGTAATTGATTCCAATATATGCTAGAATGAAAGCACTAAAATCATATGGGAATATATATATATATATATATATATACCCATACTACTTATATTGTCGCAGATTAGAAAATATGCCTGTATGTTAGTAGAAGATAACCCTTATTACAATATGAGTCTAAAAAATAAAACAGATCTCTAAATAAAACAGATGACATTATAAATTGAAAATTTCAATTATCCCCGTAATCTTTATACCATAAGGTCGTAATTGATTCCAATATATGCCAATATATATCAAAATATATGCCTATATACCTGTACTACTTATATTGTCGTAGATTAGAAGATAACACGTGCATTTATAGAAGATTACTCGCACAACGTACAATATGTGAGTTTCAACAATTTTTGTCATAATAAAACAATATAATAATTTGAAAATATCAATAATCCCTGAATCAATAATCCCCGAAAATATCAATAATAATAATGTGTAACCTGAAGACCGTAATCGATATTTTCCAGTCAAAAATGCAATGCCAATGAAATTTATTTTATATACATATCTTTATTATTCAAATCGGAAAAGATTTAATTTATATCGTATGCCACATAACACATTGGATTTACATCCATTGCTAAACGACATGATATCAGTTGCTTCAAATAAATTGATGGAAATCATATCGTCTGAATAATGCTATCTCCATGAAAGGTTTGGCGATATTTTCTTCAATTTAGCGATAACTTAAATAATCGCCAAATTTATCGCCAAGTGGGACTGTAAAACTGATAGTCCCATTTTGCGACAAATTGACGAAACATCATCATAATATTATCCCTTAACAAAACACAATTAATTTCATTTATTAAGCGCAATTTTATCAATTTCATGACATTTTTATAGATTCACAAACATTTTTATCAACTTGGTGATATTTTAAAAATTCGATAAATGTGTTACTAAGTAGGATGGATAGACTGACCCACAAATGCTACCGAAACATCATTTCAGTACTGTCTTCTAAAAAAACGAATTTAATTTCATTGATTTGCGTCGTTTTTATCAATTTGGCGATATTTCCGTCAATTTGGCAAAGTTTAAGAAAAGTTGCCAAGTTAGCGATATTCCGCCAAATTCGTAGCTCTGAAATTGCAGAATAAAACAGCAGAATAAACTGAAAATATTGCAGAATAAACTGAAGAATAAAACATCCTGATCCCGTTTGTATAAACTAAATGCAAACACTAAAATTGTATTAGAAGATATACCCTTTCTACTCTTTTTTTGTTTCAACAATCGGATAAATGAGTTTACACAATATGAGTTTATTTAGCTAAACACAATATAAAAGCTTAAAAACTCTTTGTCAAATGAAAGTGATGTACGCAGTCCGTAATTAATATAATTAAAAGAAAAATCAAACCGTTCATTTACAAAATATATTTATACATCTATTTATTTATTATTCAAATAGAAAAAATAATAACAAATATTAAGAAACACATTTAATTTAATTGCGTTGCTGGGTAACATAATATAATAAAGAATCTTCCTCATAAACTGCGAAATTAAATAACCATTTTGATCTCTTCCCCATAAAATGCAAAAATAATAACCATTTATTTCTTTATACTTTCCATTGTTTAGTAAATGCTTGACCATGGAGTTAGATTTTCCATTAAAATTCATGTTTCAAACAATTCATGCTTTCAGATAGTGACTAATTAATGCAAAAATCCTGCACTAAGCTCAGAAATGAAGTTTTAATTCACGTTGACGTTTTAAACAAACGATTTTCATCCTTTCCGTTTGGATAAACCACGGAGTTAGAGAGTAGAACTCCTAGGATAAAGTTCCGTTTTTCATTAATATCTCGACAACCCCTGGTATTAGAAACTCGAAACTTGGGCAAAATTTATGGGGGGTTATTTCAAGGCTACTCACGTAATTTCATTGAATTCGATTCAGCCGTTCTCTCGTGATGATGAGACAAACGAAATATTCGTTTTTCACTAATATCTCGAGAACCACTGGTTATGGAAACTCCAAACATGGACTAAATTTTAAGTGGGGCTATTTCTAGGCTACCCACAAAATTTCATCAAATTCGGTTCAGCCGTTCTCCCGTGATGATGGGACAAACAGACAGACAGACAGACAGACAGACAGACAGATTTTCAATTTTATTTATATAGACTAGCAGCATACCCGTTCTTCGTACGGAGTATATAATATAAAGAAACTTGAAAGTCATAATCATGCCCAAATTCTTATAGTATACTAAATGACATGTTTAATCAAAATATTCTGTTAAAATATTTAATATAATGCTCCTAAAAAGAAATTTAAGAATCTCTGTTCTCGCTATATAAAATTATCTTCATGGACATATCTGAAGAATAAAACATCTTGGACCCCTTATGTAAGCAAATATAAAAAAAAATATGGAATTGAATCAATATATGCAAAATAAAAGCGTTAAAATTGTATGGGACCCGTACTAATTATATACGCGAATATTAGAAAATATAACCTGTATTAGTAGATTACATGTATAAATTGAAAATACCAATAAACCCGTAATCTTTAAATCTGAAGACAGTCATTTATTCCAATATATGTCAAAATTAAAGTGCTAAAATTATATGGGAAGATATACACGTACTACTTATAATGTCCGATTATTAGTAGAAGATTACCCGTTTTGCAATATGAGTCACAAATGTTTTTTGGTAAAATACAACAGACGACGTAATTAATTGAATATATAATTAATCCCCTTAATCTTCATACCAGAAGACTGTACTTGATTCCAATATATATGCCAATATATGTCAAAATATATGCCAATATACCTGTACTACTTATATTCTCGTAGGTTAGAAGATATACCCGTGCATTCCTAGAAGATTACTCGTACAACGTACAATATGCGTGTGTCAGCAATTTTTGCCGCAATAAAACAATGGCGTAATAACTTAAAAATATCAATGATCCCTGAATCAATAATTCCGGAAAATATCAATAATAATAATGTTTAAACCTGAAGAGTATAATTGATATTATCCAGTCCAAAAGGAAATGGCAATGAAATTTATTTTATATTCATATCTTCATTATTCAAATCGGAAAGGATTTAATAAAAATAGTCTGCCGCATAAACACATTGGATTTAAATCCGTTGCTAAGCGATATGATATCATTTGCTTCAAATAAATTGGTAGAAAAAATATCGTCTAAATAGTTATATTTCCATGGAACATTTGGCGATAGTTTCGTCAAATTAGCGACATTTTAAAAAATCGCCAAATTTATCGCCAAGTGGGACTGTAGAACTGACAGTTCCACTTTGCGACAAATTGACGAAATATCATCACAATACTATCCCCTAACAAAACACAATTAATTTCATTTATTTAGCTCAATTTTATCAATTTTAAGATATTTTTATAGATTTGAAAATATTTTTATCAATTTAGTGACCTTTTAAAAATTCGCTAAATGTATTACTAAGTAGGATGGTTGGTCTGACAGATAAATGCTAACCAAACATCATTTCAGTACCCTCTTCTAACAAAACAAAAAAAAATTTCATTGATATGTAGAAGACCCAAGCCACACGACCAACCCGAAGGTTTATGGCAGCTGTTTGTGTGTCGTTTATATCAATTTGGCGACATTTCCGTCAATTTGGCAAAGTTTAAGAAAAGTTGTCAAATTAGCGATATCCCTCCAAATTCGTAGCTTTGAATTTGCAGATCTGAATAAAACATTCTTATCCCGTTTCAATATACTAAATGAAAACACTACAATTGTATTAGAAGATATACCCACTCTACTCTTTTTCTGTTTCAACAATCGGCTATATGAATTTATTGGCTAAACACAATATATGAGTTTAGTAGCTAAATGCGATATAAGCTTGAAAACTCTTTGCCAAAATAAATGAAATTGATGTACGCAGTCAGCAATTAATATAATTAAAAGAAAAATCAAACCGTCCATTCATAAGATATACTTTTATATCCATTTATCCATTTATTTATTATTTAAATCGAAAAAAAATAATAAAAACATTAACAAACACATTTAATTTAATTGCGATGCCGAGCAACATGATATATCCTCCTAAAATGTTAAAATTTATTAACCACTAACAGCACACCCGTTATTCGTACGGTGTGTATAATTTAAAGAAACTTAAAGTTCGCAATCATGTGCAAATTCTGTTAAAATATTAAATTTATTGCTCCTAAAGAGAAGTTTAAGAATATATGTTCTCACTATGCAAAATTATCTTCACAATCAGATCTGAAGAATAAAACATCCTGCCCCCTTTTGTAAGCAAATTTACAGAAGAAAAAATAGGAATTGAATGAATATATGCAACCCCGTACTAATTATATTGTCGCAGATCAGAAAATATGCCAATGTGCTAGTAGAAGATTACCCGTATTACAATATGCGTCTCAAAAATATTTGCCAAAATAAAAGAGATGACGTAATAAATTGAAAACATCAATAATATCCGTCCTCTTTATACAAGAAGGTCGTAATTGATTCCAATATATGCCAATATATATCAAAACATATGTCAATGTACCTGTACTACTTATATTCTCGTAGATTAAAAGATATACACGTGTATTTGTAGAAGATTCGTACAACATACAATATATGAGTTTAAACAATTTTTGTCATAATAAAATAACTGCATAATAACTTGAAAATATCAATAATCCTTGAATCAATAATCCCCGAAAATATAAATAATAATAATTTTTAAACCTGAAGACCGTAATTGATATTATCCAGTCAAAAATGCTATAAGAAAAATCAAATCGTTCTTTTCTAAAATATATTTTTATATCCATTTATTTATTATTCAAATCGAAAAAATAATTATTAAAATTAACAGACAGATTTAATTTAATTGCGTTTCTGAGTAACATGATATAAGATAGAATCTTATAACATCTATATAAATAAAAATGAAAATCTGTCTGTCTGTCTGTCTGTCTGTCTGTCTGTCTGTCTGTCTGTCTGTTTGTCACACCATCACGGGAGAACGGCTGAACCGAATTTGATGAAATTTTGTGGGTAGCCCAGAAATAGCCCCACTTAAAATTATATCCGTGTTTTGAGTTTCTACGACCAGTGGTTCTCGAGATATTAGTAAAAAACGAAATTTTCGTTTGTCTCATCGTCACGGAAAAACGGCTGAACCGAATTTAATGAAATTTGGTGAATAGCCTTGAAATTACGCCCCATAAATTTTGTCCAAGTTTCGAGTTTCTAAGACCTGGGGTTGTCGAGATATTAATGAAAAACGGAACTTTTTCCTAGGAGTTCTACTCCCTAACTCCGTGGTTTATCCAAACGAAAAGCTTGAAAATCGTTTGAAAGTGAATTAAAATTTAATCTCTGAGTTTGATGGGAGATTTTTTGCGTTAATTAGTCACTTTCTGAAAAAATGAATTGTTTGAAACATGATTTAAAGGGGAAATCTATCTCCATGGTTCATGGTTTATTTAAAACAAGCTTTTGCGGAACAATGAGAAGTATAGAGAAATCAAAATCGTTATTTAATTTCGCAGTTTATGTTATAAGACATGACATATTTAACATGTTATAAGATTCTATCTTATATCATGTTACTCAGAAACGCAATTAAATTAAATCTGTCTGTTAATTTTAATAATTATTTTTTCGATTTGAATAATAAATAAATGGATATAAAAATATATTTTAGAAAAGAACGATTTGATTTTTCTTATAGCATTTTTGACTGGATAATATCAATTACGGTCTTCAGGTTTAAAAATTATTATTATTTATATTTTCGGGGATTATTGATTCAAGGATTATTGATATTTTCAAGTTATTATGCAATGATTTTATTATGACAAAAATTGTTTAAACTCATATATTGTATGTTGTACGAATCTTCTACAAATACACGTGTATATCTTTTAATCTACGAGAATATAAGTAGTACAGGTATATTGACATATGTTTTGATATATATTGGCATATATTGGAATCAATTACGACCTTCTGGTATAAAGAGTACGGATATTATTGATGTTTTCAATTTATTACGTCATCTCTTTTATTTTGGCAAATATTTTTGAGACGCATATTGTAATACGGGTAATCTTCTACTAACACATTGGCATATTTTCTGATCTGCGACAATATAATTAGTACGGGGTTGCATATATTCATTCAATTCCTATTTTTTCTTCTGTAAATTTGCTTACAAAAGGGGGCAGGATGTTTTATTCTTCAGATCTGATCGTGAAGATAATTTTGCATAGTGAGAACATATATTCTTAAACTTCTCTTTAGGAGCAATAAATTTAATATTTTAACAGAATTTGCACATGATTGCGAACTTTAAGTTTCTTTAAATTATACACTCCGTACGAATAACGGGTGTGCTGTTAGTGGTTAATAAATTTTAACATTTTAGGAGGATATATCATGTTGCTCGGCATCGCAATTAAATTAAATGTGTTTGTTAATGTTTTTATTATTTTTTTTCGATTTAAATAATAAATAAATGGATAAATGGATATAAAAGTATATCTTATGAATGGACGGTTTGATTTTTCTTTTAATTATATTAATTGCTGACTGCGTACATCAATTTCATTAATTTTGGCAAAGAGTTTTCAAGCTTATATCGTATTTAGCTACTAAACTCATATATTGTGTTTAGCCAATAAATTCATATAGCCGATTGTTGAAACAGACAAAGAGTAGAGCGGGTATATCTTCTAATACAATTGTAGTGTTTTCATTTAGTATATTGAAACGGGATAAGAATGTTTCATTCAGATCTGCAAATTCAAAGCTACGAATTTGGAGGGATATCGCTAATTTGACAACTTTTCTTAAACTTTGCCAAATTGACGGAAATGTCGCCAAATTGATATAAACGACACACAAACAGCTGCCATAAACCTTCGGGTTGGTCGTGTGGCTTGGGTCTTCTACATATCAATGATTTTTTTTTTTGTTTTGTTAGAAGAGAGTACTGAAATGATGTTTGGTTAGCATTTATCTGTCAGACCAACCATCCTACTTAGTAATACATTTAGCGAATTTTTAAAGTGTCACCAAATTGATAAAAATGTTTTCAAATCTATAAAAATATCTTGAAATTGATAAAATTGCGCTACATAAATGATATTAATTGTTTTTTATTAGGGGATAGTATTGTGATGATATTTCGTCAATTTGTCGCAAAGTGGAACTGTCAGTTCTACAGTCCCACTTGGCGATAAATTTGGCGATTTTTTAAAATGTCGCTAATTTGACGAAACTGTCGCCAAATGTTTCATAGAAATATAACTATTTAGACGATATTTTTTCTACCAATTTATTTGAAGCAAATGATATCATGTCGCTTAGCAACGGATTTAAATCCAATGTGTTTATGCGGCAGACGATTTTTATTAAATCCTTTCCGATTTGAATAATGAAGATATGTATATAAAATAAATTTCATTGCCATTTCATTTTGGACTGGATAATATAAATTATACTCTTCAGGTTTAAACATTATTATTATTGATATTTTCCGGAATTATTGATTCAGGGATTATTGATATTTTTAAGTTATTACGCCATTGTTTTATTGCGGCAAAAATTGCTGACACACGCATATTGTACGTTGTACGAGTAATCTTCTAGGAATGCACGGGTATATCTTCTAACCTACGAGAATATAAGTAGTACAGGTATATTGGCATATATTTTGACATATATTGGCATATATATTGGAATCAAGTACAGTCTTCTGGTATGAAGATTAAGGGGATTAATTATATATTCAATTTATTACGTCGTCTGTTGTATTTTACCAAAAAACATTTGTGACTCATATTGCAAAACGGGTAATCTTCTACTAATAATCGGACATTATAAGTAGTACGTGTATATCTTCCCATATAATTTTAGCACTTTAATTTTGATTGGAATAAATGACTGTCTTCAGATTTAAAGATTACGGGTTTATTGGTATTTTCAATTTATACATGTAATCTACTAATACAGGTTATATTTTCTAATATTCGCGTATATAATTAGTACGGGTCCCATACAATTTTAACGCTTTTATTTTGCATATATTGATTCAATTCCATATTTTTTTTTATATTTGCTTACATAAGGGTCCAAGATGTTTTATTCTTCAGATATGTCCATGAAGATAATTTTATATAGCGAGAACAGAGATTCTTAAACTTCTTTTTAGGAGCATTATATTAAATATTTTAACAGAATATTTTGATTAAACATGTCATTTAGTATACTATAAGAATTTGGACATGATTATGAATTTCAAGTTTCTTTATATTATATACTCCGTACGAAGAACGGGTATGCTGCTAGTGTTAAATATGTCATGTCTTATAACATAAACTGCGAAATTAAATAACGATTTTGATTTCTCTATACTTCTCATTGTTCCGTAAAAGCTTGTTTTAAATAAACCATGAACCATGGAGATAGATTTCCCCTTTAAATCATGTTTCAAACAATTCATGTTTTCAGAAAGTGACTAATTAACGCAAAAAACCTCCCATCAAACTCAGAGATTAAATTTTAATTTACTTTCAAACGATTTTCAAGCTTTTCGTTTGGATAAACCACGGAGTTAGGGAGTAGAACTCCTAGGAAAAAGTTCCGTTTTTCATTAATATCTCGACAACCCCAGGTCTTAGAAACTCGAAACTTGGACAAAATTTATGGGGGGATATTTCAAGGTTATTCACCAAATTTCATTAAATTCGGTTCAGCCGTTTTTCCGGGACGATGAGACAAACGAAAATTTCGTTTTTTACTAATATCTCGAGAACCACTGGTCGTAGAAACTCCAAACACGGATATAATTTTAAGTGGGGCTATTTCTGGGCTACCCACAAAATTTCATCAAATTCGGTTCAGCCGTTCTCCCGTGATGGTGTGACAAACAGACAGACAGACAGACAGACAGACAGACAGACAGACAGATTTTCATTTTTATTTATATAGATAAACGACTAATGACGTCCAAATACAAAACTATTACCCAAATTATGTATCTTCTCTTATAGCAGATTCTTATTCTTTTCAAAATATTGGATTTTCACCAATTAGTCTTCATATTCATTGATTTAACGTCATTTTTATCAATTTGGTGACATTTTTATCTATTTGGTGATATTTTCGTCTATTTGGCAATAATAGAAACTCTCCAAGTTGGCCGCCAAAATAATTTCGCCAAGCATTGTTTATGGAGAAATAGGGTAGTCTTACGATAGATAAGCAACTAACGGCGTCAAATTACAAAGCTATTACCCAAAGTGTATTCTCTCGTGAATGGAAGGAGCTAGATCTACTAGAATGATGATAATAAATTTATCGTATAATATTACATATGAAAAGTGAACAGATTTCACAATAGTTAATACATTATTTTAATTTTATGTGATTTTTTATATATTTATTTTAAAAATGTGTAATATCTCGAGAACGGTTCATGCTAGCGTTCTAAAGTTTATGGTAATCGTTCTCTAATAAAAAATTACGTAAGAAATAATTATTTACATAACTTTATTAGATATTTTAATCTTTTGATAATTTTTTTAAATTTTATTTTAAAATTTAGGACGGTTCTGGACATTCGATTGTGTATGAAAACAATAGGCACACACACACACACACACACACACACACACATACACACACACATACACACACACGCCTGATTCGTCTTCAGGGATACTTTGTAACGTGCTCTCCCGTCGAAGACCTCGAATTCGAATTTTCGAACCCGTCACAATACTTTCCTTATACATTATACTATGTATATAAAGAAAGTAGTAGATCAATAGTGAACTTTGACCTGGGCTGGTGATATAACAATATTTACGAAATTAGTGGAATAGCTGTAAATCGTCGTTGCTTACCCAATTTCTTCTTAAGACATCTAAATCTTGTCCCGGCCAACTAGTGATACCAAATCCTCACGATTATAGTTGCATAAATACTAGCGACCTGTTCCACGGACTTGCACTTTCCACCATTCCACTGACATAGCTATTCAACTACCAACTCCTAGCTCAACTAAAGCACCAACTCGACTTAGACTTCACTTCTACCAGGACTATTAACAGCACTTCAACAGAACTTTTCAGCCAGTACTTCGACTAGACTATCAATCCAGACATTTTCCCCAGACTAACTCTTTCACCCACGATTCGAAACTTATCCTGTCGTTCTGCAGGACCGCAGAATGTACTTGTATCGATGATATAATTACGCAACGAACCAGTCAGAAGTTAGTGTAAAATCAATCATAAATACTAACGTAACTGGGGGGAAATAATAACTAAATGATATATCGACCCTTCACAAGCAGTTTCATAAAAAACAAGTTAATTGCCTTTTATGCGTATTCAAAAAATGAGCACAAAATCGCGAGTTATATTGAGTGGTCGAAAAAGAGCCAATAAAAAAAATATATATATATTTATTTAAAGAAAATATATCAACTCGCATTGTTGTTTTTTCTCTAATCGTCACCGAACCATATTTTTCTGATGATGAACTAAGATTTTATTTCTGGTAACAAAGACAGACATCAATATTATATCGTAAGGTTGAAAAGTCAAAGTAGAAATTGAAGTACGCTCAAGAAAAATGGTAATTATGGAGCTTTAACATCAGAAATAGCAATAAGACACTCTCCACTGGCGCTTCTTACAGTAATTTCTAAATTGAATTTTTACTTTCCGTATATACATAGTATAATGTATAAGGAAAGTATTGTGCAGGGGTCGAAAATTCGAATTCGAGTTTTCGACGGGAAATCACGTTTCAAGCATCCTTGAACACGAATCGAACATTTTTGAGATGATGTCTGTGTGTGTGTCAGTGAATCTGTGGAGACGATATCTCACGAACGAACGGAGCGATTCGAATGAAATTTGGTACAAAAATTACAATTCGTGAATACTGGAAGACTATTGTTTCTAAACGCAATCGAATGTTCAAACCCCTCCTAAATTTTCGAGTGAAATTTTGAAAAAATCGTCAAAAAATTGAAACCTTTAATAAAGTTACGCAAATAGACATGTAATTCTTCTTTAGAAAACGATTGGAGTAAACTTTATAACGCTAGCATGAACCGTTCTCGAGATATTGCACATTTTTTAAATACATTTATTAAAAAAATCACATAAAAAAATATTATCTGTTGTGAAATATGTTTACTTTTCAAAGGTAATATCATGCGATAAATTTGGTGACATCATTCTCGTGGATCTAGCTCGTTCCATTCATGAGGAAAGATACTTTGGGTAATAATTTTGCATTTGAACGCCAATAGTCATTTATCTACTACAAGAATAACTTATTTATTCGTCCATAACGCTTGGATAGATTTTGGTGACGAATTAGGCGGAATGTCGCCAACTTGGAGACTCTTTTTAATGTTGGCAAATTAATGAAAATTTCGCCAAATTGACAAAAATGACTCTAAATCAATGAAAATGACGACAAATAGACGAACATTTAATACCTTGGAAAGAATATAAGTATCTACTATAAGAATGACCTATTTTTCCGTCCGTAACGTTTGGCAAAATTTTGGTGACGAATTTGTCGGAATATCTCTAACTTGCTGACTTTTTAAAACTTGCCAAATTGACAAAAATGTCCCCCAATTGATAGAAATTCGCCAAATTGATGAAATCGACCCTAAATCAATGAAATAACGACTAATTGGTGAAATTTCAATATCTTGGAAAGAACATATGAGTAGACTATAAAAATAATCCATTTCTCCGTCCTTCCGTGTGTAACGTTCGGCAAGAAATTTAGCGGGACGTCGCCAATTTGGCGATTATTTTAAATGCTGCCAAATTGACAAAAATGTTGACAAATTGATGAAAATGAAGCCAAATTGGAAGTAATGTTTCTCAAATTCTGGTTTTCATCATATGACGGGCATAAATTCTTGTATATATGAAATACTCTTCTCTCTGTTTGTCTGTAACACTTGATGATGCATTTTGGTGAACTTTGTGAATAATCTATCAAAATATCGCCAACTAGGTGATATATCGTTCCAGATTGACGAATGTAACCTCAAATTTGCCAAAATGACGCTACATTAATAAAAATGACGCCTAACTGGTGAATTAATTATCAAAATATTTTAATATATGGGCTATATCGCTTATTTAGGATGCTATCAATGATGATAATTGTTTATTTAGAATTGCGCGAAATATAAATTAATTGGGTACTTTGAAATAGTTTTACATATTGCCATTCGGAAAACTGCCAAATATTCAACGATAAAAACACAGTACCATGGATCTTATACATTATTTTTTTAAAAATTTGTAAATTATTTGCATTATATAAGGAAAGGCATGTGCTGCCCACATCAGAATTTTTTCTGAAATAGCTAGGGCCAACTTATGTTCTTTCATGTTTGCTTTTTTTTTTTTTTACATAATATCAGTAAAATTCTTACATTATGCAAAATGCCTTGTTAATAGGAAAATCGATTGCACTAATGACTGAAACAACAAAAAATCTTATATTAACGGATGTTAAAATAGTCTTTGAAAACATTATAAGAAATACCTGTCGCATAATTAAATATCACCTTGACATTTTAAAAACAACGAATAGTATCCATATTAAGATTCTCTGAGCAAAGAAAATATTCATGTTTCCCTAATAAATATGGAACACAGGATATATCTATTTACTCAAAATAACTGTTTCTGTAATCCATTTGATAGTGTTCTTCTATATATCGGTGTTCTATATTAGTATACTACAATATTTGATTAGTAATTACTTTTGCATCTACATCTTCAATATTTAATATTTGTTTTCCCCAATTTACCTTAATTTAATAGCGGAATTCTCACTTTTCTAAATTTGATATATCACCTTGAATAATATTAGAAGCTGCTTGGCGACGTTAATCTTGCTTCTTTTCAAATTTCTAAACAACCACTGAGCAAAGATATTCAAATTAAAATACTTAGTAAGTAACATTAACTTCTGGATAAAATGGCAAAAAATCAGTCACAAAATTGCTAGAATTTTTCTTAAAGTTTGACTTTAAAGTCGTTTTCATCCCTATCAAAAATTTTTGGCTGAAAATTATTAATACGCCTGGTAAATTATTTTTTTAAATATTTAGTTAAAATTAAATAAATGTAATTAATTGGTGAGAGATCGTAATAGTGTGGACAAAATCGTGAGTCCAACATATAATCCGCGTATTCTGCAGTCCTGCGTCAACTTATAAATAAACATAATTCTTAAAAGATAAGTATTAACTATAGATTATTTACTACTAAAATACACCTTTGATTTTCTTTGCATAATTATTTATTTTAACAACATGTATCTTTCACTACCCACTAACATCTTCAATTAATAATTTTACAATCTGCATTCATTTTCAATTTAACTTGCAGACGAGTGTGATGAGGAAGTGTAATTTATAAACTTATTTTAACACACGCGAATTCCTCATGAGGTCAAAAGGAGTACCTGTTCTGGATGCCATACGCAAGATCCTTTGCTGGAATTGTAAGATCCTTTGCTGGAATCATCTTGGCCAGAAGGAGGAGGAGGGGGGGGGGACTTGCCTTTGCCTTGGTTTTTATATCAACTTTTATTTTAAGACTTCTCTTTTTACGCTCATTACCACTGCTTTACAACCATTTCGGTTCACTCACCAACTTTTCCAATTGTCAATCATTTCATATTCCCGTCTCATTTCTTATATGCAAACTTGACTTGATGTACTGGCTCCCCCTTGGCCCATTAGCTGGTGCGATGAAGTTGTTACTAGCCGCAGATATACTGGGCTTAACCACTTGAGATCCTAGAATCACTTTACATCTCTATATGTGTGGGAATTCTGTATTATCCCCATATAATTTTATTTGAACTATGCAAATGTCAACCACTGGCGAACGTCTGACGGCGTTCATTGGTTGACGCTTACAAAGTTCCTTTCCACCTTCTGGTACTTGTTGTTTAAGGTCATAAATGCCTTATGACCTCAAACATGAACTCAATGAATGAACTCAACCCTTTTAGGCTGCAGTCGCTCACAATGCAAAAACAAAGTTCACTTCTGTCTTCACGAATATTAACTTGTCTTTCATTGAGAATTCTATTGTAGAATTTAACATTTACACCATTTATCAATTTTTCGTCAACGTTAGCTCTGTACCGTGTGTCTCACGAAGACTGTCCGAACGGTATATAAAATCAACGGTCGGTTATAGAATTAGAAGAAAATATGGAACATAATCAGCAAATAGGGGAGAATTTAGCAATGATAGTTGCATCTCCTGGAACTGGTAATTTCATAAAAATTTTAAATTTAATTTTTTATGTGCCCCCAATAAAATATGTCAATTAATAAAATGTTCATCATCCTTAATTAATGCGACAGAAATTTACCCGGTACCTTCTGATGAAAAATTCGAATATGGATAAATGAAATCTTTGACTTATCCCAATTTACTTGAACTGAAAAAGTGAATAGGAGACTTCCTATGAAAATAAATATGGAGGACATCAACAAACTGATTTAAAACAGACAAGAAAGATCAATCATGCTTAAACCATTGATTATGGAACACTTTCCAACTTCAATGCAATTTTATTTAAACAAGTCTAAAATGCAATACATTCATTCCTCGGTAATATTTTAAAACTTATCACAATACTACATTAATTTATTATATTTGAAAACTTAAACCTTCATCGAAAAAAATGAACTTCATTCAAATCGACATTGAAATATAAATTGCCTGGTTTAACATCTCTAAAATGCGATACATTCCTCGGTAATATTTTTAAAACTATCATAATACTACGATTATTTATTATATTTGAAAACTTCATCGAAAACAACTGAAATTCATTCAAATCACGCCATAGAAAAAATAACACGCCTGGATCTCTCTATAAAAACAGCATTTCATTCATAACATATTCCCATTCATTTCATTCATCACACAAAACTATAATAATTTATTTTATTTAAAAATTAAGACCATGGAGCTACAAGTAATTAAACTCTATGCTTAAAACTTCATCGAAAAAAATCGTCCTTCTCTTTGTAAAATCAATTAATATTTCATTCATATCAGCTATGCAGACTCTATGAGTTAAATAATTTTGCGTTAAAAAAATACAGCAATTCTTATACAACCCATCCTATATATTTTGCTGTTTATATTTTACATAAGTGAAAAATAGGCTTCGTTGTAGAGATAATCAAATGTGGATGATCATTTAAACTCAAATATATTGTAATTGCGTTGTTTCAGTATCTAGATGCACAGAATTTAAGCAAAAATAAAGTGGTTTTAGGACGGATACAACACTCAATATTAATTAATATGAATTATAAAGAACTTAAAAAATCACGATTTTGAGACAAGATGGATGCCATATATCATTTTGAAGTGCGTTATGTGATCTTTTCATATCATGGTCACGTGATCGCTTCATATAAGAGGTTTTTATTATTTTAATTTTTATTTAAAAAACTACTGAATATATTTCACTGATTTTTTTATATATATTTGATGGAACAATTTGAATATTACCTAAAATTTTCGAAGCAATTTGTGAATTTTAAATCCGCTTAAAAAATGTTTGAAAAATTAGGTCCCATAGGGTTCAATGTATTTCATTTTTTCAATCCGGGTTCAATCCAAAACTAATTGGGTGATATTATTCATTTATATTCCCATAGGTCCTACAGACCGTCTGAACAACATACTAAAATTTCATTTTGATTAAGTCACTTTTACTGCAGTTATCGTGCTAACGGACAGACAGACAGACAGACAGACAAACAGACAGACAGAATGAACAGACAGAAAGTCATAAACACTTTTCAACTTTGCTGTTAAGTGTTAAAAACTACTAATTGGAATTTGCTACAATTTAATTTTGAATTATTTATTTATTGCTGGTCCCTTTTAATCGAACGAATAATGCATAACAATAATTGGAACATTTCAGCTAATTTTTCATAAAAATGCACCAGGTAAATTTCATTTACCCTAATTAAGCGCGGCAAAAATTTTCCTTAATGACATTACTTGAATGGAGAGGTATCGTATAAAAATATATTTTGGCATTTTTATAAAATTTTCAGTTTCGGGGTGGGGGGGTGCAACTATATAGCTAAAATTCTTACTGTCTGCTTATTACTTTTTATATTTTTCTTAAATTCTAAGGCCATCTGTTGATTTTATATTCCTTTTGAACTTTATTCTTGAAACTACCTGTACATAAAACGTGATTTGAAGCATCGTTTAAGAAAGCATCAAAATTATCTGAAAATTAAGAAATTAATGTTTTGTATTGAAAATCACTGTTAAATTGCATACCATAGATTCCATTTTCTCTATTATTCAAATGCATTCGTTGTTTTTTGATCTAGATATCTTCGAGATTTTTCAACGATTAATAACTTTAATAATCTGCTTAGTGATTTTTCTATGACACCATGTTTCTCTAAGTTATGGCTTGACCATGTTTAATTTATTCTTCACTCTGTCTTATATGCCCTTTGTATTATTCATTTATTGGCGTTATTGTATGGATTTGGCGTCCATTTTTTCTGGTTCTAATGCATTCATTCTGCTTTCTCTCACTAGGTGGCACTACCACAGCTGTATTTAAACAGTTGCCTGCACGTTTCAAATTCATCACAAATGATAGGAAAAGGAAACCTCAGTTATCAAAACAAACTACTAATATATAAATCGGTAATCCGCCCCGGAATGCTGTACGCAGCACACGTATGGGGATATGCCTGTAAATCTACCATAGACTGTCTAGCAAAAAGACAAAACAAAACCATAAGGTGTATTATGAAAGCCCTTAGATACTTGAGATACTCGGTTATTAGGAAAGACTTCAAAATCAAAACCGTGGGAGCTTCAATTAAAAAGCTGGCGCTAAACTTTTACAATAACTTGTCATCCTTCCGAACGAACTTCTTCAAACTACATGTCAATGATCATCGTAATGCCAAATCTCGGAAAGGAACAAATCCGTTCCGTTCCTTTAAAATTCATTTGGTTTGTAGCAGTAGACTTGATGGTACTGAAGAAGAAAACTCATAACATGTTTTTGAAACGAATGTCTGATTTTTATATATTATTGCGCAGCATTTGAAGTTATGACTTTTTAATCAACATAAATACTACACACATGAAATACAGCACTTACGGGCATATATATGAAGCTTTCAAGATAAATACAGGGCCTGACTAAAGCACGGGCCTCCGTGGTCGCGGCCCTGGGTCCTGATCTTTTAGGGGCCCCTAAATTTTGTATGTGGTAAAAAATTTGATCAAACATAAGTATTTAATTAATATAAACTGATAATGTTAGTTTTTATTTCAAATTATAAAAATATGTTAGTAGTTTAAAATATTACGCACTTTTAAAGGCTTTACTTTGAAATGAAAAGTTTGGATGTTTCCTATATGTAAAAATGGCCTTTGAGACAGTAGCCCTGAATATCCAAATTTGCTATGTGATAAGGCTTTGCATGTGTTTGGTATGCCGTGAGTGTATGAGGGCCTCTAATTCTCAAGAAATAGTTATTCATTGACTGAAATGAACATAAATGTAATTTTAAGCTAGATGAAAATATTATTAAGGACGTAAATACATTATTTAATTTTTGTTAAATAATAACTTTAGATACTTACTGAACGAAAATTGAAATCAAATAATATAATTTTTAGTGTGGTAACAAAAGAAAAACAGAGGCCAGTAGAAGTAGTCTCCCTCGGGGTGAGGACTAACAAAAAAACGCCACACTTCATATATCTAATCCTGGATTAGCAACCAGGTAATATAATACCCTAATCCCTTCAAAATATTTTCTGAGGTGTGATGTCAACATAATTAAACTCATTGGGATGCAACATATAAAAGATTTACCATAATTTGTATGGGTACCCACTAGTAAATATTATGATACACGCAAAGTTTGCAAAAGTAAACACCTCAAACTCGCAAAACACTACATCAAATCTGAATGACCCCAAATGATAACTGTAGATTCTGACACTTAATCATAAAATTCATTTTAGAAGTTTTAACTTTCAAGATAATGAGTAAACATTACAACATTACGTAGAATATTTTAAACTTAAGTGCAATTTCATTCATAATACTATTTTCTTTCACAGTAATTAAGAATTAAATATTCTACGATCTACGTAAACGTTGAGTGGAGACTAATTAAATGTGTGCAAGGCTTATTTGCAAATATTAAAATGGAAGGAAGGGGGATTAAGCACTTTTTGGTCATTTTTTTGTTTAATAGAACTGGATGCAAAAACTAAGAACAAAGAAATTATAAAAATAGCTCAAAACAATATTTTAATTTGAAATTTGTATAAGTGGATTAAAATTTACTTTCCATATAGATATTAATTCACATTTTTTTAATTCTCTTCTAATATTGCATATTTACATTTTATGTTAAGCGGGGAAATAAAATAGATAAATTAATTTAGAATTAATTTAGAAAAATAAGGTTCTTTAATATACAATAAGGCATTGTACTAGTTTGAAATAATACTACATAAATTATATTTTGATATCATATCAAAAAATATGAGTAGAAGAGAATTAAAAGTGAACATACTAGTAGAAGAGAATTAAGAGTTCACGGGCCGCAGGTGCAATAGTGCAATATTGCACCTGCAGATGAGTCATGAGGAAGGTGTATTACTCATGGGGAGAAAAAAAATGAGGGACTTTTCGGACGATTACGTAATGAGGAAATGTTTGAATGGATAATCTAATCCTATGAACCAAGGAAGTATTGGGAAATATTTGAATAGTTAATCTGGTAACGAGAGATAACCTGGGCGAGGGAGTTGAACTTTGGGCGATGATGTCGTGAGGTAACCTTGAACTTTGAGCTGCCATGAGGAATCTGAAAGAATATTTGAAATACGATTGGAGTGACTCTATCTATGGGGACTTTTTTTAAAGTTCTGAATTTAAAAGAATAGATTCTCTGGGAGCGGCAAAGGCTCGAACCCGAGACCAGTTGATTACTACCTTACCATGCTATCGATTGCGCTATGAAGACTTGGTGGTATATTAATAATAGGGAATATCTTTAGTTGGAATCTGAATGGGGTAATGTTTTTCGGATCACAAATGGTAGAATGGGTTGAAATGGGGAAGGGAGATGTGATAGAGTGTTATTCAAATGATAAATATTTTGTAAAAACGATGTTTAATATATTAATTTTAGGGAATTATCGATGAAGTATGGTGATGTGTTATAGGGGGCTAAAATTTAATGATGCGAGTGAATGGATCGATAGTTGGATGTTTCTATCTACAAATAATATCTAAAATTCAAAGTATGCCATCACTCGAACAGCTAATTTCTAGTGGAAATACTGTGGACTTGTCAGTTCCTGCCCTAAATGCGACAAAATTCATGGATATTATCTCAGATATGCTAAATTCCCTCTCACCAAAGTTTGCGGTGGATTTGTTAGACGCCTATCTTATGTCTTCCATAGCCCCAGCAGAAACACATACCACTGCCAATTCACCGAGTCTTCACCGAGGTCGGAAACTCGAGTCAAGTTCTGCTTTCTTGTGCTCTAGCACACAACGAAATTTTATCCTCCGGTACAGAATCTGTTTCGACTGAATCTACTTCTTCAGATTCAGCGCAAGATACACTTCGTCGGTGGCATTTAGGTTCTGGTGTGTATGCATATTTGAAACTTCGCCATGGGAAACTGAAATTGCATATACTATGGAATTATCTCCCTAATGAAGAACATGAACTATTGCTTGCTTGTGAAGGTGTTACATTGTCAGCTGCTACTTAAGTGAATTTTTTCAAAAATTGTGGTCGTTCAATGCTCTATATGCAGATATCTCTTTCGTCAGTCGCAATGCGTTGTTCTGTTTGAATGACAATGGTAAACTTCATTTACAGAAAATAATTCAATTATATGATTCAAAATTTTGCCTAACTCAGTGTCATATTGTCTTAGATAAAAATCAAATAACATGTTAAAATTGTGTTGACAACATTCGTAATAAACTTCAAGAAAGTATATTTATAGACTGACTTCCTACACAAATATTAAAAATAAATGACACTATAACCTTTCTACCATCAGCTAGCTACCTGTGACAAAAAATTTGCATTTGATCTCTTGTATTCATGACAGTGTAATATGTCATGTAAGAAAACTTTTTAAATGTGCCGGTTGTGCTGCTCAAATTGAAAATCAAAGTTACCATGAATGTCTTCACAGTACTCCATTAGAAATGTACAATAATGTACATAAACAAGTACTTCTAAATCTTGACATTAATAGCATAGCAAAGAAAGTTTTGCTGCGTGGGGAAGGAGTCATTTACTGGTATGTTCGAAACTTTTTCAAATCATTCAAATTCGAGGACTATGAATGTGCGATAAGGAAATTATTTTAAGTTATTTGTTTAAATGTACAACAAATAATGGTTAATGTGTATTTTATGAAGAATAGATTCATGAAATGCTTTCTATCTTTCAAACTGAACTCCTTATTTCATTTATTGCCTCATTTTTAACATTTGGTATTTAGAAATGGTAAGTGCTCTTGGATTACGTATGAATACATTTGCGGCAGCAAAGACATCAAAGACATTCTGAAGATGTTTAGAACCTGTACCCAAATTATATGAGACGGGGAGAAGCTAGCTCCTGGCTCGGGACAGGCGATTCCTTTCCGCCACAATGGTGACCCGGACGTGATACGCCCGAGCATATAGAACAATTCTCTACGGATGCCAACAATGGATGCCAGCAAAGACTCAGCCAGCAAAGGCTCGGGAAAGCGATGCCTTTTCGCCACACATTCAAATGTATTGCAATTAATAATCTCGCTTTTTAAAATAAAATATAAAAAATTAAAATAAATTTATTCGAACCATATCAAATGTCCACAGAGTTTTTAAATGAAAGATATTTACACTTTACGGAGTTCAATTCATAAAATGTATGTTCAATGTTAAAATTCTGAAATTATATACCCCTATTCATTAAAAATAATTGCTAAGTTATGTCCCATTCTCTAAAAAGTATGAAAATTCATATAGAATGGGGTGTTTGAATCTCTATGAGTCACTGAAAATTCAACTCTAGTTCCCTAAAAATCTACAAAAGTTGGGATTCATTCTGTAAGAAACGTAAAATTTTGTCGCAGGTTACAGTTTAGTCCTGTTATTTTTCCACACTTTGTTTAAATATCAGTTTAATGGTATGCAGTCGTGCTATAATCTTGGCGGAGGGATATTCCAAGAACTGTTTTTTTCTTTAGAGATGGATGCGTTTAATGGTTGACCGTATCACAACCTTGACGTAAGCTTAGCTTAGGGATATTGCAAGAAGTATTTTTTTTATTTTGAGATGGATACGGAGGAGGCGGGGGGGGGGGGGAGTAGCTTTCAAACAGTAATTTGATCATTCTAGACGAGAAGTTCATGTCGTTAGGTTGCGGTTATAGTGGTCTCTCATATTTGTGTATTAATATGTTTCCTTTAATTAGTAATATTGGAGATGCTACATATAGCATTACTGATGATGCTATACTTAATTAATGTTACATCTTTAAACAAGATTGGGTATGCAAGTAACTGTTTGAAATGTTCAAAACTCTCATTTGTTGGTTTTTGAAGTGTTGAAAACGTACATTTGTTAAATTTTGATAGTTGAAAATGCATATTTGTTAAATTTTGAGCTAAAATAGCTCACTTGTTAAAACGTATGTTATTTTCCATAGGAAAAATATTAAACATGATGTTTTTTAAACTTCGAAAATTCCATTTGTTAGTTTTTGTGAAGTTGAAAGCATGTACTGTTAAATTGAAAACACGTATTTGTGAAATTTTGTTACTAGAAAACACGTTTCTGTGAATATTTAGCTAAAATTTACACAAGTGAGAAAATGTATGTTATTTCCCATAGGAAAAATAACACATATTCGATTTTTAAACGCATGAAAATCCCATTTGTTGGTTTTTGAAGTTTTGAAAACTTACATTTGCGAAATTTTGGAAGTAGAAAATATACATTTGTGAAAATTCGTTAGTAAAAAACACTTTTTTGTAAAAAAAATTGTCTAAAATTTGCACAAGTCCGAAAATGTGAGTGTCACAACAGAGTGCGGAATCACTTGGGTCTGTTGGAATTCGCATACACTTTTTCTTGTACTAATTATTTCCTTCTATTTCTAACACTTTTTATTAATGCATAACATACAATTTCTAATGAATAACATGCAATTCCTAATGAAAAAAATACTCGTGTAATTTGCTGAATGCATTTAAATATTAGTTTTCCCAAAAACTTGTTCAGTAGATATCGTGCAATGCGATCAATCGTAAAATTGGAGGATTCGCCTTGGAATAACAAGTTGTGGTAAGCTTATTTCATATTTCTTTTGTTAATGAAATTCTTTAGTTAAACAATTAAAAGATAAACTCGTTCATTAAAAAAACATTGAACACCATAGAGTCTTACATTTTCTACACTTCTAACATTCGCACAATTCACAACAATTTACTATAATAATAAAATTGTAGGGTCGTAGACTCTTTGCAACATTAAAAACGCACCTTTAATTTCGCATTCGTACAAAAAATATCGTGCATTTCAATAAAATTATTAAATTTTAGAGAGCCCATGGAATATGGAATGGTAAGTTGTGATAGGTTCGAAAAGTCATATCTTTGTTTATTTCATATTTTTTTGTTAATAGGATTATTTAGTTAAACAATTAAAAAAAACTGTTTCTAAATGGAAGAAGTTTGAAAAAATCCCGATAGATGGTGCCACTGAAAATTTCTTAGATAATTTCTCTATTCATTCGGTAAATGTCGTGTAATACACTTAATCATAGTTAAAAACGCATCTATAATTTTCCATTCATTCAGGAAATATTATGCATTTCAATAAAATTATGAAATTTCATAGGGCCCCATGGAATATCAAGTTGTGATAGGATTTAAAAGACTTGTTTTGGGTTATTGAATACATTTTATTATGCAGATTATTTTCAATTCAATGCAATAATAAAATTGTAGACCCACAGATGCTTTTTAATCCCAGGTTCGAAAGCACACGCGGAAAGTAAACTTTACAACACTTCAATAATAAAATTAAAACATACTTTTTTTTCTTTTGGAATTGGGTACGTATTTGGTAGTGTGTACACATTTGCAATTATGTATCAATCTCATTTTAGCTTTAACTGTTCCATTACATTTTAATGAATATAATTTTAAAAAAATTACTTCATTAAAAACGGACCTTTAATTTCCCATTCGTTCAGAAGATATCTTTCATTTAAAAAAAAATAATGAAATTTTAGAAGTCTCATGAAATATCAAGTTGTGTCAATCTTGAAAAGTCTCGTTCTAGTTTATTGAATATTTTTGTTATGCCGATTATATATGTATATAATTAAACTTTAATTTAAAAAGGAACTGTTTCATTAACAAAACATTGAACACATAGTGGTCTTATATAATCTGTGCTTCCAATATTCGTCAAGTAATTTACTAAATGTAAATGCTTCATTACATTTTAATTAATACAATTAAAATAACCTGTAACGTTAAAAACATATCCCATAGTTCTCAAAATTGCACTGTTTTAGAACCTTGAAACCTTAAAAACCTATCTTTAATTTCCCATTCATTCAGAAATATCGTGCATTTCAGTAAAATAATCATATTTTAAAAGCCCCATGGAATATCGAGCTGTGCCAAGTTTGAAAAGTCTAGTTCGGGTTTATCGAATTTTTTTGTTATGTAGATTATTTAATTTAATTTTAATTTAAAAAATAACTGTATCGCTAAAAAAACATTGAACACAATGGAGTCTTTTACGGTCTGTGCTTCCAACATTCGCCATGTCATTTAATAAATGTAAATGCTTCATTACATTTTAATGAATACAATTAAAAAAAATAACCTGTAACATTAAAATTATAGTCCATAGTTCTCAAAATTGCAGGGTCTTAGATGCCTTGTCACTTTCAAAACGTATCTTTAATTTCCCATTCATTCAGAAAATATCGTGCAATTTGCTAAATTTCATTTAAATATTGAATAGATTGCAAAAATTCACTCAGTGTCGATCCATTCACTCGCATCACTAAATTTTAAGCCCCCTGTAACGCACCCCTATACTTCATCGAACATTCCCTAAAATTAATATATTAAGCATCGTTTTTATAGAATATTTATCATTTTAACAACACTCTTTCATATCTCCCTTCTCCATTTCAAACCATTCCACCATTCATGATACCAAAAAAAAATTATCCCATTCAGATTCCCACTGAAGATATTCCCCATTCTTAGCATCCCATCAAGTCTTCATAGCGCAACAGATGGCGCAGTACGCAAGTAATCAACTGGTTTCGGGTTCGAGCCTCTGTCGTTCCACGAGAATACACTCAAACCTGTCTTTGTGCGGTTTTTTATTTGTGCGATTTTTTTTGTGCGGTATATGAAAATTTCAATCAAATTGGAACATAATTGACGAAGTTATCAATAAAAAAAAAATTAGTAGGTTTGATCGGCCATTTAGTTTTTCGATGCCAATTCCGAAAGAACTTCAAAATTCCAGAAGGAGCTTGAATCTTGTATATCTGGCTACCGAGACATATACAAGCGTCTAGTGAAACAACAGTCATCGCAAAAACTGATCACCGACTACATGGTAACTGAAAAAAAGTCAACTCTAAACGAGTGCGAGATAGTATCTTCAAGTGACGAAAGCGATTTTGAACCAGTTTACCACAAGAAAGTTCGCGTATTGTCAGACTACGAAGGATAATTGTTATACGTTTTGAAAAGTTTTGTATGTGTAAAATAAGTACATATGTAAATAAAATATTTAAAAATGTTCGCATGTGTATTTTCTAAATCAGATTCCAAAAGGTTTGGCGAGATTCCAAGTAGCTGCCAAGCCTCGTGTCTTAATTTCGTTTAAAAAAGCAATTCCTAGTTATTTCGTAAGGTTTTGAGTTATTTTCTACGTGAGACTTTTTTTATGCGGTGCCTATTCACCGCATAAAAAAATACTTTTGTGTTACGAAAACTATTTTTTATAGCTACTCGTGAAGTTTTGTGCGATTTTTTTTATGCGTTTTCTTTTATGCGGTCCCTATCCACCGCATAAAAATAGGTTTGAGTGTATATCCTTTTAAACTCAGAACTTCAAAATCCCGATAGATGGCGCAATTCCAATCGGGTTTCAAATATTCTTTCAGATTCCTCATGGTAGCTCAAAGTTCAAGGTTACCTCATGACGTCCTCGTCCAAAATTCCCTCGCCCAGATTATCTCTATCATTAGCTGCTTAACTATTCAAATATTTCCTCGGTTCAAAGTTCATACGATTAGATTATCAATTCAAACGTTTCCTCATTACTTCACCGTCCAAAGCTTCCCTCATTTCCTTTCTCCTCATGAGACATACACCCTCCTCATGACTCATCCGCAGGTGCACTATTGCACCTGCGGCCCGTGAACTCTTAATTCTCTTCTAGTCCACTATTAATTATATATATTATGGGTAACTTTTAAAACAATTTGAAAGTCCCATATTTAAAGCAGTCAAAATAGAATAATAAAATTATGAACTATGAGAATGTATATTTTAAAAATATATTTGAATTTAATCTAGGTAATCAAGATGATTGAAAGCTCTATTTCTTCTAAATTCAAAATTTAGCAGTAGCAACACTTATTTAAATTCAATGGTATTTCTGATATTCAAATTATCATAAATTTTCATTTTCATAACATTGATAACCATTGCAAACGAATGTAAAGGTACTTAATAGTCTACAATAGAAAACGTTAAAAAGAGAAAATCTCTTCTTAAAAAGAGAAACAGGGCCGTACCTGTAGTACATACTAGGGACATTTTTGATACCCAGAATTAAAGACCATTCAAGGTTTATCGTTCCATCAGTTACTATTTAATTAGATGGAACACGTACTACACAACTATTATCGTTAGTTAAATAATTATTATCTGTAAAAATATATGCTTGCTATACAGCGTCACCAAGCATAACTCGTAAAGAATACAAATTAAAGGATTAACGCAAACAGAACAGCAGAAATTTGCATGTACATTATCCTCTAACATAAGCCAAACTCTGTGCATATGCAAATTTTATCAGTTGATGATACATGCGCAAATAAAATGCACATATCGCAACTCCAAACATATAGTTGACCGTAGCGTGTAAGTGTTATTCTAGTTTCCTGCAATCAGCATGAAAAATAGTATTGTCATTGATCATAAGAAAATGATTACTGTACAAAGACGCCAACTTGACCTTTTTTCAAGGGTAGAATTACCGGATTGATGGAATCAGGACACATGCAGAAGTTTTCGGAGCAATGAATGTGGCACAGTGTATAATCGCAAAACTATTGAGAAGGTTACGAAGTAATGAAAACTTTAGAAGTTAACTAGTACATAGATGATCGACCACGAATAACAACCCCTTGGCGGAACCGGTATCTGGCATTAATTGCATTACGTCATAGGACCACAAGGCGAATCCCTAAAAAGCTGACAGCCGCTATATGAGCAACTGTTTTCAGACAAATTGTTTACAGTAGGCTGAGAGAAACTGGGCTGTAATGTAAACGTGCAATAGTTGTCTCTCGCTCACCCTTAGGCACAGATTTATGTGTTTGCAGTCGAGTCAGAATCTTCGTAAGTGAACTCTGATTCAGTAGGGCTATGTACTACTGATGAGTTCAGATTCAGTTTGCAAAGTGATTCTCGTCTCACTACTATATCTAGAGAACGGGTATCATTATCAGCCTCTTAACATCATTGAAAGGGACCACTTTGTACGTGGTGGAGTCTGGGTATGGTCAGACATAATGCTAAACTGCCGCACATAGCTCCAAATCTTTGACAGATATACCGTTACTGGTAAGAGGCACAGAGGCTACATATTGAAACCTAATTTTTGCCTTTTTCGAGGTGTCGTATGTGTTCATAATTCGTATTTATCGTCGAAACGCGCGCCCACATTGCTCTCAGCGGCTCGATGATTTTCTTCAAAGTAAAGAAAGAAGATATCTCGTGAATGTTGTAGATATTGAATTTGCTAGATATGAATATCACTGGACACCAGTGGGATATACTCGATACGGATTTCATCCCATTAGCCCCCCCCCCCCCCAGACACACACTAATCACCATTCCGGATTTCATTAAAATTGGTTCAGTGAAGGTTGTGGATTCAACACAACTTATGATAAAAGGCCGGAACGAAAATCGCAAACAGTGCAATTTAAAATTTCTTTTCGCTTCTAATTTTTATAATTTTTTCTCAGATGTGTGAGCTTATGACAGAGAAAATATAATGACGTCTTTAACTATCAGGAGGCAGAGCTGCAGACCCCTGAAAATCAGGGTCTGTGACGTTAAGTATAATATACACTTACCAGCGACAAATTTGGAAATGGCGACTTGTTGAGGCGGAAAGCTTTCGCGTTCCTAAAATAGGTAGTATTGATAGAGAGGCGCGGGTGCACGTGTGCCTGGAGATTTTAGGAGCGCAAGTTATGAAGACGAGCGGATAGGAAATCCTATATAATTAATTTTATGGTCTCTCATACGACGAGGTGAACTTCTAGTTTTTAATAATTTTCCTATACATATGTTAGATTTTAATATTTTCCTAAAATTAATTTCTGTAATAACTGTTTTTCTAAACATGCAAAATTCCAATATATTTATACCCTAATTATTTTATACGTTTTTATTACTACTGCCCTAACTATTTTATACGGCCTTGTCAGATCATTTGTTAAATTATTTAAAATGTAGATAGAAATATGTTTAAATAATTCATATCTGTCATATAGTGGAGTATGTATCATTCAGTTTCTTGTCAAAATAAAGATGGCAGGAAACGCTGACACAGTATTCGGAAGATCATTAGACCTTACCTATCGAGTTGCAAGCGCTTTGTCATAATCCATCAAGTGCGCTAGCTATGTGACGCTCAAGCGCAGTTTCTGTTTTGCAACTCTTGTCGTTCTTCTACATCCTCGTTGAAATACCATCAATACCTTTGCTTACATAATATAGTTAGAAACTTTTAAAATTTCGTATTTTCCTATTTTCACGAATTTAGATGCCGCTGCGGTTATGCTATATAAAGAAATATATATTTTTAAATTTACTAAAGACAGTTTTGTTTACAGAAAGGATGTTAATTCTGAATTAATAAATATGTTGTGTAACGGGTGTTTATACAAAACTTGAACAGTGGAGGATTTTTGAACCGTTAGTTGTACATAAATAGTTCCAGTTGCTAAAATTTTTAAAATAAGGGAGGACATTATGCGATAGTAATTTAAATAATGTGCAATATTTTCGTAAAAAATAATAATAATATGCTTTTACACTGACCGTATAGAAAAAAAATTGTTATAAAAGTGTTGCCCATACTTCATTTAGTCAGACTAGAAAAACTGTGTGCCTTAAACGTGCAAATTTAAGACAAAATAAATCTTCAAACATCTGAAATACGCCACTTTATCGTGGGTTCATGATATACTTGTAATCATTATAATTCATGAATTCAGCGGTCATTCACAAATTGAAGTGATTCACAGAAACCATTTTGTAGGGTTTCAAAAATGCCAGTTTTCGTATTGTCTATGATACTATTAAGGATAGACATGTTATTATGGTTATTTTTTTACCCTTAAATATGGTAAAAATGATAATTGGGATTTTACTGATCTGGTAGATGTTTTTTCTAACAAAATAAAAAAAATCTAATGTGGACAGATCTGGTGTGAATTTGAATGGACAAATTACGTTCCCTATATAATGCAGTAAATTTACTTCTTTCACTGTAAAAACATGATGTATAAGATCCACGGCAAAATGTTTGTTGAATTGCACATTTGACGCTTTTTCCGATGCCAGCATGTAAAACTGTTTCGAAGTACCCAATAAAATTTTATTTTGCGCAACCCTAAATTGCAAATTATCAATATTGATAGCATATATATTAAAACATTTAAAAAATATATTCATCAATTTGGCTTCATTTTTGAAATTTTGACGATATTTTCTTCAATCTCGAACGAAATTTTGCCGAGTTGTCGATATTGCCCTTATAGAAAAAAAACTGTTATAAAACTGTTGCCCATACTTCATTTAGTTAAACTAACAAAACTGTGTATCTGAAACGTGCAAATTTAAGACAAAATAAATTATCAAACATCTGAAATACGTCACTTTATCGTGGCTTCAAGATACGATTTTAGTCGTTACAATTCATGAATCCAGGGGCTGTTCACATATTGAAGTGATTCACAGAAATCATTCAATGTCATTTTGGAAATTTCGACGAAATTTACGTCAATCTGGAAGGAAATATCGGTAAGTTGGCGATTTCCTCTGTTTTCAAAAATTTCAAAATGAGTTCTAACGAATCAAAATATTTTTTTCCGAATTTACATAAATATCAGTTCTTCATGTGAATTCGATATTTCTGAAATACAACCGGATGAGATCATCAATAAAAATACAGTGAAAACTTAAATGAGAATATATTTAAATAAATCATGGCAACTGTTAAATATATTATGTATCATTTCGTTTTCATGTCGAAATAAAGATGACAGGAAACACTGACACAGTATTTGGAAAATCATTAGGGACCTTACCTATCGAGTTGCAAGTGCTTTGTCATAATCCATCAAATGCACTGGCAATGTGACGCTCAAACGCTGTTTCTTGTTTGCAGTGCCTGTCGTCCTCCTATATCCTCCTGTGGAGCACTGTCAATACCTATACGCATATAATACAGTTAACTATTTCTAAAATATCACGTTATTCTATTGTCGCGAATTTAGATGCTGCCTTAATTAAGCTCCATGCAGAAATATATGTTTTTAAACTAGAAAAGGCAGTTGTACTTACAGAGACGATGTTTTGAATTGGTTTTAATTGCTACATAAATTGTATAAAGGTATCGTGAATGGCATCAAGAAAAGTGGGAGAGGAAGATTCTAATAGCCAAGCTCCCGCCAGATCTGAGCATACTACAACAGTCCTTTTATGAAGAAATTTAAATGAAATGGTGCCAAATTTATACCGCATGCTAAAAACACTACAACATTCTAATACGCATAGGCAATATAAATTGTCTAAACTCGAATTCTGTGACTTAACTCTCTTTCATTGAATGGACAGAGTCGTATCCACAAGACTAGGTTAGCCTTAAAGTAAATATAAAACTTACCTCATAAACAAATAAAGTGAACATAAATTTATGGAAATTACATAAGACTAAAGATTATTTTTTTACTCTCCCTTCAATACATATGTATTTCCACATATTTTCATAAGTAATGCAAAAGGAAAGTATTGCAATGGAGTCGAAGTTTGGAATTCAAGTTTACTATGAATATACATGTCTTGGGTATTCTAGAACATAGAACGTCTATTTTTAGAATGACATCTGTGTATGTGTGACTATCTGTGTTTTCAATATATGTATCCACCTTATCAAAAACTAGACGACAAAATTTCATTATATTCGGTAGTTAAGCCACTTATGAGTTATTTTATTGCTGAATAGATTTTGGAATAATTGGGAAACATGAAACGGAACAATTTTTTAAATGCACAAAGATGATTTAAAAAAATCTACATTAAAAGATTAAATGTGTGTAAATGTATTAATTAAATACATTTATTACATATATACAATAACAAAAGAAATGAAATTAATCCCATTACTCTAAGAAAAATCGTTGTCCAGAAATTTAATTTCTTTAATTAAGGATTATATATATATATATTGTGGTGCACAAATAAATTGTATTTAAAGTTGTACTTGGAATTTTAGATTATTATTTTCAACATATCTAACAGGGCGTAAAATGATTGTATTCGTGGAACTCATTATTAAATTATACATTGCGTTGTTTGCAGCTATTAAAACCCTCCAATTATTTATCTTAGCGCGAGTTGTGTAAAGAAATATTAATTAATAAAATACTAAATTGATTTTACCATTTTAACTTTAACAACAAATCATTTATTAACAGCATAAAATACTTATTGAATTCATTACACAATTATTCATATTATTTGGGCGGGGAGAGACAATGTGAGAGTATTATTAAAAGTATTATTTAAGACCTGGTACATTATTTGAGGAACGCATACCTTCAAGGCTGTCTTGGCTTGGTCACCAGCACGTAATTCGCCGATCACATTGTACTGCTGGCCCGAACACTCGTTCTTATGTTATTATCTTAGTCTGTTCTCTGTAAGTATCCTCGTTCTGTATCTCCGTTCTTATGTCATTCTAGTAGTCGGTTCTTTCTCATCATTCTTAAGTCATTATATCTCTCTATCTTTCAAAGTGTCGTGCTGTAAGTCTTTTTCTGGCTATATCTCCTTTTGTTGTGGCTCCTTTACCTCAGGTCCAACACTCCTCCTTTGCTAGGGCGCGGTAGCCCATTGGTTAGCGCGCTGGAGTTGCAATCGGTTGGCCCGGGTTCGATTCCAGCCACTGCCAAAACTGCCGCCGTGTTCATGCGGAGTACGATCACGTTAAACATGTGGGTCCGAAAGTCCTTCCGAGAGGTTGGTGGTAGGAGAAGGAGGGTACAGTCCCTGTGGATGCCTCCCCCACTGGGTTCCGGTCTAAATTGGGTGGCACTTCCCGACCGTCCAAACAGTTACCTTACACCTTTCTGGTAGGTCGGACGGTCTGGGTTTCAACAACAACAACTCCTTCTTTGCTCTGATTGGCAGTCTTCACAGCTACGCCACAAGCAACTTCTCCATTAGGCAGCCTTTCCATCCAATGTCGTTACACATTTTCTTAAGAGTCTTTCGACCCCTTCTTGTCTTGACACCCCTAAATTTATGATTTTAGTTGCCCTTTGGATCAGCGTGTCGTAAACACTGGCGTCATTCAGACTGGAGGTCAGCCTCACGTTGGGTGATTTTTTGGCGCTTTATAACATAGTTGAAAAGTGTTTATGACTGTGTTCATTCTGTCTGTCTGTCCGTTCGCACGATTACTGCCGTAAAATGGCTTCATCAAAATTAAATTTTAGTATGTTGTTAAAACGGTCTGTGGGACATATGTGAATATAAATAAATATTATCATCCAATTAGTTTTGGATTGAACTCGTGTTGGAAAAATGAAATACATTAAACCCTATGGGACCTAATTTGTCAAACATTTTTTAAGCAAAGTTAAAATTCACAAATTGCTTCGCAAATTTTAAGTAATATTCAAATTATGCCATAAAATATATAAAACACATTTCAGCAAAATATGTTCGGTAGTTTTTTAAATAAAAATTAAAATATTAATTACACCCCTATAATATGAAGAGATCACGTGACCCGCTTCAAAATAAAATATGGCATCCATCTTTTTTAGCAGTATCAAAATCGTGATTTTTAAAATTCTTTTAAATTTATATTTAATGTTGCATCCGTCCTAAAACCGCTTTGTTTTTGCGTATTATCTGTGCATCTATATTTTATGCCAATGCAATTACAATATTTTTGAGTTTAAATGATCATCAAACTTTGATTATTTCTCAACGAAGCCTAATTTTAACATATGCAGAATGTAAACAGATCAAGCGGTTGTAAGATGAGTTTTATAAGAATTGCTGAATTTTATTTCATACAAAATTATTTAGCTCTGGAGTCTGGAATAAAAGTGTATGAATGAAATAATCACTGCTTTTACATAGAGAGCAAGACGATTTATTAAAATATCACCGCTGAATGTATCGTACATGGAGTTAGAACTCTTATGGATGAAACACTTGAGGGAGTTAAAACTCCTATGGATGATGTCGTAAGGCGTGACGACATTTTGTAATTTCAATTACGGATGCCAAGCAAGCTAATGAGCAATGTAAATGCAGCAGAGAAAACCAATAGGAACGCAAACATAAATAAACTGCGTTCAGGCCCTTCTGCATCAACGGCAAATGGGAGAAGTGGTATGAAACCAAAGGGGGAAATAAAAGAAAATGTCCCAAAGTTTGTTCCAGAAAGTTCGACAGATTTGAATTTTCGACAACGACCTAGCAACATGTCAATTGAGTTTGTTAAAAAAATATCTACAGTGAGCACTCAAAGAAAGCGTGGCTCAGAAGTGTGATGTGCAATAGAATCTTACAGCATAGTGATTGCGGGAATAAGTGTCAAAAGCAAGTGAATAGGTATTTAAGTGTTTCACTTGTCACTAGTTATCACGGAAGGCACACACTTAACGGTTATATAATAATGAACAATTAGTTCGTACGAATCACCGTCGTAATAACGAGTTCTTGTATTTTAAACTGAAAGAGCTATTTTGAGTTTCAGTAGGTTAAACTAAGTTTCTAAATACATGTGTCAATTATATTATGTCTTATAAATATGTTTATTAATGAAATAATGGCAGCGCTAGATGTATTATAAAAATGGATTGATGAATAATCTTAATAATCAAGTTAAATACATATCTATAAACTTAAATATTAAATAAATTGGTCAATTTAAATAAGAGTGTTTATTTTATATCTTGTGTGTTTTCTTTCTCTCCGACTTAAGAACCAGGAGTTTACACGTTCCACCCTTAGTGAAGGCATCAAAGGTAAGTCCTGGTATAGTAATTTTGGGTAAGGACTATTTACCTTATGACAGATGAAACGCTTAAAAATAACATAATGCTTTGAGAATAGAGCATGGGCACGTGACGTCACAGGCAGAATTTCGCTCAAGTTTCCAAAACAAAATACTCGCCTGCTTAACAGTATGGCAATTTTCATTATTTCTGCATTTAAAACGGCTACTTTAGAAATTTATAATCGTTTAACCTCTAATTTTAATACGATATATCTAAATTGTTCTTCTTTGATGTATATTTTTAATTTACCTGAAAATAAAATATTCATTTTCAATAAAATATGGACACGAGTTTTTTAAGAAAATTCATTATTTATCTTTTCCTTCTCAGTCGCATATACACTGCAGAATTTTTTAGTAAATTATACATCTTTAAAAATCAAGTTAGTGATTACAGTAAAAATGAGTAGTAGTGTACATTCACTTAAAATCATCCCTTAAAATCGCCAGAGAAATGCATACAATGCAGGGCTACATATTTTATCCCAGATCCACTTGAATTTTTGTCTCAAACGATATTGCGGTTTTCTTAATATTAAGTTTTACCTCCGTATTTTTACCTACATGGTATCGCATTTTAAATATGTTTAAATAAAATTCCATTTCAGTTGGAAATCGTTCCATAATCAACGCTTTATGCATGATTGATCTTTCTTCTTATATTTTATTATTACTTTTACATGTTCTCTTCAGATAACTTTCAATAAGGGATAGGACAATGGTATTAAAAACAAGTAAATAAAATTTTTACTATATATATATATATATATATATATGTCACGTAGTATATATATATATAGTTAATCTTCGAATTTGGGACGGTGCTATTCTTTTCTATTATCGGCATTATGGCCGTGGTTTTGCTTCTATGGTGATGTTAATATTTCACGATTGCTTGAATTGATTATTTTTATTATTACATTTTTCTAATATTTATCCGTGTACTTGTCTGCTGCATTATGCGCGTATTGTATATTGGTAAATTTGCTTTCTGTCAGTTGTTTGCGGATTTTCCGTAGTAAAATCCTATTTAAATTAGTAAGAACTGAATTACACTAAAGTTAGCTGCATTTGCGCTGAATTGGTGAATTTTTTATCGCAACCTATATCTCAATTATTATTCCAATCTGTTCATATTATAACGTATAATATTTCTATTTGTTATTCCTATGTTATAATTCTATTCTTTGCCATTGATATTGTAATCGAATTTATGTTGATCCATTAATTAAATGGAAATTATACTGGAAGATTTTGAATCTTGTATTTTCCAGCATTGTTTGATGGTTCTATTATTCTTAGATAGTATTTATTAGTTCCTAGGTAATATATTGTTTTCCATGATATATTGTTGAATGTTATTTTGAAACAATTTTTATTGGAATAGTCAATGTATATATGTACATTTTTTCCACTATATATCCTAGTTTTGATTATTTCTGAGCATTTATTTAATCTAGTTTTAATGTGTCTGTTCTTTAGCTCTTATTATTATTTTCAAGGTGATTTAGATGATCCATTAGTTTGAAAAAATAATGTTATCTTTCATATGTTGTAATTGTGTTTCCATTTTTGTATTTGAATTAAGTTTCATACTTAGCTAATGAGTCTCTTATTTTGACTGCAAGTTCCTTTATTTGGGGGAAATAAATGTTACTATCTTACCCTAATTATACGATATCTAATTATCAATATTTAGTGTCTGGTAACTGGATGTTCTCTGACATTCAAGCTCGGTATTCTAGAACTTGTTGGGGTTTTCTTAGATCGATATCCAAATACCAACAATATCCATTTTGTTCAATGACCTATTCCATCTTCATTTAGTACATTCAGTCAGCATTCCTTGTTCTCTTCATATAACTATTAATTTTAAAACCATGCATCACTAAATAACACTCTTAAATTTAAAACTTTTAATTCTAATAGATGTAAAACGTGTCCGCTTACTAATCGTAACCAGATCAATTGCAGCAATAATCCTGCCTTCTGTAAAACATATAATTGCATTTACCAAATTGTTTGCAAAAGATGTAATATGTCATATATAGACCAAACCAGCAATCCTCTTCACCTCCGAATTAACGTATACAGGAATCATAGAAAAAAAAATTTCAAATAATGCAACTACCCTTAATGAATAAATATTCGAATACGAACATTTTTCTACTATGCATGGGTTCGACAACATTGAAATTAGTATTCTATGTATTCAAAAAAAATATTATGATAGAATGTTCCTTGAAAATGAATTCATATGTGCATACAAAACAATTTTCCCACATGGACTCAATCAATTATGTAATCATCATAACATTGTTAAAAAATCCTTTAATTTTCCTAATGAAGACCATAATATATATAATTTCTTTAAAATTTCAAACAATAAATCAAAAAGGACTAAAATGGCAAGTAAATATAATAAAAAAATGCCCTCATTATCTATCTGATCTAAAAAATACCTTCCTAAAGCAGCATGCAAATTTCAAAATTACTTTTGATTGGAAACAATGTAAAAACTGGATTTTGCAATTAAAAAACAGCAATTAAATATGGTTTATAACCTTTTTAGAACTACTGCATTTCAAAACATCTATTCTATGATTTGATCATTTCCAGAAGTAAAATTCTTAATGCTTATTTATTTATAAGTCACGGACTTAAATTTAAATGATGAAACAAAACAATCAACTAAAATAAACGAATATTGTATCCTGAATTTCACTCATTCTGTCTTAAATAATCTGAAGATAAATGAATTTTTAAAATCGGTATCCAATTACTTTCCAGTTAAACATGTAAATCCTGGAATTGCATTTAAATATGATAAACCGCTAGAACGTTGCATTTTCAATTATAATCAAATAGCGAAATCAATAGATATTAATCAAAATTATGAACTGGATAAAGAGTCATACTGCTACGGTCATTCAGATAAATACAAAGACTACGTAGATAAACACCATGGACATGTTATTAAGGGAAATCAAAATATTATTAATTTTGATGCACTGCGATCAATGACGTTACTGGGTACTAAGTACCGTTTACTTACTAAATTTAAACATAAATCAATTGGTAAAGATTTAATTCTTGACTTAATTAAATTTATTTATGAAATCAGCAATAAATATCACATCCTGTAGAATCCTCCAAACCCTGGATCGTCTTAATAAAGCAATACCGCAATCGCTATATATATATATTCAGAAAATTAATAAATCATATAAACTTAATTCAATTATAATGGATATTCAAGAAATTCAAAATGATTTTGTTATTACTTATGTCGATAAGGCTAGTAGTAACTACTCAATCATTTGTAACTATTACTATATAAGTACACTCAAGTCACACTTACTTAATAATTAAATCTATAATTTGCATAATACTAACTTTAAAATCTTATCCAATAGAATATCGGCCAAATATAAGCAAATTCATCGAAAAAATAGTTGTAATAACATTCCATATCTTGTTTTAGTACCCAAGTTTCATAAATCTCCTGTTACTTTTCGAAATATTACTATTGGGCATAATTCTTTAATTGCTAATGCTTGTAAATTATTATGAAACATTTTAAATGAAGTATCCTTGTCAGATGATATCTCAAATAATCGTCATATTGTAAAAAACAGTTTTAAATTAGTTAAGAAATTAAAAACTCTTACTAACATTCATAGTATTTATACTTTTGATTTCAAAGATTTGTTTAATAGTATTGGTATAGATGATCTGTATAGAATTATTTTAGGAATTTTTGAAAAATATATCACCCTAAAATATTCAACTTTTCTTTTTATAAAATTACTTAATTTCACTATCTATGAGAATTATATTCAACATGGTGGTACTTTTTCTAAGCAACAGTTTGGTATCCCACAAGGGGGGGGGGTGCCTCATCATTATTAGTTAATCTGTGTTTATTCTTCCATGAAAAGAACATTAATCCAGGATTGCATAATATGCACATGTTTAGATATTTAGATGACATATTATGTATATCCCATAATAATATCCCTATCGTATTAACCTTTTATCCAAATAATTTGCAATTAAATGCAAGTAATAATGACTCAAATGTTGCAAACTTTTTAGATTTAAATTTAGATTTACAAAATTGTAATATGGCTATAAACTTATATGATAAAGGAAAAAAATTTAAGTTTAATACATCAAAAATTCAACACTTTGACTCTTGTTTGCATATATCAGTTTTTAGAAATATTATAATAAACCAGGTTCTTAGAATCAATAATATTTGTGATGAAAATTATAAATTAGCACATTTTATGGAATTATTGAGTACAGCGACTAATAATGCATATCCTCCCAAATTCGTTATTAAAATTATCAAATCGGTGTATCAACTTCCACTCGATAGCATCCAAGACAACTTTCTCAATTATAGTGGCTAATAATATGGAGACACATACACACAAAAAAATATTATAATTATTTATTAATTATATAATTAAATAAAAATGAATAATAACAAAATAAACTACAAAAATTAGAAAAATAAAAAATCGGAAAATATGATATATTAATATTAATGTTTTGAATTTTATTTTCGCTAAAATATTGTAACTTTAGCCAATTTGATACTACGATTTGAGCTGCCTTTTAATGGTGTATAGTGGCATTCTCGTTTATCCATTTCTTCCATGAGTCATTTGCTCAGTAAGAATTTCCATCTGTTTCATGTTCACATTCTGTTGTACTTAAATGGGCAATTGCCCTGTCTCCGGCTCTGACTCACTGGACGTGTCTAGGAGGGTCGCTGTGAACGTTTGTTCTGCCTCCTTGGTTGTATTTCGCCATGTTCATATCGGTGGTTCTCGATACTTTTCATACTGTTGGCGTTGATCGCACTTACACGTAGTGAAAGAAGAAGGGTTCCTGACTCATGGTTGTACTAGATTTCCTATTTTTTCTTATTTTCAATTTTTCATCTTTCGGTGTGTGTAGTCTGAGTTTGGACATTTATAGTAATGCACTTTGCCCAATCTGAAACAGGCATTTGTTTGGGTCAGAATTAAATACTCACACCTGAAGATGAATTTAATTCTGGTTAATCTTCGAATTTTGGCCGGTGCTGTTATTTTCTATTATCGGCATTATGGCCGTGGTTTTGCTTCTATGGTGATGTTAATATTTCACGATTACTTGAATTGGTTATTTTTATTATTACATTTTTTTTGGTTTATATATATATATATATATATATATATATATATATATATAAAGAAATACAATCCCAAAAGTATGAAATTCAAGAAAGAGAAAGGCGCAAATTGCCGCACCATCAGAGTCTTGAAATATAAGATTTAAAATGAAAAAAGAAAATATATAGGTGTAATGATTGCGTTTACAGGGTTGCAAAAAGGTTAAGGGGGATTGCGACCCCTATTTCCTGGTTAGAAGCTAGCTTTGACTTCATGAAAACGCTCCCAGAGACTCTGCACGCCCGAAACAACAATCGATCATGCACGTGGGGAAAAAATGGCCGAATCCCAGACAACATAAAAATGATCAAAATAACAAAAAAATTGGAAATTTTACTAACCAGCAAGACGAGAATCATGGATGAGTTGCATAAAGCGTATAAACTTCGAATAGGAAAGCATACATAAAAAAGTCGCGTCTAACTTATAGAGCCATCTGGATGTGAAACAATCAGATAATCCTAGGTAAGAGTTGAGTTGTATTGTATGATGTCGGATAAATTAACGTAATTTTTATCACTATAATTTCTGCAAAAAACATCATAATAGTGCTATACAAAGCGGAAGGGATATGATTGTTCCCGTGTTCCGTTGATTAAATGCATCATGCATTTATTAAATTTAATAATCCCCCTTGACATTTCTGCAACCCTGTAAACACAATCATTATACCTATATATTTTCTTTTTTCATTTTAAATTATTTATATATATATATATATATATATATATATATATATATATATATATATATATATACATACATATATATATATATACATATGTAATATATATATATATATATATATACATATATAATATATATATATATATATATATATATACATATATAATATATATATACATATATATATAGTGTATTATGAGTTACTACATACATTCTAACTTTGGATTTTATAATTTATATTTATATATATATATATATATATATATATATATACATATATATATATATATATATATATATATATACATATATATATATATATATATATATATATATATATATATATATATACATATATAATATATATATATATACATATATATATATATATATATATATATATATATATACATATATAATATATATATATATACATATATATATATATATATATATATATATATATATACATATATAATATATATATATATATATATATATACATATATAATATATATATATATATATACATATATATATATATATATATATATATATACATATATAAATATAATATATACATATATATATATAATATATATATACATATATATATAATATATATACATATATATAATATATATATACATATATATAATATATATAATATATATATATACAAGGTAGGATCAAAAAGTTCGGAAACTGTGCTGATATCTCCAACTCTGATTGGAGGAGAAGGGAACTATTTTAGTGTGGCACAGAGGCACATGTGACGCGAGATATGAAAAGGAAGAAGCAGGTCCGTAGTGTAGGGTTTTTCCAGACAATGCGTATCAGTGAACTGTGGTCGTTCGCGTTCGTCAAAAACGGAAATGGCTTTTGGAGAACAACGTGCGAATATCAAATTCTGCCAGCGTTTGATGAAATCGCCGACAAAAACATTGCACCTGCGCCGCGGGTGCAATGGAAGTGGCAATGACGGAAGTAGCAAGATGTCTGGATGTTTCTAGACATACAGTCTCTACTCTCTGCAAACAATTTCAAGACTCTGAAACTGCTACTATAAAGCCTTGACAGGGTCGTAAAATAATAATAACTGCTTCTTAAGATCGATATGTATTCGTAACTGTCCGTTACAATAGGGAGTCGAATTCTAAGTAAATTGCAGTCACCATTGGAACTTTAGTATCGTGTCAAATTGTATGCAGAAGGCTTACTGGGAAAGGAAATTATGTCTGAAAGCCAATAGTATGTGTTTCACTGACCTTACATAATAAGAGATCCATACTGAATTGATGCAACCTCTGATTCTAAACGCGTTTACATCTGGAGGAAGCCAGTAACTCGGAATTTTCACCAACTTTAGGGAAATTGCGCGGTTCAAATCTGATGGTATGGGGAGGCATAATGATCAATGAACGTATTCCCCTGCACGTATTTGACAAAAAATATGTGTCTGGCCAGAGATATCGAGATGAAGTTTTGGAATCCAACTAAAGCTTGTTAAAAGTACATGTAGATCCAACTTTCTATTTATGGAAGATAACAAGCACCCATATCGAGCAAACCCTGTTCTTAAACTTTTCGTTACGGCTCCAAGAATCCATTTTTTCAACTCCAGAACGGCAAAATACCTGAAAATTCCACCCCTCTAAATGAACACCCTCAATGAGCTTGTCTTTTGTTCGCAACTCGTTCCCCCTTCAGTCAGGAGAAACTTGGACGAAGAGCTGGCTGTAGGTATTCTTCAAGGCACTCAACTGGGAACAAATGCCGTTTTCCTCCTTTCCCAGAAAAATGGGGGTGAAAAAGACTCCTACAGCAGTTGATCCAACGCCTTTCTAGAAGAAGAGATTTTCAGTGGTACAACTGTTGTACCGCCGTAAGGAAAAGGTTAATTACTTGAAAGCGTAAGCATTCAACGAATAAACTGGTCAGCAGAATCTCATGATTTGAACTCGATTAAGAATTTATGGAACCCCCTTGGAAGATTTGTTACACAACGAAATCCTGCCCCTAGATATCACAATAATTTGAAAACCGCATTGCTGGAAAAATGAAACTTATTCCCCCAAAGTCTATCCACCATATGGAGATCATGAAATTACGTTGGGATATGTGCGTCCGAGAAGGGGAGATCACAATCCCTATTAACTTTGGCGGTACGAAAGCTGTACCACTGAAAATCTTTTCTCCTAGAGCGGCGCTGGTTCAACTGCTGTATCAATCTCCTTCACCCCCATTATTCCGGGAAAGGAGGGGAACGTCTATTGTACACTGCAATGCAGCCCTCCCTCCGCATTTCTCCTGAAAGAAGGTGAAACGAGTTACGAACAAAAGATAAGGTCCTTGAAGGTATTTATTTACAGGAGTGGAATTTTCAGTTATTTTACAGTTCTGGAGTTGAAAAAGTGGACTCTAGGAGCCGTAAGGTAAAGGTTAATGTCAAATGTATGCATTTATTTCCAAGTCATTCAATGTTTTCTAAAATATCCTTGTCACACATTATTTCAATTTTAATTGCTTCATAATTAGTTTCGTATAGTATGCACTCATATTCAAATTTTCAATTTGCACTTATGTGTTATGATGCTATCACCCCCCAAAATCATGAAGTTATATAGATATATATATATATATATATATATATATATATAAATATATATATAAACATATAAATATATATATATATAAATATATATATATATATATAAATATATAAATATTTATATTAGAGAGAGAGACCTCTCTCTCTCTCTAATATAAATATTTATATTTATATATTTATATATATATATATTTATTATATATATATATATATATATATATCTATATAACTTCATGATTTTGGGGGGTGATAGCATCATAACACATAAGTGCAAATTGAAAATTTGAATATGAGTGCATACTATACGAAACTAATTATGAAGCAATTAAAATTGAAATAATGTGTGACAAGGATATTTTAGAAAACATTGAATGACTTGGAAATAAATGCATACATTTGACATTAACCTTTACATTACGGCTCCTAGAGTCCACTTTTTCAACTCCAGAACTGTAAAATAACTGAAAATTCCACTCCTGTAAATAAATACCTTCAAGGACCTTATCTTTTGTTCGTAACTCGTTTCACCTTCTTTCAGGAGAAATGCGGAGGGAGGGCTGCATTGCAGTGTACAATAGACGTTCCCCTCCTTTCCCGGAATAATGGGGGTGAAGGAGATTGATACAGCAGTTGAACCAGCGCCGCTCTAGGAGAAAAGATTTTCAGTGGTACAGCTTTCGTACCGCCAAAGTTAATAGGGATTGTGATCTCCCCTTCTCGGACGCACATATCCCAACGTAATTTCATGATATCCATATGGTGGATAGACTTTGGGGGAATAAGTTTCATTTTTCCAGCAATGCGGTTTTCAAATTATTGTGATATCTAGGGGCAGGATTTCGTTGTGTAACAAATCTTCCAAGGGGGTTTCATAAATTCTTAATCGAGTTCAAATCATGAGATTCTGCTGACCAGTTTATTCGTTGAATGCTTACGCTTTCAAGTAATTAACCTTTTCCTTACGGCGGTACAACAGTTGTACCACTGAAAATCTCTTCTTCTAGAAAGGCGTTGGATCAACTGCTGTAGGAGTCTTTTTCACCCCCATTTTTCTGGGAAAGGAGGAAAACGGCATTTGTTCCCAGTTGAGTGCCTTGAAGAATACCTACAGCCAGCTCTTCGTCCAAGTTTCTCCTGACTGAAGGGGAAACCATTTGCTTGAGGATTAGTTGATTTTGTTTTGTAAGCCAGTTAGATAGTTGAATTTAGTTTAAGTTTTTCTTTTTTCTTTTCCATACCTTTTAATTTGGTTGATTTTCTGTAACTTGATATCTTGTATTTTTTATCCATTTGATTGATGATTTGCTGTATTATATTTTATTCTGTGGGTGTTTTAAAAAGTTAGGTTTATCGTGTTACATCTTCTTACTTTTCGTTCATTGGATTTTCAAACTTCTATTATATATATATATATATATATATATATATATATATATATATATATATATAAAGTAAATGTATATTTCATGCACTACTGTGTGTGAAATTATTTTTATACGTAAACTTATGTATAAAAATCAAACTTAATCTAAGTCTGTAGGAACAGTCATTATGCAGCCCAGGTTACAAATTTTGTTTTTAATAAGAAGGGAAATATGGCAAGCGATGTATGGACTGCTTTACAACATTCTTAATTTAGACATGTTATAATACCTTCCATATTTTATATACAACTTGATTATGCATTTTATTTCTTATAAAACTTGACTTGATTATCTACGAAACCACTACATAGAGTTTGAAGGAAATTTATTTAAATAATCAATATCTGTCATTAAATGGAGTATGTAACAGTCAAAATTATAATAGTAGGAAATGGTGATTGACTATTTGGAAGATCATTGGATGGAGACTCTGCCTTTTGAGAAGCGAGCGCTTTATCATAATCCATCAAGTTTGTTGGAAATGTAACGCTCAAACGACCTTTCTTGTTTGTAGCTAGCAAGATGTCGTCCATCCTCCAGCTATGAAGCACTATGGATGCTTTTACATATATATTATTGTTAGAGACTTTTAAAACATTACGTATTTCTCACATGTGTCTTTGAATCATGTATTATGTATTTGTAAAGTTAAATTTCTAACTTGTATTTATTCTATTTCAGCGTAACTATATTCAATCCGTGTATGAGAGTCAATATATAATTTTCGCATTTATGATTTTAAGAATAATCTTGAAATACAATACCGAGTCATATGGACTATTTCAATTTCAAAAGCAACTTTAACTAGAACAATGTTTCTGTGAGACCAGAAATAGATCTCACATGTGTTTTGGTGAGACAGTTTTATGCCAGTTATTTATTGATCTGAAACATCGAATAATACTTGTAGTTTGGATGGCGCCAAGATTTACAGCAAACCATAAATTTAGGAGCTTCAAGACAGGTGGGGTCGAGCGGGTTCTTACGAGGATGCCAAGTAGCGACATTGGTTCAATGATTAACCAATGAAGAAAGTGCTTTTTGCGTCACACTGAATGCTGCAAATGAAAGCAAAGGGGGAGTGACATCCCCGAGGGAAAAAGGGAGCTACAGCCTGTGACCGAAGGGGGACACTAGGGGTAGACTTAGACAGATAACTTCGAGACGATGAAAAAATAACGACTTGTGAAATAACAGTTCGAGTTCGACATTACAATTATGACTTAACGACTTGTACAGAGACTAGCGAGATACTTGTGCGACATGATGACTTGTTGATGTGCGGGTGTGCACGTCATGAGTACAAAGTGATAGTCGATATTACGGGTCAGTGAATAAGTACTTCGAGTCTATTTCGGTAATATGATCGGCGAAGTACCTGATGGTGACAAAGTGCAAGACAGACTTGAAGGTATGTGTTCCTCAAAAAGATATCTAGGTCTAAACAAATATATTAGTCCAGTTAGGTGGTCTCACATGTTCCTCCGCCAAAACTAATTATTAATTGTGCAATGATGTAACAAGTGTTTATGTTGTTAATAAATGTTTTATTGTTAAAGTTTAAATGGAGTAATCGATTTAATATTATTCTAATAATATTCCTTTACAGAACTCACGCAAAGATAAATAATTGGAGGGTTTTATATAGCGGCACAACAATGCAATGTACTACTACAATAAATGAGTTCCACTAATACGAGATTTTATGGCCATGTTAAGATAGGTATTTTAGATATGTTAATGATAATTAAGCTAACGTGTAACTTTAAGTTATTATTATCTATATGTTCCCACAGTTTCTTATAACAAAAATCTGATGTGGGCAGCACATGACTTCCTTATAATACAATGAATTTACGTCTTTCATAGTGACAAAATAGTATTTTAAGACGTACGGTACAATTTTTTTTAATGTTAAATTGTAGGTTTGGCGATTTATCAGGATGACAGCATGCAAAATGATTTCAAAGTACCCAATTAACTTATATTGAATGTAACTCTAAATTTACAATTATCAATATTGATAGCGTCCTCAATACGCAATATAGCCCATATATATTTTAATAAATAATTCATAAATTTGGCGTCATTTCAGTTAATTTAGCGTCATTTTTGCGATTTTAACGATATTTTCGTCAATCTGAAGGAAAATGTTGCCAAGTTGGCAATATTTCGTTAAACTAGTCGCCAAGTTAACCAAATTTATCACCAAACGTTACAATCATTTCTTATAACATTTCTTATATATATAAATCATTTCTTATATATATATATGACTGTTAACGAAATATTAGACATCAAAGTACAAAACTATTACACTTATAAGTATCTTTTTTCTTAAATGGACCGAACTAGGTGCATGAGAATGATGTTAACAAATTTATCGCGTAATATTACACATGAAAAGTGATGTTTCACAACAGTTATTTTTTTTTAAATTTTATGGGGGTTTTTATAGTTTATTAGTAAGGGTGTAATATCTCGAAAAAAAATCCGTGCTAGCGTTTTAAAGTTTATGTCAATCGTTTTCAAATGAAAAATACATGAGAAATGATTATTTATGAGAATTGATTAACATTATTGCAAATTATAAATATTTTATTCGAAATTTTATTCGAAAATTTGGAAGTGTTCTAAACATTCGATTGGGTTTAAAATCAACAGACTTTCCGTATTCACTGAATGTAAACTTTGTACCAAATTTCGTTCATGAGATATCGCCTCCATAGACTCACGTTCACACACTCACACACAGACCACCGCAAAAAAGTTCGATTCAAGTTCAGTGATGTTTAACTTGCTCTCCTGTCGAAAACTCGAATTCGAGTTTTCGATCACGTCACATTACTTCCCCCATGCATTATACTATCTATATACGGAAAGTGAAAAGAATAAACACAAACAAGAAAGATCAATCATGCTTAAAGCATTGATTATGAAACACTTTCCAACTTCAATGCAATTTTATTTAAACAAGTCTAAAATGCAATACATTCCTCGGTAATATTTTGAAACTTATCACAATACTACATTAATTTATTATATTTGAAAACTTAAACCTTCATCGAAAAAAATGAACTTCATTCAAATGACGGCATTGAAATATAAATTGCCTGGTTTAAACATCTCTAAAATGTTACAAATTCCTCGGTAATAGTTTTAGAATTATCATAATACTACGATAATTTATTATATTTGAAAACTTCATCGAAAACAACTGAAATTAATTCAAATGACGTCATAGAAAAAATAACACGCCTGGATCTCTCTATAAAAACAGGATTTCATTCATAACTTTCTCCCATTCATCTCATTCATCACAATATTATAATAATTTATTTTATTTAAACATTTTGTTTAAGACAATAGACCTACAAAAAATTAAACTCTATGCTTGAAACTTCATCGAAAAAAATCGTCCTTCTCTTTATGAAATCAATTAATATTTCATTCATATCAGCCATGCAGACTCCATGGACTAAATTATTTTGTGTTAAAAAAATGCAGGAATTCTAATACAACTCATTCTATATATTTTGCTGTTTACATTTTACATAGGTGAAAAATAGGCTTAGTTGTAGAAATAATCAAATTTAGATGAGCATTTAAACTCAAATATATTGTCATTGCGTTGTTTCAGTATGTAGAAGCACAGAATTTAAGCAAATATAAAGTAGTTTTAGGACGGATAAAACACTCAATATGAATTAAAAAGAAAAAAAAATCACGATTCATATCGTGGTCACGTGATCGTTTCATATAAGAGGTGTAATTATTATTTTAATTTTTATTTAAAAAACTACTGAATATATTTCGCTGAATTTTTTTTTATATATTTTATGGAACAATTTGAATATTACCTAAAATTTTCGAAGCAATTTGTGAATTTTAAATTCGCTTAAAAAATGTTTGAAAAATTAGGTCCCATAGGGCTCAATGTATTTCATTTTTTCGACCCGGGTTCAATCCAAAACTAATTGGGTGATATTATTCATTTATATTCCCATAAGTTCTACAGACCGCTGAACAACATACTAAAATTTCATTTTGATTAAGTCATTTTTACGGCAGTTATCGTGCTAACGGACAGACAGACAGACAGACAAACAGAATGAACAAAGTCATAAACACTTTTCAACTTTGTTGTAAAGTGTTAAAAATGTATAACACTGACAAAAAGCAACACGTTGAGTGCCTCTTTTCTATAAAATAGATTTACTTTATGTATTGGAATTCTATCATTTTCAATTAGCTCGAAGTAGCCAATACATTTTTCATGGTTGGGACTCAAGCATTACACTCATATTTGAAGCGTATTTCAATTGGTTTCCGTTACGTTTTGCAGTGCTTTCCTTTATAAACTTTACCAATCATGTAATAGGAGTAAGAAGATAAACTGACTCTTGCAAAAGTTACATTTAGACAAAACGTAAATCATTCAAACATTTTCCCCACTTATACATCTCAAAATACTTATCAGTATTAAAATGTGTACATCATGTGAAATAAATATGATTATAATACTTTACATGTGTGATATAAATATCAATTAAATAAATAATTGCAAATCTAATGACGGTTTTTTCAATTCTGTACTGGGATTAAAAAATGGCAAGATGGTTAGTTTTATATTAATGGCAATATTGAAGTTTCTCAATACTTATATCGCCCCCTTTAAGTACTTATAAATAAAATGTCCTTGATAGAAATAAATAATATAATATGCTATCAAATATATACAGCGTTGCAAATAAAATATGTGCAAATTCTAAGCGCATTAATAATTCTTTTCAATATATAAATAAATAATAAATCCCCCCTTAATTTAATTTCCTCGTAAAACGAAAAAAAAATAATAAGAAGAATTGTCCTTGCTATACAAAATTATTTGCACAGGCAAATTGGAAGAATGAAACATCCCAGTGCCGTTTGTAAATCTATGTACAAAATTATTAAATTTTGTAAACATACGCCAAAATGTAGACTGTGAAATTGTAACAAATGTTAGTATCACACCATTTCTTGCCCCGTTGCAACAATCATGTAGACACATTCGAAAATATATGAGATTAAAACTTTTTCCAACACATTACCATAATTTTATATTCTGTGGCTACAATTCATATTGCAACATAAAAAATATAACACCGTTTATTTACGAAATTTATTTTTATATCAATTCCTTTACTATTGAAATAAAAAATATTGAATGAAAACTATCTGATACAAAAACACACATAATTTAATTTCGCTTCTGAGCAACGTGATATCATTTTCTTCAAATAACGGTTCAGAAAAAAACCCATCTATACAATGCTATTTATACGAAAGCGTATTTCATTAATATCTTCACAATCGCTGGGTCTAGATAAAACATGAACAGAGTTTCCTGCAGACGCGGAAAATAGCGATACCAAATTGGAAAAAAAAATCCAAAACTGTACATTTATATGCAGAAAAGGCAAATAAATAGACATACTTTATATAAAATTTATTTCTAAAGATAATTCTTATATACTACAAATTATGATTTGACCTATTAAAAAAAAGTAGACAGAAATATATTTAAGTAACTCCTATATGTCCTAAATTAAAATTTAGTTCCTTGTCAAAATAAATATGGCAGGAAATTCTGACAGACTATTCAGAAGATCACCTATCGAGTTGCAAACGTTGTCATAATCCATCAAAAGCGTTGGCAATGTGACGCGTAAAAGTTGTCTCTAATTTGCCGGGCTTGACGTTCTCTAATCCGCTCTCCTTAAGTAGCATCAGTGCCTAAGCATATTGAACTGTTAGAGAATTCTAAAATATTTTATATTTTCCGTGTTCAAAAAGTTTCAAAATGGGGTATTTACGTGTTCCACGAAAATGCTGACTATTTCAAAAAGAAGTTTCAAATATAAATTATCTTCATGAATGCAAGGAGTATAATGTTTGAGGAAATATTTGACTAAGCAAAAGGGACAAGCTAACAGGAATATATTTTACTTAGGAATGCCTAAGAGAAAGTGAGGCAAATTTGAGAAAATATCTAGAAAATCTACGAAAAATTTGCAGATTTGACTTGCCAAAGCTGCCTTTTTTTCACCAAGTTGTCACCCCAAATGGAAAAATTTCGAAGTGTTAAAATGTGTCCGACATCTAATTCTATGTTTAAACACTATTTTAACGTGTTTTAGGTAGGTCATAAAAAAGGGGTTAAATTGACAACATGACAGCTCTCCACTACAAATACAGAACTTTTAAATGTGATAGGAATGTGGTGATAAAATATAAAAAATATATCGTATTTTTTTACTATTTTAAACGTAGAATGTCCCGTTAAATACATATTATTTTGAAACAATCTGACATTTTATCTCACAGAAAATGTTAACAATGCTGACATAGGGTAAGAAAGTACAATTATTTATTTTAATAGTTTGTTACCAACTAATTAGTTTAAAATTACTCCAGTGTAAGGAAGGATTTTAGATTTCTGTTTCATAATACGCAATTTCAGAAATCACATCTATTTTTAATTTAATAGGAAATGTGCTTCGACACAGGAAAAAAAATTGTAAACTTTTATTTTCTAATTAAGTAAATATTCTCCAATCTTCAAAGAAAATAAAATGTTTTGACCGGATTTCAGAGAAAACTATGCAATGAATCTTAGACCTTGGACAACGATGAGACAGACGATCTGTAAACAACAACAGTTCTGTCGATGCTAAAAAAAAAAGAAAACAATACGATGACTTCTATCACAAGCAGACAAGAAAAGAGTATTTCCGATTTTGCGCAGGATTCGACTACGGTTCAGAAACGGGAAAATTATAGGATTTAAAAAAAAATATTTTTGCTAAGAAATTAAATGTTTCTTTAATTTGACATTCAAAATAACAAAGAAACATCCACTTATTTTTGATATTTTTAACAGTGAAGAGTAAATGAGCCCTGTCAATATACCCTGAATTACGTTATTAACCCTTAACTCTTACGGTAAAAAGAAGCCACTTAACTTTATCGCGAGAGATCTGCATGGACTTCGATTTCAAATAACTAAAAAATAAAATAAATTTTATCTTTAAAATTTTTAAATACACGTTTATACGGATGATACTTAATTGTGACATATTTCACTTAAGGGTAATTAAATGCAATTATGGCACACAATATTTCAGCGGCATTTCTAATGTTCGAGAACCTTTTTGAAATAACAAATATTCTAAATGTCGCCAAAAGTTGCAAAAAGGGTGATAAATCACCAAGTATGAAACCCTGAACCTACAGAACTGACATGGCAATCCTAGATTCACGTCATGCGAATGGCTGCTTGTAAGATATTTTTACCTTCTGGCTCCTAAACCAGCTTCCAGTGGAGGCATTTTTCATGTTTGTAACAATATTATGTACTAGCAGTTAACCCGTTCTTCGTTCGAAATCTATATAAATAAAAGTGAAAATCTGTCTGCTTGTCTTTCTGTATATTTGTCTCATCATCATGTGAGAATGGCTGAACCGAATTTAATGAAATATTGTGGGTAGCCTTGAAATAGCCCCACTTAAAAATTAGTTCATGTTTCGAGTTTCAAAGACCGGGGGTTGTCATGATATTAATTAAAAACAAACAATTAAACCTTCCATAGAGATAAAATTATGCAGACGATATTTTTTCGGCCAATTTATTTGAAGAAAATTATATCGCCGAGTTTGGTTGGAGTTTATGGCGCTTAATAGTCATTTTTGAAAATCGCAGATTTGAAACATAAATTTTAATAGGAACTTTATCCCCCATGGTTTATTTTTCACAGACTCTTACCCAACAATGAAAAGTATTAAGAAATCAAAATGGTTATTTAATTATCAGTATTTTATGAGGAAGGTTCTATCTTATATCATGTTGCTCAGCAACTCAAATCAAATGTGTTTGTTAATTTTTATTATTATTTTTCTATTTGAATAATAAATAAATGGATATAAAAATATATCTTATAAATGAACGGTTTGATTTTTCTTTTAATTATATTAATTATGGACTGCGTACATCACTTTCATTTATTTTGGCAAAGCGTTTTCAAATTTATATATTGTGTTTAGACAATGAACTCATATATTGTATTTAGCCAATAAACTCATTTAGCCGATTGTTGAAACAGAATAAGAGTAGAACGGGTATATATCATCTAATACAATTTTAGAGTTTTCATTTGGTATATATGTCGTGCACAGAAAAAGGGGATATTAATTGAAATTATTAAAACATAGTTGCGTTGCGCCGTTAATAAAACCCACCGTATTCTCTTCAGCGCGAGTTCTTGTAATAAACTATTTATTAACATACTACCAGAATTAACTGCATCATTTTTTCTTTAAAAAAATATTATTTATTACGAACATTCTCTTAATTATTATGTTAATTACAACGATATATCACATATTATTTGCGGAGTAGAGTGGACATGTGAGACAAGGTGAATTGTAATTATCAAATTGGTCTATGACCTGCTACAATAATGGATACGCACATACCTTCAATTTCTCTTGCAAATTTAACACGCAGCTCGTACTTTGGTTCTGTTTCATCTCGATCTCTATAGTACTACATCTGGTACTCACCTCATCTGGAGTTAAAGTGTTCATCTCAGGACATTTCTTTGAAGTCTCTATGCAATCTGACGTTCAAGTGCATATCAGGACCTTTCGTTGCAGTCACACTGGAATCTTAGGTTCGAGTGTATATCAGAACATATCGTTTTCGTCTCTATGTTATCGACGTGTATCTGGAATCCCTGTAGAACCTTTTGATTGCCACCTCTTTTTGCCTGAGGTCTGACATGCCTCTTCGGCAACCATTGTTTGACCTCATGGCAATGCTATCTGACACCTTCCACATTGGTCAATATTTTTAACCATTCTCATGGCTTCACTTTAGCCTCCTAGGTTTATAGCCTACTTGACCTCTCGGGTCAGGGTGCTGTGAAACTGGCATCCTTAAATTTGATGCCATTATCTGACATTGCAGGCATCATAAATACAAACATAAAACTGCCTCACTAAATCTGTCTCACAATATACAAACGGATCAGGATGTTTTATTCTTCAGATCTGCAAATTCAGATCAACGAATATGGCGGGATATCGCTAACTTAGCAACTTTTTTAAACGCTGCCAAATTGACGAATATGTCGCCAAATTGATAAAAATGACGCTAAATCAATGAAATTAATTTTGTTTTGTTTGAAGAGAGTACTAAAATGATGTTTCAGTAGCATTGTCTGTCAGTCCAACAACCCTACTTTGTAATATATTTAGCGAATTTTTAAAATGTTGCCAAATTGATTAAAATGTTTGCAAATCCATAAAAATATCTTGAAATTGATAAAATTGCACTAAATAAATGAAATTAATAGTGTTTTGTTTTAAGGGATAGTATTGTGATGATGTTTCGTCAATTTGTCGCCAAGTGGGACTATCAGTCCCACAGTCCCACTTGGTGATAAATTTGGCGATTTTTTAAAATGTCGCTGAATTGACTAAAATGCCGCCAAATTGATAAAATGATGCTAAATTCAGCAAAATGACTTTGAATCTATGAAAATTCAATATTTTGCATAATTAAGTACGATTTCCTAGATAATCTCAGTTGTTTTGTGAGAATTAAAAAATATTTTTTCTAAATTTGTTTACAAACTGGACTAGGATGCTTTATTCTTCAGATTGTGTGGGAAGCTAATTTTGTTTATCGAGCCCAGATATTTTTATACATTTTTTAGAAGAATTAAATTAAATATTTTAATAGAATATTTTGAATAACACAGTCATTTAGAATACTATAGTAATTTACATATAATTGTGAATGTTAAGTTTCTTTATGTTTGTCTCATCATTACGGGAGAACGACTACACCTAATTGACATTTTCAGGAAAGCATTGGAATAGCCCCCCTTAAAATTTGTTTCGAGTTTCTAGGAGTAGAGGTTATCCAGATATTAATTTAATCCCAGATATTATTTTCAATCCATTACGTCATCGGTTTTATTTTGGCAGAGATTTTTAAGGCTCTTATTGTAATACAGATAATCTTCTACTAACACAGGGGCATATATTCTAATCTACGATAATATGAGTAGTACGGGTATATTTTCCCATGCAATTATAGCGCTTTCTTTTTGGAATATATTGGAATAAATTACTGCCTTCAGGTTTAAAAATTACGGGTTTATAGATATTTTCAATTTATATGTGTAATCTGCAAATTTATGGTATATATTCCAATACTCACTGTCCCTTACTATTTTACCGCTTTTATTTTGCATATATTGAATCAATTTCATATCTTTTGTAAATTTGTTTACATACGGGGCCAGGATGTTTTATTCTTCAGATATGTGTGTGAAGATAATATTGTATAGCGAGAACAGATATTTTTAAACTTCGTTTTTAGGAGCATTACATTAAATATTTTAAGTAAATAATTTGGTTAAGAATGTCATTTAGTATAATATAGAAATTTTTACATGATTGTGAATTTTATGTTCCTTTGTATTATATATTCCATACGAAGAACGGGTATGCTGTTAGTGTACAATATAAATGTAACATTTACAATCATGTGCAAATACCTATAGTATGTTAAATGGCATTGTTATTCGAAACATTCAATTAAAATATTTAAATTGATACTTCTAAACAGAAGTTTTAGAATTTATGTTCTTGCTATACAAATTGAACATCCTGGTCCCGTTTGTAAACAAATTTACAAAAAATATGAAATGGAATCAGTATATGTTAAAATGAAAGAGCTAAAATTGTATGGAAAGATATAAAATAGATGACGTAAGAATCCGAAAATATCAGTAATCCCCTTAGTGTTTAAATATTTATGTATGCAATGTATTACAAAAATTCAATTTCGATAAAATTTATTTTATATACATTTCTTTATTATTTAAATCTAAAAATATTTTATAAAAGTCGCCTACAGTATAAGCAAGCCTATTGGATTTAATTCCGCTGTTAAGCGTCATAATATAATTTTCTTTAAATACATTGGTGGGCAATTATCGTCTGCATAATGTTATCTCTATGGAAAGTTTAATTGTGTTTTTTTCATTAAAATCCGAACAATCCCCCTGCTCTTAGAAACTCGAAACATAGCCTAAATTTTAAGTGGGGATATACCAAAATTTCATGAAATTCGGTGTAGTCTTTCTTTCGTGATGAGACATACACTCATACATACCCACAGACAGATTTCCTATTTTATTTAAATAGATTGTTCAACATTCATGCCAATGTAAAGACGGCAGGAAACGCTGACATGCTATTTGAAAGATCATTACGATTGTTACCTTTCGAGTTGCCACCGCTTTGTCAAATCATATCTCATCAAGAATGCTGGCAAAGTGACGCTCAAGTGTTTTTGTTTACACCCTTGAAATTCTCTAATATCATCCTGTAAAATATCATCCCTAGTTTTATGCATATAGCATTGTTTGAAAATTTTGAAATATCTTGTTTTTCTCATGTGTCAAGATTTTGAGTGCTGCAATATTACATGCTCTGTGAATATCGTTAATTAGTAAAGACCAGTAATTCTACAATAAGAGCATCAGCCCCATATTTCCATGAATCTGATGGAAGAAAATACCAGTAATAGTACATTTAAAGTGATATTTAAAGCGTTTAATATTTATGAATACATTAAAAAGGGGAGTATGCAATAATGCACAAACATTATTTATTTATAAATGTTTATATGTGAAATATCAAGAAATTATTAAAAATTGTATTTTATTAAAAATGTAATTCATAATTAAAAAACTATTTTGTTGAATTACCGAAATGACATGGACGTCTACTACCCCATATTAGTGGCTAGAGAGCACTTTACATTTCTATATAATGGTCAATGCACTTAAAGAAGGATGCAACATTTTTGTTTGTTACGCTATATAACATATTTATTTTGAAACTAAATGTTTGGTATGTTGCAGTTTTTCTCAATACCACAGTTGATATAATCCGTTTTGTTTACAAAAACTGTGTATTGCAAGAGATTTTCATATATATTGTAAATTATAATCTGAGCCACCATAATGACCCTTCAAACAGACTCAGATTAAGTTTTATTTTTATACATAAGTTAAATTATAAAATTAATGTAAGTTATGTAACACACAATAATACACTTTCCCGGCCGTCCAAATGGTTGCTCAAGTCCCTAGGATGAGTCGGACGGTCTGGGTCTTCAACACACAATAGTACCGAGTTCATGCGGAGTACGATCACGTTAAACATATGGGTCCGTAAGTCCTTCCGAGAGGTTGGTGGTAGGAGAAGGAGGGTACGGTCCCTGTGGATGCCTCCCCCACTGCGTTCCGATCTAAATTGGGTGGCTCTTCCCGGACATCCAAACAGTTACCTTACACCTTTCTGGTAGGTCGGACGGTCTGGGTAACACAATAGTACATGACATACACAATAGTACAACAACACACAATAGTACATGAAATATGCATTTACTAGAAATTACCTACAATTTGCAGTTATATATATATATATATATATATATATATATATATATTGATATGTTACCTTCTATCTTTATCCTTAGTCTTGGTCTATAGTTACTCATTTGTAACAAATATGCTAGTGATGGGTTTTTTTAGCACTTTACAACAAAGTTGAAAAGTGTTTATGACTTTGTTCATTCTGTCTGTCTGTCTGTCTGTCTGTCTGTCTGTCTGTCTGTCTGTCGGTCTGTCTGTCTGTCTGTCTGTCTGTCTGTCTGTCCGTTAGCACGATAACTGCCGTAAAAATGAGTTTATCAAAATGAAATTTTAGTATGTTGTTCAGACGGTCTGTAGGACCTATGGGAATATAAATAAATAATATCACCCAATTAGTTTTTTATTGAACCCGGGTTGAAAAAATGAAATACATTGAACCCTATGGGACCTAATTTTTCAAACATTTTTTAAGTAAATTTAAAATTCACGAATTGCTTCGAAATTTTTAGGAAATATTCACATTATCCCATAGAATATATAAAAAAAAAAATCCAGTAAAATATGTTAAGTAGTTTTTTAATTAAAAAAATTATTTAATATAGGGAAAAAAACAAATTTAATTAAATTCTGACTTTGGGATATCTTCCAGAAAGAAAAGAGAGAGATATTATATAATAAATATCTCTCCATTTGTTTAAACGTTTTGCATATGGGAGTGGCTTCATATTTTAAAATAAATTTGGTAGATAACAATTTTTCATTTTTTTTAAATTTTATATAACTCTTCATGATAAATTTAATTGATGGCATTTTAAATGCACTTTCCTACGTCCTAGAGAGTTAAAATTTGGTACACAGCTTAAATTTGTTGAACATTTTATTCGACAAAAATTTGATGGATCTTTAAATATAGATCATACATTTTTTTCGAAATGGCCTGAAAATAATCCCCGTTCACTTCTATAAATCATTGGTGTAATATTGTTAAAAATTCTGATGTGGACAGCACATGTCTTTCTCTGCAGACTCATATTCGTTCTCTTTATTTATTCAATGATAATTTGAGTTTATCTGCACAACATAAATATTTTAAATGACATTGAATTTACACGTTAAACTTAAATTTGGTTCTCATTTGATAGCTGGACTTATTGTCAAAGGTGGCTAGCGAAAACGCGAAAAAACTAGAATATCTCAAGAACGGCTAGTCCTAGAGTAATGGGGTTAGTCTTATTCTTTTTGTTGTCAAAAATCACATATAAAATAGGAATTTAATTGATATAATTGAGCACACGTAGTCTTTTATTTTTATATATAACGATTTTTGCTGGCCATTTCGCAAAAATAGCCCGTTCCTTTTTCCCGAATCGTAGTAGAATAACCTACAAATGATTTATATACAAAATTTTGTTAAATTTGGTATATAAATCACTTGTAGGTTATTGAAATATTATACTCCAAATTTTGTTAAATTTGGTTCATTAGTTTTTAGCTAGAGTGGATAAAGGCAATTTCGGCGGCCATTTCGCAAAGAAGGCAGATTCTTTTATTACGAATCGTACTATAATCTAATGAACATCAGAATTTCCCACAAAAAACATACCTACCACATTGTATGAAATTCGGTCCATTAGTTTTTCAATTAGAGTGGATGTAATATCCACACAGACACACAGAAACATACACAGATACACCCTTACACACACAGACGTCTTCCTAAAAGTAGTTTTTTCGTGTTCTAGAAGTCCCAAAACGTGTAGATACTTTGAAAATTCGAGTTCCGATCTTCGGCACGATTCCAATACTTTGAGTACATACACATACACATATATATTATCTGTGTATTATCTGTGTATCTAAATTCCGTGCCTATGCAATTACAATAGTTGTGATTTTAAATGATCCCTAAACTTTTATTATTTCTTCAAGGAAGCCTAATTTTAACATATGCAGAATGCAAATATCTCAAGCGATTGTAAGATGAATTACATAAGAATTGCTGAATTTTTTTCACACAAAATTATTTAGCTCTGGAGTCTGGAATACAAGTTATATGAATGAAATATTCATTGATTTTGCATAAAGAATCAGATGATTTATATTTCGATACAGTTTTAAATATTTAAGTATAATAAATTACTGTAGTACTGTGATAATGTAAAAGATATTACCACTGAATGAATCACATTTTAGAAATTTTTAAATCAAATTACATTTCAGTTGGAAAGTGTTTCATAATCAATGCGTATGCATGATTGATCTTTCTTGTTGTACATACAGTAGTTTATGCGTAATTTTTGATTAAAATCTTTCAATTTTTATTTATATATATATATATATATATATATATATATATATATTTTTTTTTTCAAAAAGAAAAGAGGTATGGATGGAAACAATATACCAAAAGATGGCCGGGATGGATTTTGAAAATATTTTAATCCTCTTTTTAGTGCAGCTTTGCGCCTTTTAAGTGTGATTTCAGATGATTTTGTAATGTTGTATTTCACGGTGTTTTCATATTATATATATATATATATATATATATATGGATTCAAATGAATAAGAAATGAAAGAAGTAAAAACGGATGGGGATGCTTACAAGGAAGTCGAACGGCCAAGGGGGATTACGACCCCTTGTTCCCGGTTGAAGCACGCTTTTAATCCCAGGAAACGTTCCCGGAACCAGACTCGCCTGAAGCAGTCCTCCATATACCAACGCTGGAAAAGCAAAATCCAATCCACTGAAAAAGCAAATCCAATCCATTGAAAAAGCCAAATTCAATCCATTGAAAAACGTACTTGAAAACCCAGATCACCAACATGAAACGATACTAATAGCAAGACTACTTGGATGCCTAATGTCTAAACAACCTATAACATCCATATCAGCACTGACTTTTCATTACGTGCAAGTCCTTGTAAGTCCTTATAACATGTTACGGTTAAGATACATGTCACAGTTAATCTTTTTGCATCCAGCGTGACGTAACTATAATAGTTCATAGAATTTTGCATAAAAGTCCTGATCATACTTTTTGTATGATTTTTCATAATAATGCTTTAGGAAATGTAACGGATATAGCTGTTTTTTCGCTTCACATACCAAATTACGTTCGCATATAATGCGTTCGGTCTTGGTTGTATTTAATCTTTTAATCCTGTTAAGATGATTGAGTATTAAGTTACGTAGTACGCCTATACTCAAGTTGGAATTCCAGCTGATGATATAGTTTATGCTGACATCAAAGGTCTTTCTTTTATCATACATTTTAAAGCAAATACTTTCTTTGTTGTCGTAATAAATGCTTATATCTAAAAACTCTGTTATTTCTTTCTTCACTTGTTTTGTTTCGATCAATTCCAAATTTGCGGGATAAAAGTTGAAGTTAAATTGATAATTACTTTCAAAATTTCCAATAAGCACATCGTCCACAAATCTGAAATAGGGAATTTCATTTAGATAATGAGTTCCGATCTCATACTTATTCAAATAGATATCAGCCAACATGGAGGAACAGCCACCCCCATGGGAATACCTTGAATTTGTTGATAGAATGAATCTCCGTTGTAAAGTAAGTTTTCATATAAAACGAATTTGATGAGGTTTTCGTAACTATTGATGACAACTTGAGTATAGGCGTACTACGTAACTTAATACTCAATCATCTTAACAGGATTAAAAGATTAAATACAACCAAGACCGAACGCATTATATGCGAACGTAATTTGGTATGTGAAGCGAAAAAACAGCTATATCCGTTACATTTCCTAAAGCATTATTATGAAAAATCATACAAAAAGTATGATCAGGACTTTTATGCAAAATTCTATGAAATATTATAGTTACGTCACGCTGGATGCAAAAAGATTAACTGTGACATGTATCTTAACCGTAACATGTTATAAGGACTTACAAGGACTTGCACGTAATGAAAAGTCAGTGCTGATATGGATGTTATAGGTTGTTTAGACATTAGGCATCCAAGTAGTCTTGCTATTAGTATCGTTTCATGTTGGTGATCTGGGTTTTCAAGTACGTTTTTCAATGGATTGAATTTGGCTTTTTCAATGGATTGGTTTTGCTTTTTCAGTGGATTGGATTTTGCTTTTCCAGCGTTGGTATATGGAGGACTGCTTCAGGCGAGTCTGGTTCCGGGAACGTTTCCTGGGATTAAAAGCGTGCTTCAACCGGGAACAAGGGGTCGTAATCCCCCTTGGCCGTTCGACTTCCTTGTAAGCATCCCCATCCGTTTTTACTTCTTTCATTTCTTATTCATTTGAATCCATATTCGTGCTTATATTGTATGTGCTGCAATGCGCCTTATGATAGTATGGGCATATCCCGTTTTAATATTTCTAGTAAAAGTTATATTTTACTTAACATTTGTATTGTATATATATATATATATATATATATATATATATATATATATATATATATATATATATATATATATATATATATATATATATAAGGATATAAACAAGAAGAAAAAATAAGCGAGAACAGGAGTGACCATATGATTTGCATAGAATGGCAGGGGTGGATTGCGACACCCCTTTCCCGCTTAAAGCAGCTTTTACGACCCGGGCAACGCTCACGGCACCAATGTAACTCAATGGTCAATCTCCCACATGTGCAAAGACAGAAGCACCCGAACGGACACAAAAGCAAAGATGGAACCAAGCATGGAAGAGATACACCCTACAATCCAGCTTGAAAACACAACATTTTATAAGGGAAAGTCGCACATGCGCGATAAGACTTCATGATGATAGGATCGCAGATATGAAAATATATATGATTAAGAATACTCATTTAGAATCAAACAATGCACAATTTCTTTCTTTGAAAAAGGAATAGTAATAATGTTGTAAAAAATATCTAGGGTAATTTCTTTTTAATGCATCATTTATTATTTTATTACATTCATAAATGCAGTCTTTTTTAAAAGTACTGTAGTTTCTGTTTCTTCTGAAGTACCCGACAATAATATTTCTGAATATATTTTTAGTGAGGTTTGAATTCCAATCAATAATATTATTAATTTTGATATTGTATGAATTTCTCTTGTCGTGTATAGTTGTATAAATTCCATACTGTTGGTGTTTTCTTATTGACAAGTCCAGGAAGTCTGTCGATCCATCCTCATTGATCGGGTTTTCAATTAAGTCTAATTCCCTTGGGTAGAATGCAAAATCGATGTCAGGGGTGTTTGCATAACCCCCTAATATCACATCGTCAACATAACGGAAATAAGGTATTTCCGATAATATATGGGTTCCTCTTTCATATTTGGATAGATAAATATCCGCCAATATTGATGAGCATGCACCACCCATGGGTATGCCTTTGACCTGTTTGTAGAAATGCATACCGTCATATAGTATGTTTTCATTTAAAATTTCTACAAAAAAGGACAATATAAAAATCTTTTGCAAGACTTTTAATGTGGTATATTGCATATCATGCCTTGCTTGTCAGGCGAAATATATAGGACAGACGCAGAATTCCCTGAATATCCGTATAAATTTGCACCGAAGTCAAGTAGGCAAAATCCAACAGCTATCCACCAATAATAACTTAGAAATACGGCATTTTCAAGTACACCCCTTCAGCAATATTATGGTAACTATTATTGATATAGTACCAGAACTTTCTGAACGCTTGTGGTGGGAAAACACCCATATAAAGCAATATAATTCTGCATATCCATATGGTCTGAATACTTTATTATTCAAGGAAAATTGCAATAAAGAAAGATGCAGGAATAGTCAAACATACCCTCTCTTTGAAAATTCAATACCTAAGAAAACTTATAGACACCAAAGAGGAAATAAAAAGCAACAATTTAATTACATCAAAACAGAAGAAAAAATCTCAGACTTCATAAAAACAGAAATAACGGTGAAATTCGGATGGATCAAGAATATAGCCAACAGTATAAAGATCAAATACTTACAACGTATATGGAATTTTATTATCAATTTAAGTGAAAATAACTGCAATACAGAAGATAAAAACACTAATATAGACATCATTCTGGATTTAATTAAACTCAGAGCCGCAAAATATAACGTAGCACTTGAACCAAAATATCAAATTAACAAATCAAAAGAATTTTTTATCACAACATTTAAGAATAAAATGTTCGAAAATATTCCATTCAACCATATATTACATAATATAGAAGAACGTCTTCCTTTGCCTAATCTAAATATTAAGATATCCTATCGCTTTGTAAGAACCAACGGAAGAAGATTATTCAACTACAATAAATTATGTAAAACTGTGTCTTCATTTAATATTGAATCCTGTCAATGTCATAAAAATATACATTGTGATCCCTACCACAAGCATATAATTACTGGAAACTTAGATTTTATAAAAGATAATAAACTCAAAAACTTATTACAACTTGGTACTAAGTACCGAATACAAGAATTTAATAATATTTATAATGAATTTAATTACGATCTGGAAACCTTCATATACAAGATGGCAGTCAAACACAGTATACCTGTACAAACTTTTAACGCATGGAAATATGCCTTTTACAGTGCTTTTTGCCAATTCTACCCGAGAAGAAACAAGGATTCAGGAGGTTCTCGATTTCCGTCTTCAATCAAACATTTTAATGAAGAATTCGTAATGACATACACCGACAAAATCGTATCGAATTTTGCATTCACGTGTAAAAAATTCTATGTCGATACTTTAACACAATGCTATAAGGATAGTGCCATGTATACCTTAATTCCTAGCAACGAATCAATCATCACTAATAGAATAAAAGCACTATATAAAAGAATTGGTATGGATATTAAATCAGTAAAATTTCCATACTTGATCCTTATTCCCAAGTTACACAAAAAACCAGTCAAGTTCCGTACTGTAACAGTGGGATGCGGATCGTACCTGGAACAAGCAAATAAAAAACTTCTGAAATTACTCCAATATGTTATAACTGATATTAAGAAGCAAAACTCCATAATGTTAAAAAACGGACAGGAATTGATAGACCGACTGAAATTTTGCCATAAAGATTTGAACTTCAGAAGCTACGATTTCCGGGATCTGTTTAATAACATCGATTTAACAAACCTACAAATGATCTTGAAAGAATTACATGAGGAATATAATTTAAAACCATATATAACTCTCAGAAGATATTTGGATTTGATTGAGTTAGTATTGAATGAAAACATACTATATGACGGTACGCATTACTACAAACAGGTCAAAGGCATACCAATGGGTGGTGCATGCTCATCAATATTGGCGGATATTTATCTATCCAAATATGAAAGAGGAACCCATATATTATCGGAAATACCTTATTTCCGTTATGTTGACGATGTGATATTAGGGGGTTATGCAAACACCCCTGACATAGATTTTGCATTCTACCCAAGGGAATTAGACTTAATTGAAAACCCGATCAATGAGGATGGATCGACAGACTTCCTGGACTTGTCAATAAGAAAACACCAACAGTATGGAATTTATACAACTATACACGACAAGAGAAATTCATACAATATCAAAATTAATAATATTATTGATTGGAATTCAAACCTCACTAAAAATATATTCAGAAATATTATTGTCGGGTACTTCAGAAGAAACAGAAACTACAGTACTTTTAAAAAAGACTGCATTTATGAATGTAATAAAATAATAAATGATGCATTAAAAAGAAATTACCCTAGATATTTTTTACAACATTATTACTATTCCTTTTTCAAAGAAAGAAATTGTGCATTGTTTGATTCTAAATGAGTATTCTTAATCATATATATTTTCATATCTGCGATCCTATCATCATGAAGTCTTATCGCGCATGTGCGACTTTCCCTTATAAAATGTTGTGTTTTCAAGCTGGATTGTAGGGTGTATCTCTTCCATGCTTGGTTCCATCTTTGCTTTTGTGTCCGTTCGGGTGCTTCTGTCTTTGCACATGTGGGAGATTGACCATTGAGTTACATTGGTGCCGTGAGCGTTGCCCGGGTCGTAAAAGCTGCTTTAAGCGGGAAAGGGGTGTCGCAATCCACCCCTGCCATTCTATGCAAATCATATGGTCACTCCTGTTCTCGCTTATTTTTTCTTCTTGTTTATATCCTTATATGCCACTCTGGATGCAGAGCTGCTAAGCGCCACATCCTCTGTAAGGTTTCTGTTTTCTCCTTTACTTAAATAGGAGTTCCGTTCGTGATATACTTATTTTTATATGTATATATATATATATATATATATATATATATATATATTTATGAAATTTGGTATCAATGGATAACACTTTTGGAACTAAAACCAATTAGTATCATTTATTCTTTCCTTTCAGCTAAGATTTTTCTTTCAACTTTATCAAATAAATTGAAATTACTTTGGAGTTATTACATAGTTTCATGATAGCTATGCAGTGCTATAAAAGCATATTCCTTTTGATAATATGGCCATAATTAGTCTTTTTGTAATAAAATATACTTGCGTTTCTCCAATAAAGTGCTGCAATAAAAATTTCTAAACTTGGTTGTATGATGTAGATGAAATGAATACTTACATGGAAAAGGTAAAAAACAATTACACTTTTTTATAGTATCTCAATCCACTTACTTTTGCAAGTCTAAATATAATTTTATTCATTGCGAAAAATACTTTTAGGTAAACTTCAGGAATAAAAATGTCTGCATTATTTTTAGAAAATAGCAAAAAAGAATAAATTGACAAATGTGTCAACATCATGTGCGTTTTCAAATGATTTCTACTTCAAACTATTGAATCTAGATCAGACAGAAATATTTTATTACAGTGAAGTTGCCAATCATTGAACACAGCTTTTTGTAATAGATAGTCCATATCTCAGTCTGCAAAGAGAATAAAAGAATCCAAATCGCGATATCTAAAACTTTCAGTTAAGAAACTAATATCCAAGATTTTTAGTATTAATATACAAGAAACTGTTTGTTTCCGTTATTTAAAGACCCGCCAAAAGTATGTTGAACAAGGAGTTACAATAAAGGCAAGTGAACCATTTTACATTCGTCCCCATATCGATTTATGAATATATTATCTATCACTAGCATTGTTTTCCCAATTATTTGTTTTCTAAACTACAAAGATCATAATTTTTATCTACCAAATTCTGTGTTTAAATGTCGATATTTATCTGCAAACATGCACTAGAAGTTCCGCTTTTCCATGCTCAAGTAAAGATTTAAACTAAGATTTTATCCGATTTCAATAAACTTTATCGACTGAGTGCCTTACAGAAAAATGTTACACTTACAATGAAACTTCAACGAAGTAAATAGAAAATAAAAATAAACTTTTTGTCATTTCTTTCACAATGTGCAGCGAATTAAACAGAAATGGATACTGATGTCGGTGTTAAATATTACGATGTTACGCGTGTTAAGTTTATGACCGATTTACGAATTCCACTACGCTTTCCTTTATCACTTTATTATGCTCTTGAGCAAGGCACAAATTGACTCTTAACGTAAAACTAATGGTACGAATATAACTAATGCTGTGAAATGAAATGGATACTTCGCTAGTCCAGAACGAAAACTTTTACGCGCCATGGGCCAGCAAAATGAGCTCCATCCAAGACTGCTGCTTAGCAATAACAGCAAAATACGCAATCTTACGAAACTTTACAAGGTGCCTTAAAAAGAAAACGTGGAGCAAAACGGCATTATTAGCGTCAGAAGTGCTTTCGAAGCGGGAAATCGAGGATTTATTTAAAATCGGAAGTTTTAATTTTAAAGTTTTTTTATAAGCATTATTTATTAAACTCCACTTGGGTTTCTTCGAACGAAATAATGTTTACAGTGAATGAACAGTTTAGTGAAAGCAGCTTACTTTGCAAAAATTTATCAGTGAAAGAAGAATAAATTTGAATGCGTTTAAAGCTCATTACAGTTAAAACAATGAATGCGTTTGGATTGAGCATTTAAAAGGGAAATGAACATCCACAACTGTGGATGTTGTTGTTACTTGAATTAGGATTTATATCACAACTAAGAATTCAAATAATTAAGAATTTTAGATTCATAAACTTAAAATTAGCCGTGCTTAACAAAGAAATTTTGTATTATGCTATAAGATACGGTCATACATAATGGTTTGATTTGTATTCCAAAACTGACTTCATGCATATCAAAATTATGTATGTGGGGAATGAATATTACGATAATCATCTTAAACAAAATTAACATAATAAATGTTTGATAAAATGTTAAACTTACGTATCCAGTCATAAATCATTAATTATTAGAATGTACCCGCCGTTGCCCACAGATTCACGTAGTACGCCACAGCATTCACGTAGCTCAACTAACATTAAAGCTAAGTTCTACCATAATTAGCTCATGATAAATAGGTGCCTTGCAAAATGAGTACGCCCATTTAAAAGAAAGCCCGCTTCCTCATAATTTCACTTCCCATAGGTACAAAGTCCGATTGCAATTATCTCTCCCGTGACACATGCACACAACAAAAAATGTTTCTGTGCTGGTTTCGATCGTTTAAGTAGCACTTTCAAGGGGTATTTCCATAAAACCTTATGCAAGGAGAAAAGGGTCTAATCAGATTTTATCGTAAATACAACTAGTCAGTACATTATATTTTTAATTTATTTGACAAAAATCTCCAAATGAGTTAGAAACATAATTTTTAATTTTGCAGCTAGTTACATATAATGTATTTTAATGCTACGAAGTTCGTAAAATTGGATTGTGGTAAGTTTCGGCGATGCAAGAATTTTAAAATGAATTACAAGGAAATTTTAAAAGAAATTTTTAGCGATTTTTTTAAAGTATTATAACATCGGATCAAGAGGGATCCACACACCACTACATTTGTTTCTACATCCTTTCATTGATGTGTTTTTGCTATCATCTATTAATGTAATTCAAAATTCTACACTTACACATTTTGACAATATTTCGTACACTGTGGTGGAGGTTTTGGAAATAAATCAGAGTAAGGGAAATCATCTGAATGTTGGAGAACTCGTAAAGTAGGAAAGCTCGCCCTAAAGTAGGAAAGAGCCGTAAAGTAGGAAAGCTCGTACTGCGACATCCCTCAGCTCTAATCGACAATAGCCAAAAAGGATCGTTAGCGTAACCATTTTAAAATACATTGCATAATGAACAAAAACAAAATATTGAGCTTGACCCCTGTTTGGGACAGGCCGGTGTTATCAAACAGCTGCTGCGATTACAGCACCTGAAGGTTAAATGATTAATAGGAAAACACTGGCCTCGAGATAAAACGTAGTGTTCATTAATGATCGATATGGAATTTATCAAACACACAAAAGTAAGCTACTGGAAGACAGAGCAGAACTCATCATTAGGGCAAAACAATTATATGACATGTATTTAATATTCAAACAATATTTCTATGGAGCACTCTTCCTGAACTTAATGATAAATAAAAATATCTGATGTGGGCAGCATATGATTTTCTCTATATAATGCAATGAATGTATTTCTTTCACAGTGAAAAAATGATGTATAAGTTCTACGACACGATGTTAACGTAAATTGATAATTATCAATTGAAAATCTAAACTGACAATTATCAATATTGATATCAACCGCAATAGTCCATATATATTAAAATATTTTAACTAATTCATCAATTTGGCGTCATCTTATTTAACTTAGCTTCATTTTTGCAATTTTGACGATATTTTCGTCAATCTAGGACAAAATATTACCAACTTGGCAATATATCGCTAAATGAGTCGTTCGCTAAGGTGATCGCCAAGCTTTATAGACAAACGAAGAGAAGAGCATTTCTGATATATAAATGATAGTTGTCGAATTGTTAGGCATCAAAATGCAAAACTAGTATACAGAGTATCTTCTGTCGTGAATGGAACGAACTAAATCTAGAAGAATATTAACACATTTATTGTATTGTACTACATATGAAAAGTGAACATATTTCGTAATACCTAATACTAATTTCATTTTATGAGACTTTTTGAAAAATTTATTTGTAAAAAGTATAATATCTGAAGAACGGTTCATTTTAGCGTTCTAAAATATGTGTCCATTGTGAATTTTTGATGAATTTTTCAAATTTTCGTTCAAAAACTTGAATGTGTTCCGAACATTCGATTACATTTAATATCCATAAGCTTCCATTATTCACCGAAAGTAATTTTTGTACCAAATTTCATTCGAAACGCTCCATTCATTTGTGATATATCGGCCCCTCCCCACACACATATACCTAAAAATGTTCGATTCGAATCCAGAGATGCTTGAAGCGTGTTCTTCCTTCGAAAACTCGTATATTCTTTCGTGAATGGAACGAACTAAATCCAGGAGAATGATGTTAAAAACATTTTTTGCATAATATTACATATGAAACGTGAACATATTTCGCAATAGTTAATACTCTTAATTTTATGAGATTTTTTGATAAATTTATTTGGTAAAGTACAATATCTGCAGAACGGTTCATACTAACGTTCTAAAGTGTGCGTCATCGTTTTCTAATGAAAAAATTCAACGAAATGATTATTTAAGTAATAGAAATGAATGTTTTGATTTTTTGATGAATTTTTCAAAATTTCGATCGAAAATTTGAGGGTGTTCCAAACATTCGATTGCATTTAATATCAATATTCTTCCAGTATTCACTGACTGTAATTTCTGTACCAAATTTCATTCGAAACACTCCATTTGTTTGTGGGATATAATCTCCACAGACTCTTACACACACACACACCATCGTTCGATTCAAGTCCAGTGATGCTTGAAACGTGTTCGTCCGTCGAAAACTCGAATTTAAATTTTCGACCACGTTACAATAATTTCCCTATACATTATACTATGTATATATGGAAAGTAATAATGTAAATTTAAAATTTTCAAATCAGTTCGAATTTGTAAGTTCATATATAAACTTAAATTTTACTTACAAACATAGATGGAATAATATGCATACATATGCATACGAGATATATAATCCTGTGTACACTCAATATGGGAAACCCTATACAAACACAGGAGTTCCATCTGGTCGATGCATAAACTAGAAAATCTCGCTGATGAAATAATTTTTTCCAATATCCAGGTCATTCACAGGTATTAAAGTTTTAAGTATAATGAAGAAATTATAAGAAAATTACAAATTTTTAAATGTCCTATTTTCAATGTCCCAAATTTTTCAATGCTCCCTATACAGTGAAGCAAAATTACTAAAAACCTACATAAAAAATGGGAAAATGGATTCTCGAATTTAGTGCATAAAATTTTATATAAATTAACAAATTTTTCCTCATCTGCAAAATCATCCATATAGTATAATCTACATATATGCTACCTAATGAATGCAATAAGCTATAATAATAACAACCATGTAAGAATAAAAATTAATGCATTTAATAAGAACCATTCATTTTACAACATGCTGTTGCAACCTCTGTTTATTTTACTAAAAGACTACAATACATTTACACCATACAGTTAGGCTATAGATACAACATTTTTTTTACATGGTGAACAGCAACGGAATACAAATACTTGGAGGCAGGCCAAAATAAATTAAAGATTCGCTTTTCATCTGGAGAAACGGATGAAAAATGTTTTTATTTTCACTTATTCATTGATCAGAACCCAGCGAAACCAAATTTCTGTCGGCCACTTCTTACAGGAATTCATCACATTTTATAATATCGTGAAACATTTAACAGCATAACGGCATGATTTCGGGAAATATTTTGTGTATGCATTTTCAGAAGACAATATTCATAGAGAATATTGAAGAAATATTTACATTATTTTTCTGTAACGTACATAAATTCAAATTTTTCTTGTATTTTTACGTATATCATCCATAATAAAAGTATGTGTGTGTGTGTGTCTGTATTTGTGCGGTCTGTAGTGAAAAATCTAAGCATCATACGGCCATAGAATTTGGGACGAAAGTATTTCTTGACCCGAGAAGGTGCAACTGTGTATTATTTTTTTTTAATTCGAATTAATTTAGTTAACTTATGTTTCAGAAATTTCACTCAAATCGGTTTATAGGTGGCCAAAAATATTATCACAGACTTTCCATATTGACACCATCCTAAAAATCAAAGACTCTTCTTTCCAACGATGTTTGGTCCAAATGCATTAGACAATTCCTTCTTTTATTTATTTATTCAAATATACATCGAAATTTGTATTTCTTACGTCTTGTTATATATATATATATATATATATATATATATATATATATATATATATATATATATATATATATATATATATATACGTACTACGCGACGGTGAAAATGAGACACCAAGAAGGAGTGGGCAGAAAAATATGCAAATTGCAGGATAGACACAACTCATGGAGTTATGTAAATGATGCGAAATGCGCAGCTGTCCTGCGCACGTTGGGTGAGATATAAGGGAAGGAACCTGCAGAATGGACAATAGTCGCGCCGCTCTGTCTGCCAGAGAAACCATTTTGCAATTTTTTTCTCTCAGAGGAAACGTGTAATAGCAGAGAATGCCAGGCTACCGCCAACCGAGGCAGGTCCAGCAGACAGACGATTTCACGAGGGGTATGGTGATTGGACTCAGAAGAGCAGGTTGGTCCATACGGCAAATTTCAGCGGACGGCCACCTAAACGCGTTCACGGTGCACCGGCTGTGGTTAAGATTATTGGAACAAGGGAATGTGGTACGTTTAAGGGATGCCGGTACTGCCAGAGCGACGCCAGCACGCGTGGACTGTCGCATACGCCGGCGGCCCCTCTGGCCACTTCAGTCGTCATTTTGCAATATGCGCACGACACCCTTGATGCTCCCATATCGACCAGGACCATTATCCGCCGAATGGTCACCGGCGAATTGCACTCATGGCACCTGTTAAGAAGACTGTCATTGACCCAACAGCACAGACGCCTCCGTTTGCAATGGTGTCGAGATAGAGCCACGTGGACCGCGGAATGGCACAGGGTCGTGTTCTCAGGCGAGTCACGCTTCTGTTTTAGCAATGGCAGTCTCCATATACGAGTCTCGCGTCGAAGTGGTGACAGGTCCAATCCGGGCACTATGACAGCCCAACGATACGTGGATGAGGTGCTGCAGCCGGTGACACTACCCTTCCTTCAGGGGGTACCCAATGCTATTTACCAGCAGGGTGACGCCCGACCACACACGGCACGCGTCAGCCAACATGCCCTGCAAGGTACCCAGTTGCTTCCCTGGCCACCAGTCTACCCTGATCGTTCACCAATAGAACACGTCTGGGACGTATTTGAACGTAATGGGCAACCATCCCTCAGGACACCATCCGCACGGTCATAGATTCTGTACCTAGACGTGTGTTTCTGCCTGTATTGCCGCCCTACAACCTACAACCTAAGGATCAGACGGTGTTATCGCCTTAGAGCAGGAATAAGAAGTGAAGTGATTTAGCCCATTGGATTTTCCTCAAGAACGTGTTCTGCAGTTAATCACGTGACTACAGGCAGAAGAGCTGCCACATTTGACGGCTCTATCTGTTAATTGGTGCTTTTGGCGATTGGTATCTCTAAAATAATAAAAAATGCTTGCTCAGTGCTTACGAAAATAACTTTTCGATGTATATTTTAAGAATCCAGCGAAAACAAAACATATAGTGCTTGATGGTTTTAGAATAGGAAATGATTTTGTACTTCCTCGTTTAGTTTTTGGTTTGTTTGGAATAAAAAATTAGCTTTCTAATAAACTTTTTATTTAAATGGTAGAAATGTTTTAAATAATATATCTTTTAATCTGGATTACCTATGGCAGAGGTGACACATGTGATTTTCTTCCTTTCTTTCTTCATTTGTGATCGTTATTTCTATCAAAAATGTCCGCAAATTAAACTTTTTTCTTATTTGGAGGAAATTCTATCAGATTTTTTAAAAGATTTCCTTACTTTATGATTGATTTAAAAAGTAGCTTCAGCTGTGCACATGTGCCCCATTCGAGGGGCATTTGTGAACATACGTGAAGCGTGACGATAAAAATAAATCAAAATTTTCTGATTTTTAAAAAAGTCTTTTATATAGTGAATTTATAGATACGTGAACTAACAATTATTACAAAAATATTTTTGAGAACTGAAGCTAAAATAACGTAATTGCGCTTTTTAGCAGAATTTAATTATGAACTTGATCATGTGAAAGAAAATGTACTTTAAATTTTTTATAGAAAATGAAAAGATATACTGTGAAGAATGACTAAGCGTATTAAAAAGTGAGGTGACAACTGTATTGCTTTAAACATAAAATAAATTTAAAAATAATTGCTTTTAGCCATAATTATTTTAATTAAATTTAATTCACTATTAATTCAATTTTCGTTCTCATTTGGTAGCTGGACTCATTTTCAAAGGTGGCGTAGAGAAAACACGAAAAAACAAAAATATCTCGAGAACGGCTACTCCTAGTTTAATGGGATTGGTCTTATTCTTTTCTTCGTTAAAAATTACGTACAAAACAAGCATTTAATGGATATATTTGAGCATACGTAGTTTTTTATTTTAGATTTTGTCGATTTTTGAGGGTCCGTTTGCAAAAAAAGGCAGGTTATTTTTTTTCGAATCTTACCAAAATCTAATCAGCACCAGGGTGACCAACAAGTGACTTATCTACCAAATTTTGTGAAATTCGGTTTATTAGACTTTCAGCTAGAGTGGATACAAGCTTTTGTGAGCCATTTCGCAAAAAAAGGCGGGTTCTTTTATCCCGAATCGTACCCAAAACTAATCAGAGGAGCCAGATTCGCCTACAAGTGACTTGCATACCAAATTTTATGAAATTCGATCAATTAGTTTTTTAGTTAGAGTGGATACAAAATCTGCACAGACAGACACACACACAGACGTCACGCTAAAAATGGTTTTTTCGTATTCTAGAGGTCTTGAAACGTGTAGATCCGTCGAAAACTCGAATTGTGATTTTCGACATGATTCCAATACTTCCCCTATACATTACCATGTATTGCAGGGAAAGTAAAGAAGTTGGGATCACTAAGAATTGCCTATTCTGATACTGTTCATATGTGGGAAGAAGCCGAAGAATCTTTTCGGTTTTAGCAATATTTCAAAAAGAAAATATAATGGAAAAACTAATGGAAAACAACACAACTTCAAATTTAAACTATTTTAATGTACTGAAAAATAACATATTAGAGCAAGAGCTACTAGAAAATGATAGACTAAGGACTCAATATATATAGCAGAAGAATACGACATTCCAAATTTAGATTTTCTAGTTACCCAGTTCTTGAATTATTCCTCAAAAATGAATATATTGCTATTGCGATTAGGGCCACCCCGAGTGTGCACGGGCCTGGAGAAAACAATAATTCCGGGCCTCATGACAGAAAAACTGCATGTAGATAGAAAATGTACTACATAAATTCAGCCCCGGGTTGCTCAAGCATTACATTAATTTTTCCAGGCCTCCCCCTCTTTACGGGCCCAAGACGGGCTATTCTTAAACGGTTTAAAATCTAAATAATTAAAATATACAACAAAATGCCGATCCATTCTGAATTTGGAATTTCTAGCTGTTCCGGTTTTTAAATTATTCCCAAAAGAGTAGTACATTCCTATTGCGGGCCCATGTTGGTTGTCGGGTTAGCCCGATAAGGTTCCAAATCCAAAGAATTAAAATGTACTATAAAAAACAACCATTTTGATGTTACTGTGGTTAATGGAACCTGATTAGCTAAATCATTAATAATATAAATCACACTGACAAACACTCGACTAAGTTATGTAAAAGGAACTTACCATGAAGCAAGAAATACAGTTCCCTTCCATAAATATAAATATGAAGCATTTAAAACGGCATCAGATATTTTTCAACAGGCATTTAAACCGAATTTTGATATATTATAGTCAAATAAATTTTTAAAACCTGTTAAACAAAATAATTTAGTTGATTTAAACTAGCAACTGCCGTATTATCAATATTAAAAAATATGTATGATATACATAAACACAAATAGCATTAAACTTATTTAGCACTTTATAAGTAAACATAGCAGAAAAATGTTTAGCTTTTATTTTTACAGGGCCATTTGGCGAATAATTCGGTCGCCAAAACGAACCGTTTGAATAATTTTGCAAATCATTTAAACGAATTTGACTAAAAACCAGTTTTTTTTTTCTAATAAATAGCAAAAAAGTGCAAATAGTTCATCAAAATATAAGAATTTATCAAAAAATAGCAATATTATATTGCTTGCTACAATGCAAATCACAAATTTAGATCAGCCAGGCTGTTCAATAGTGAACTTAATACAAAAAAACTACATAATAACAAAAAATTAATGAATAGTTATACATAACAACGAAACGTTATGGATCTTCCTTTTACTTGTATTTCTGTACAGCTGTAACAGCAGCATGACGAAACCCTTTTAACCACTTTTAAATAGTTAACTTGACAAGCGTCCATTGAAATAACACTGAAATGACAGGAGGAGAAAGAAGTGCTTGCCGGTAATCACGTGGTGTAACGATGGAGCACCAAGTCAAGGGCTATTATAGTAACTCTACTTCGTATCTCTCCTCTAAGGTTATCGCTCAGTGTATATGTGTATCATATTGCAATAAACATCACTTATTTTTCTTTGCTCTCTCTCTCTGTTTGCCGATTTTCATCATTTTCTGCCCACTCATTCTAGGTGTCTCATTTTCACTGTCATATAGTGTGTGTATATACTATATTTATATATATATATATAATAGCATTCGAAAAACTAAGATTAGCACAATTCTATAATTTGGATAAGAGTTCCATATAACTTAGCATTCTAACAAAAAAGAAATTGATTTTATAAATAATTTTAATTTTTGTAATTTTTTAAATGATCGCAAAGCAACCACCGCATCCTCAGCGAAGTCCATGGATTCGACCTCTCTACTTGGCATGTTCGCCTAGGAAGCACATAGCAGTCTGTGTCCCTCCTGAGTGTCCCTTTTACTTATTTCTTTATTTTGTTTTTATTTTATCTTAATTTTTTTTGCTTTTACAGAAAGCGTGTCCTATTTGGAGAGTACAATTTATGTATCGAAGCCATTTTAATTGTGTTCACTTGTATTATTTAAGTAGCGGGCGCTTCTTTAATTAATTATAAGTAGTGGCCGCTCATGTAGGACCCGGGAAACGTTGGGTAATCTGTTATCGCTACTCATAACCCTTTCAGGGGCGGCGGTTTCACAGTGAAACCGCATTTTCAAAAAATTTTTTTACTCAGAAAATGGGGTTTAATTATCTCAATAAAGTTACTAAAGTAAAGTTACTTTCAATAACTGATAATAGATGTCAGCATCATACCATTCTAGTCCTCCATCATTAGATGCCAGGACTTCAATTATAGGTTGTTTCATACATGATTCTGATTCAGTTATTTTAAAAATAAAAAAAAGCCCAAATTTCGAAATGTTCCACATTATATTTTATAAATAGGCATCAATGATTATTGAAATGCACTTAGTTTACAAAAAAAAGAAATAGAATCTTTGTAATTTTGAATGTTTATCTACTGGTTTCGCGGTGAAACCGCTGCCCCTGTAGAACATTGCATTTGCGGTCAGGCTGACTCTTGAGTAAACAACAGCTTGCAGTCTCCCAGCTGTTTTTCAAGTGGTTTGGGATTTCTACTATAAACAATTTTCGCCTGATCATGGTTTTAGTGGAGTCAAAGGTGAAGTTATTGGGGGGTCTCTGAGAGGGGGAAAATTTTTCTTATCTTTTACAGAGGCTCAGATCACATTCAAAGAACTCCACATGTGAATTCATTCTGTTTCTCGATCGGTTGCTTTTCTCATGCTCTTTATACATTGTAAAATATTTGTATACATCTAAATTTATTTAATTTTTACATATAGTTTTCTTAATTTTTAATATAACTTTGTAAAATATTTCATGGTTTTATTTAGTATATAATTTAATTATTTTCAAAAATGCCCCGTCGTCCTGGGCTAAGCATTTCTGAAGCTTTAGCTTTGTTAGAGGAGCTTCCATCAGATGCTGAATCTATGGTCACAGATGAAAATAGTGATGATGGACTATGTTCTGCCTCATGAAAACGAAAGGAATGTCCAGTTTTCCATGATGAGGATGAGGGTAATGATGATCCAGATGAACCAGAAGATGCAAATATTACCTTACCAGGTCCATCACGACCTGCAACCGTAACTTGGACTAAAAAACGTCCAGTAAATCGGAAAAATCTGGAATTCGTTGCAGATTCGGGTTTGTCTGATGAAATAATTGATATGGAGGATCCATCCCCGATAGGACTGTTTCTGTCCTTATTTTCTGTGACTTTTATGGAAAATAACGTTTTCCAAACCAACCTATATGCCACACAGTTAGGGAAGACTTTCACTGCAGTAAGCGTACAGGAGAAAGACGTCACATGTTTCCAAAAGACGTCACATGTTTCAAAAAGACGTCACATGTTTCCAAAAATTCCACGAAAAATGATATTATTTGTTTAAAAAATGGTATGGAAATATATTTTTTAAATTTTACTTTTCTTTTATATTTTTACCTCATACATTTAGTTTTCTGTTTTAAAAATTTTTAAATCTATAATTAAAAATGTATGTTTATAAAAAAAATTAATTATTTCATTATTTGTTCAATAACTTACTAGTGTAATCTGAAAGCTGGGTTACTTTCAGATACTTTCCAGTAATGTAAAGGGCAATGAACAAACATATAATCTTAATGCTCTAGACGGGCGCCGGTTTCACTGTGAAACCGGCCCCTTTTTCGTAACGGGGACGGATAATTTTTTTTAAAGCTCATTTATGTTGTCTATAGGACCATTGCATTTCATACTACTTACTTTTTCATACCATTTTAAAAATTATAACATTGCGCCCCTGAAAGGGCTCAACTAAGTAAACACAATTTATGATACATCAAAAACCTACCTCCTTTATAAGGTTTTGGATCTAATGTCAATTTAAATGTTGAAAGTGAGTCTTTGATTCCCATGCGAAACGTTATTAAAAATTGTGCATAAACGAGTAAAAACAAATAAATAATTTTACGTAATGTGTATGCATATAGTATAAAAGTCAAGTAAAGAATTCGATGGGTCCAACTCATTATTTTCCCTACAGATTAATAAATTTGGATTTTAGGAGACAGCAATGAAACATATTACAACTTTCTTATTTTCCTTCAAAATAAGTATATGTGTTTTGGCTATTACGTATAAGAATAAGTATACAAAATTTCCTATTATTCACTTGATTGTTTCAAGAGGTTTTTAATATCTCATGAACGTCTTATGATAACTGTTAAATACTGGTGTCCATTTACTTCTGATCGTAAGTACGCAATATGAACAAGTGAGGAAATCCCCCCACCCCTCACACACACCTTGTTATTTGAGGATTTTTATCATAAAACAAATTTTGAGTTGCCATTCGATTAGAAATGACGTCCTCTACAACATATTGTGCAGTATAATTTGTATAAGGGTCCGTCTTCATATTAAAACGCGCACCAATTTTGAAATGTCTAATGGCAACACCCAACTCTGACAACATTTTTCTAATTTGGAGCAAAATTCAACCTTAGATTCAAAATTTCAAGTCATTTGAATGCAGCGTTTCTGAGTTATGAGTATGTAAAGTTTTGAGCTCCTAATGTTAAATTAGTTTCTCAAATTTTTATTCATATCTTCTGATTCCTTTTTTTAAAAATAATTCTTTGAATGAAATATGAATTATGAAATTAATAATCGAAAGTAATATGATAAGGAACCCAGACATATTTTGATGGAAATCGATTCATAAATACTTTTTATATTAGTATGCAAAACTCCAGCTGTTTGCATCCTGTAGTTCTTTCGCTAAGTTTAAATATTCATCATGATGATTTTAGGGGTCGTATATTACTTATAAAAAATGCATTTCAAAAAGTTATATTAATTTTAATTTAATCTTTATTTTATATATCAAACATTTCTTTTTACAGAGTTTTATTACAATTTGGGATAAAAAGTATAGTATATATGTAACCTAATCAATGTATCTCTGCAACGTGACAAAGGGTTAAAGAAGGGGGTGCAGGGTTGAAACTTGTATTATCATGCGTAAATGGGACGCTATAAGCCATCTAACGATGTATTAATTACTCTACAATTAATAGTCCCGGAGTTAATACGAGTTGAAATAGGTTGAAATGATAAATGTATAAATATTTATAAAAATAAATAAATATATAAAAATCTATATAAATAAAAATGAAAATCTGTCTGTCTGTCTGTCTGTCTGTCTGTCTGTCTGTTTGTCACACCATCACGGGAGAACGGCTGAACCGAATTTGATGAAATTTTGTGGGTAGCCCAGAAATAGCCCCACTTAAAATTATATCCGTGTTTTGAGTTTCTACGACCAGTGGTTCTCGAGATATTAGTAAAAAACGAAATTTTCGTTTGTCCCATCATCACGGAAAAACGGCTGAACCGAATTTAATGAAATTTGGTGAATAGCCTTGAAATACCCCCCCATAAATTTTGTTCAAGTTTCGAGTTTCTAAGACCTGGGGTTGTCGAGATATTAATGAAAAACGGAACTTTTTCCTAGGAGTTCTACTCCCTAACTCCGTGGTTTATCCAAACGAAAAGCTTGAAAATCGTTTGAAAGTGAATTAAAATTTAATCTCTGAGTTTGATGGGAGATTTTTTGCGTTAATTAGTCACTTTCTGAAAACATGAATTGTTTGAAACATGATTTAAAGGGGAAATCTATCTCCATGGTTCATGGTTTATTTAAAACAAGCTTTTACGGAACAATGAGAAGTATAGAGAAATCAAAATCGTTATTTAATTTCGCAGTTTATGTTATAAGACATGACATATTTAACATGTTATAAGATTCTATCTTATATCATGTTACTCAGAAACGCAATTAAATTAAATCTGTCTGTTAATTTTAATAATTATTTTTTCGATTTGAATAATAAATAAATGGATATAAAAATATATTTTAGAAAAGAACGATTTGATTTTTCTTATAGCATTTTTGACTGGATAATATCAATTACGGTCTTCAGGTTTAAAAATTATTATTATTTATATTTTCGGGGATTATTGATTCAAGGATTATTGATATTTTCAAGTTATTATGCAATTATTTTATTATGACAAAAATTGTTTAAACTCATATATTGTATGTTGTACGAATCTTCTACAAATACACGTGTATATCTTTTAATCTACGAGAATATAAGTAGTACAGGTATATTGACATATGTTTTGATATATATTGGCATATATTGGAATCAATTACGACCTTCTGGTATGAAGAGTACGGATATTATTGATGTTTTCAATTTATTACGTCATCTCTTTTATTTTGGCAAATATTTTTGAGACGCATATTGTAATACGGGTAATCTTCTACTAACACATTGGCATATTTTCTGATCTGCGACAATATAATTAGTACGGGGTTGCATATATTCATTCAATTCCTATTTTTTCTTCTGTAAATTTGCTTACAAAAGGGGGCAGGATGTTTTATTCTTCAGATCTGATCGTGAAGATAATTTTGCATAGTGAGAACATATATTCTTAAACTTCTCTTTAGGAGCAATAAATTTAATATTTTAACAGAATTTGCACATGATTGCGAACTTTAAGTTTCTTTAAATTATACACTCCGTACGAATAACGCGTGTGCTGTTAGTGGTTAATAATTTTTAACATTTTAGGAGGATATATCATGTTGCTCGGCATCGCAATTAAATTAAATGTGTTTGTTAATGTTTTTATTATTTTTTTTCGATTTAAATAATAAATAAATGGACAAATGGATATAAAAGTATATCTTATGAATGGACGGTTTGATTTTTCTTTTAATTATATTAATTGCTGACTGCGTACATCAATTTCATTTATTTTGGCAAAGAGTTTTCAAGCTTATATCGCATTTAGCTACTAAACTCATATATTGTGTTTAGCCAATAAATTCATATAGCCGATTGTTGAAACAGAAAAAGAGTAGAGCGGGTATATCTTCTAATACAATTGTAGTGTTTTCATTTAGTATATTGAAACGGGATAAGAATTTTCATTCAGATCTGCAAATTCAAAGCTACGAATTTGGAGGGATATCGCTAATTTGACAACTTTTCTTAAACTTTGCCAAATTGACGGAAATGTCGCCAAATTGATATAAACGACACACAAACAGCTGCCATAAACCTTCGGGTTGGTCGTGTGGCTTGGGTCTTCTACATATCAATGAAATTTTTTTTTGTTTTTTTAGAAGAGAGTACTGAAATGATGTTTGGTTAGCATTTATCTGTCAGACCAACCATCCTACTTAGTAATACATTTAGCGAATTTTTAAAATGTCACCAAATTGATAAAAATGTTTTCAAATCTATAAAAATATCTTGAAATTGATAAAATTGCGCTACATAAATGATATTAATTGTTTTTTGTTAGGGGATAGTATTGTGATGATATTTCGTCAATTTGTCGCAAAGTGGAACTGTCAGTTCTACAGTCCCACTTGGCGATAAATTTGTCGATTTTTTAAAATGTCGCTAATTTGACAAAACTGTCGCCAAATGTTCCATAGAAATATAACTATTTAGACGATATTTTTTCTACCAATTTATTTGAAGCAAATGATATCATGTCGCTTAGCAACGGATTTAAATCCAATGTGTTTATGCGGCAGACGATTTTTATTAAATCCTTTCCGATTTGAATAATGAAGATATGTATATAAAATAAATTTCATTGCCATTTCATTTTGGACTGGATAATATCAATTATACTCTTCAGGTTTAAACATTATTATTATTGATATTTTCCGGAATTATTGATTCAGGGATTATTGATATTTTTAAGTTATTACGCCATTGCTTTATTGCGGCAAAAATTGCTGACTGACGCATATTGTACGTTGTACGAGTAATCTTCTAGGAATGCACGGGTATATCTTCTAACCTACGAGAATATAAGTAGTACAGGTATATTGGCATATATATTGGAATCAAGTACAGTCTTCTGGTATGAAGATTAAGGGGATTAATTATATATTCAATTTATTACGTCGTCTGTTGTATTTTACCAAAAAACATTTGTGACTCATATTGCAAAACGGGTAATCGTCTTCTAATCATCGGACATTATAAGTAGTACGTGTATATCTTCCCATATAATTTTAGCACTTTAATTTTGACATATATTGGAATAAATGACTGTCTTCAGATTTAAAGATTACGGGTTTATTGGTATTTTCAATTTATACATGTAATCTACTAATACAGGTTATATTTTCTAATATTCGCGTATATAATTAGTACGGGTCCCATACAATTTTAACGCTTTTATTTTGCATATATTGATTCAATTCCATATTTTTTTTTATATTTGCTTACATAAGGGGTCCAAGATGTTTTATTCTTCAGATATGTCCATGAAGATAATTTTATATAGCGAGAACAGAGATTCTTAAACTTCTTTTTAGGAGCATTATATTAAATATTTTAACAGAATATTTTGATTAAACATGTCATTTAGTATACTATAAGAATTTGGGCATGATTATGAATTTCAAGTTTCTTTATATTATATACTCCGTACGAAGAACGGGTATGCTGCTAGTTTATAATAAAATTATAATAATTGAATTATGTTTGCTAATCACTCCTCTATCATGGGAAGGCTTTGCAATAGTTCTCTCGGATTGCAATCTTTTATGTCCTATCTTGTAAAGGACCATGAATAATGATAAAACGCCACGGCTTTCATCTGCTAAGTGATAGGGGGCGCCACAATAACAATCTGGAGTTGTCATGCAAACGTGCTCTACTGACGTGTATTATTAACATTTTAGTGTGAAAATATTATCCTTTTCAATTATTATTATTATTTTGAAATAAAATGGACAATAATGGTAAGTAGTAAACGATAAATTTATCTATATAAATAAAAATGAAAATCTGTCTGTCTGTCTGTCTGTCTGTCTGTCTGTCTGTTTGTCACACCATCACGGGAGAACGGCTGAACCGAATTTGATGAAATTTTGTGGGTAGCCCAGAAATAACCCCACTTAAAATTATATCCGTGTTTTGAGTTTCTACGACCAGTGGTTCTCGAGATATCAGTAAAAAACGAAATTTTCGTTTGTCTCATCATCACGGAAAAACGGCTAAACCGAATTTAATGAAATTTGGTGAATTGCCTTGAAATATCCCTCCATAAATTTTGTCCAAGTTTCGAGTTTCTAAGACCTGGGGTTGTCGAGATATTATTGAAAAACGGAACTTTTTCCTATGAGTTCTACTCCCTAACTCCGTGGTTTATCCAAACGAAAAGCTTGAAAATCGTTTGAAAGTGAATTAAAATTTAATCTCTGAGTTTGATGGGAGATTTTTTGCGTTAATTAGTCACTTTCTGAAAACATGAATTGTTTGAAACATGATTTAAAGGGGAAATCTATCTCCATGGTTCATGGTTTATTTAAAACAAGCTTTTACGGAACAATGAGAAGTATAGAGAAATCAAAATCGTTATTTAATTTCGCAGTTTATGTTATAAGACATGACATATTTAACATGTTATAAGATTCTATCTTATATCATGTTACTCAGAAACGCAATTAAATTAAATCTGTCTGTTAATTTTAATAATTATTTTTTCGATTTGAATAATAAATAAATGGATATAAAAATATATTTTAGAAAAGAACGATTTGATTTTTCTTATAGCATTTTTGACTGGATAATATCAATTACGGTCTTCAGGTTTAAAAATTATTATTATTTATATTTTCGGGGATTATTGATTCAAGGATTATTGATATTTTCAAGTTATTATGCAATTATTTTATTATGACAAAAATTGTTTAAACTCATATATTGTATGTTGTACGAATCTTCCACAAATACACGTGTATATCTTTTAATCTACGAGAATATAAGTAGTACAGGTATATTGACATATGTTTTGATATATATTAGCATATAATTATTGGAATCAATTACGACCTTCTGGTATAAAGAGTACGGATATTATTGATGTTTTCAATTTGTTACGTCATCTCTTTTATTTTGGCAAATATTTTTGAGACGCATATTGTAATACGGGTAATCTTCTACTAACACATTGGCATATTTTCTGATCTGCGACAATATAATTAGTACGGGGTTGCATATATTCATTCAATTCCTATTTTTTCTTCTGTAAATTTGCTTACAAAAGGGGGCAGGATGTTTTATTCTTCAGATCTGATCGTGAAGATAATTTTGCATAGTGAGAACATATATTCCTAAACTTCTCTTTAGGAGCAATAAATTTAATATTTTAACAGAATTTGCACATGATTGCGAACTTTAAGTTTCTTTAAATTATACACTCCGTACGAATAACGGGTATGCTGTTAGTGGTTAATAAATTTTAATATTTTAGGAGGATATATCATGTTGCTCGGCATCGCAATTAAATTAAATGTGTTTGTTAATGTTTTTATTATTTTTTTTCGATTTAAATAATAAATAAATGGATAAATGGATATAAAAGTATATCTTATGAATGGACGGTTTGATTTTTCTTTTAATTATATTAATTGCTGACTGCGTACATCAATTTCATTTATTTTGGCAAAGAGTTTTCAAGCTTATATCGTATTTAGCTACTAAACTCATATATTGTGTTTAGCCAATAAATTCATATAGCCGATTGTTGAAACAGAAATAGAGCAGAGCGGGTATATCTTCTAATACAATTGTAGTGTTTTCATTTAGTATATTGAAACGGGATGAGAAAGTTTCATTCAGATCTGCAAATTCAAAGCTACGAATTTGGAGGGATATCGCTAATTTGACAACTTTTCTTAAACTTTGCCAAATTGACGGAAATGTCGCCAAATTGATATAAACGACACACAAACAGCTGCCATAAACCTTCGGGTTGGTCGTGTGGCATGGGTCTTCTACATATCAATGAAATTTTTTTTTGTTTTTTTAGAAGAGAGTACTGAAATGATGTTTGTTTAGCATTTATCTGTCAGACCAACCATCCTACTTAGTAATACAATTAGCGAATTTTTAAAATGTCACCAAATTGATAAAAATGTTTTCAAATCTATAAAAATATCTTGAAATTGATAAAATTGCGCTACATAAATGATATTAATTGTTTTTTGTTAGGGGATAGTATTGGGATGATATTTCGTCAATTTGTCGCAAAGTGGAACTGTCAGTTCTACAGTCCCACTTGGCGATAAATTTGGCGATTTTTTAAAATGTCGCTAATTTGACGAAACTGTCGCCAAATGTTCCATAGAAATATAACTATTTAGACGATATTTTTTCTACCAATTTATTTGAAGCAAATGATATCATGTCGCTTAGCAACGGATTTAAATCCAATGTGTTTATGCGGCAGACGATTTTTATTAAATCCTTTCCGATTTGAATAATGAAGGTATGTATATAAAATAAATTTCATTGCCATTTCATTTTGGACTGGATAATATCAATTATACTCTTCAGGTTTAAACATTATTATTATTGATATTTTCCGGAATTATTGATTCAGGGATTATTGATATTTTTAAGTTATTACGCCATTGTTTTATTGCGGCAAAAATTGCTGACACACGCATATTGTACGTTGTCCGAGTAATCTTCTAGGAATGCACGGGTATATCTTCTAACCTACGAGAATATAAGTAGTACAGATATATTGGCATATATTTTGACATATATTGGCATATATATTGGAATCAAGTACAGTCTTCTGGTATGAAGATTAAGGGGATTAATTATATATTCAATTTATTACGTCGTCTGTTGTATTTTACCAAAAAACATTTGAGACTCATATTGCAAAACGGGTAATCTTCTACTAATAATCGGACATTATAAGTAGTACGTGTATATCTTCCCATATAATTTTAGCACTTTAATTTTGACATATATTGGAATAAATGACTGTCTTCAGATTTAAAGATTACGGGTTTATTGGTATTTTCAATTTATACATGTAATCTACTAATACAGGTTATATTTTCTAATATTCGCGTATATAATTAGTACGGGTCCCATACAATTTTAACGCTTTTATTTTGCATATATTGATTCAATTCCATATTTTTTTTTATATTTGCTTACATAAGGGGTCCAAGATGTTTTATTCTTCAGATATGTCCATGAAGATAATTTTATATAGCGAGAACAGAGATTCTTAAACTTCTTTTTAGGAGCATTATATTAAATATTTTAACAGAATATTTTGATTAAACATGTCATTTAGTATACTATAAGAATTTGGGCATGATTATGAATTTCAAGTTTCTTTATATTATATACTCCGTACGAAGAACGGGTATGCTGCTAGTTACTAATATAATTTATATCTTATTAATTAGCTAAACAACTGCCAAGACATGGTCGTAAAGGTTGATCAAACACAACAAAGACAAAGGCTGAAATTTTTGGAAACCAAAACTGAACTAATCAACAAAACTATTGACTGTATTACAATGAAAGTCAAAGCAAATGAAATTTGTAAAATAATGAATGATTTAAATTCTTTGCAAGTTTGAAATATAATTAATGGAAATGATTAAATGTATGATCAATACAAATGAAAACGTTACAATGTGCACATTTAACAAATGCATAATCATTGCAATTTACAATGAAACAAGTTGCTGAATCAATATTAAACAGTTGCCATTGCCTTGTTAAATTTTGTAATTTGTTTTTCAACAGAATATCCAGCTTTTTCCCAAGAATATATTACCATATCTTGAAATATATCAGCGCCAAGTTAATTGCACACAAATGAATGCATTTTTAAAATAATCTGTCATTTAACTTTCTGTTGGCCTCTTCATCGATGTTGGTTCAAAATTCATCGATGTCTTCAATATGGACTCCTTCAATGCATGCAACTCGAATTTTTATGCAGTCTTCGATACGTTTTACAAATGCCTTATAAGGATTGAAGAAGTAATAGTCTAACGGCTGTGCATACTTTGTTGTTTTTTCAGGTATTATTTAATAATAATAATAACTGAAAAGGATCATATTTTCACACTAAAATGTAAATAATACACGTCAGTAGAGCACGTTGGCATGACAACTTCAGATTGTTATTGTGGCGCCCCTTATCATTTAGCAGATGAAAGCCGTGGCGTTTTATCATTATTCATGGTCCATTACAAGATAGGACATGAAAGATTGCAATCCGAGAGAACTATTGCAAAGCCTTCCCTTGTAAGATGTAAATTTGCGTCAAAAGTCTAATTTGCATATTTGCTGTTTAGTATGATAGTTATTACGACAATCTAAGTTAGACACCGTATAATATCTATTCCATGAACTAACCTCATGACTTATTCCAATGTGCTAATTCTATCATTCGCGTAATTTATCCATTAATTTGACCATTTTAAAATCCCATACGATGATTATACAAGAAGGTTTTAAGTTCTCAAACACAAGACCGGATATTAGAATAAACTATTAATGGATTTCAGTGAAATAGCAAATGGCCTACTTTATTAGAGCAGTTGTGATCAGTCAACGAAATCTCGCCCTTTAAATTGCTGTTTTCAATATAGAGCTGACCCCTGAAAATTGCACATTTCGGAACATTGAATATCTCCTAGTATAAGGATAGGAATTGCGCGAAAATTTATATTTGGACTAATTTGGGGGTCTAGAATTTGTTTATGGGCTAAAAATCGGGAGTTGCCATTTAACATTTCGAAGTTTGTGTGCATTTAGATAGGAAGACGCCCCTTTGTGAAGTTATAAGATAATGAATTTATAGAGGACCATTCTAATCGAATGGTATTACTTTCCTTATATGCATAGTATAATGTATAAGGAAAGTATTGTGACGGGGTCAAACATTCGAATTCGAATTTTCGACGGGAGAGCACATATCAAGCATCCCTAAAGACGAATGAAACGTTTTTGAAGTGATGTGTGTGTGTGTGTGTGTGTGTGTGTGTGTCAGTGAGACTGTGGACACGATATCTCATGAACGAATAGAGTGATTCGAACGAAATTTGGTACAAAAATTACATTTCGTGAATACTGGAAGTCTATTCATTTCAAACGCAATCAAATGTTTAGAACCCCCCCCCCCCTCCAAACTTTAAGTGAAATTTTGAAAAACTCACCAACAAACCAAAACCTTTAATAAAGTTACGCAAATAGTCATTTCTCATGTAATTTTTCATTAGAAAACGATTGACATATACTTTAGAATACTAGTATGAACCGTTCTCGAGATATTAAACATTTTAAACATAAATTTAACAAAAAATCACATAAAATAAATAAATATTAAATATTGTGAAATATGTTCACTTTTCATATGTAATATCATGCTATAAATTTGAGGACATCCTTCTCGTGGATCTAGCTCGTTCCATTCATGAGAAAAGATACTTTGGGTAATACTTTTGTATTTGGAAACCAATAGTCATTATCTGATATAAGAATAACTTATTTCTCTGTCCAAAACGCGTGGCGAGATTTTTGCGGAATGTCACCAATTTGGCGACTTTTTTAAATGCTGTCATATTAACGAAAATGCCCTCAAATTGATAAAAAATGACTTTAAATCAAAGAAAATGACAACTAATTGATGAAAGTTCAATATCTTGGAAAGAACATAAGAGTAGACTGTAAGAATAACCCATTTCTCCGTCCAACCGTCCGTAACGCTTGGCGAAAAATTTAGCGGGACGTCGTCAACTTGGCGACAATTTCAAATGTCGCTAAAGTGGCAAAAATGTCGCCTAATTGATAAAAATGACCCAAAATGGGAAGTAATGTTTCGCAAAGTCGGATTTCTGTCATTGTCTGTAACACTTGGTGATGCATTTGGCGAAAAATTTAGCGAAGTATCGCCAACTTGGCGATATTTCGTCCCAGATTGACAAAAATATCGTCAAAATTGTAAGTAGTTTAATGAAGCTAAACAAATGAAAGTTTATGCTAGTATTAGTTTAATGACGCTTAGTTTAATGACGCTAAACTAATGAAAATGACGCTTAATTGATGAATTAATTGTTAAAATATTTTAATATATGGACTATATCGCTTATTGAGGATGTTATCAATATCGATAATTGTTTATTTAGAGTTGATTTGCCCGAAATATAAGTTAATTGGGTATTTTGTACTAGTTTTACATGTTGTCATCCGGAAAATCACCAAATTTACAATTCACCGATAAAAAAACAGTACAGCGAATCTTATACATTATTTGACTGTAAAAGTGGTAAATTCATTGCATTATATAAGGAAAGTCATGTGCTGCCCACATCAGATTTTTTTTTTAATTTGCTCTACGATTAACGATGCTCGAATTACAAGGGTTGCGACTTTCATTTCCCCACCTATTTAACAATACCGAACATTTTAAATTCATGAAAAATATTTGATTCTATGGCATTTTCGGGCCGAAACACATTATGAACATACTAAGATGAAACATACTATGAACAGTGTATTTTATATTATTTTGTAGTTTTTGTTTCCGTTCTAACTTGTTTTTAAATATTTGATCTTTGATTTAATCTTTTAAAAGTTTTATTTAATATTTAGAAATAAATATTGAAAAACATTCCCTTCTATGGCTTATTTATTTTATCAAATGGAAAAACGTAGGTAATATCCTGTATAATATGTTTAGCAATACACCACTGATAAACAAAGTGGAAACGGAATAAAATTCTTTAGAGTGGCATAAAATCAGGGACAAAAATTAGCAAATAATATATTTTTTTAATTGGTTCTCCAATTTACTACATTTGAAAATAAATTTTGGTCTGGATTTTTTTTGCTAATTCGAACTTTAACAAAATACGTTCTTTCCTATGTATGGGCTAGACCGGTAAGGTTCAAAACACAAATAATTACAATATACCACGAAAGACAACGAGTACCAAATATAAGTTTTCTAGTTTTCCCGGTTCTTGAGTTATTTCCAAAAAATTAGTACAGTTGGTCAAAAAAATTCCAAATATATATATATTTCCCATTATTCCTGCTTCAGTAAAACCAAACAGTAAAACTAAACAGTAAAACCAAATGTGTCATTAGACTCGTAATAATGCAGATAATAAGTAAAGCACGTGACTTTAAGCACAATCAATATTAAACTGGTTTACAGCGTAAAATGCAACGCGAATCAAGACAAATAAGCATACGTTCTTTTTGATCAACTGGATTTCCTTCATTACTAAATGTCTGAAAATTAACTTCCAAATAAGCGTGTCTAAGTCGGCCAAACTGAATTAGAACTGAGATAAAACAAGGAAATATGAACAAGAGAAGCAATCAAGAAGTAATAAAAGGTAGAGAATATGAACACAAAGAAACAAAAAATAATTTGGCATGGCAAGAAATATGGAGTTTAGTTAATGATGTGTCAATGATTCCATATGTCTCCCAGGTATGGCATGACCGCGTCTAATATTTTCTATCTCAAACGTAAGTACTGAGAAAGTATTGTACTCACGAAAATTTTCAATTTCAAGATTTTAAAGCCAAAGTATGTTTTAAGACCTCTTGAACACGTTTCGACTGTTATTGAAGTGATGTCCGCTTCCATGTGGTCAATTTCTTGTGCACACCTTCTTGTGCATCTCCTTGTGGTCGATTTCTTGTAGCAGCCACAGATATTAATGGATTTTCATGAAATTTTATATCTGGCTGTATTATCAAAAAATCTAGAACTATTTTAGATGTAATTATTTTAATTTCGAGCGAAAACTTCGAAATTTTATGGTTTTTTAACATGGCAGCATAGGACAAAATGTGACATAATCGTGCAAAGAGTTTATTTATGGTTCAATGATCACGTGACGCAATATTTTTACTCATTAGCCCGTTCACATGCAAGCGGGTATTTTCCGGCCATGAAACATTGGGGTGAAAAAGGGGGTATTTTCCGGGATTCATTCTAGACCCGTTCACATGTGCAACCCCCATTACTCCCGCTTAAAGGGCTAGGACCAATTTTTCTTAAATGCTTTTGTCATTCATTTTTGGTAAACAATATATTTTTTTATTTTCTTTTTTTAATTGCTTTTTTAAAAAGCGTATTATTTTTAATTCATTATCCCATGTTATTATTTTATCTATTTAATATGACAAATGTGCGGAAATGAGAAACAAAATAATCTTATATATATAAATTAAATCTAAATAATTTTTATAAATTAAACTTGGATCTTTATAAACTAAACATCAAATTAAAAATAATATTCCAAAATTAAATTTAATATATTTTAAAAACTGTAAATATATGCTTATTGTAATATATATATATATAAAAGTTCTATTCCATGAAACTGTTTAAAGAATTCATTCTTAAAAGTCAAAAAAGAAAGTTTTTCACATTTAATCTTCGTTTTTAAGCTAAATTATGACATATAAACTTGAATTAGTGGAAAAAGTGTAACACCATTTTAAAAAACTTTATTCAAGACAAATCGATATAAGAAGTTGGCATAGAGAAAAAAATATGCATATTTATACCGAATAAATTTTAACTATTACAAAATCGGTATAACTCATTTTTTATTAAAAACACATAAGACCTTACTGCATGGCCCATATACAAAAAATCTCATATACCACTAATACCGCAATTAAAAATAATGTTTTTAATATAGCAGTATAAAAAATACTTATGATGGACATGTTTCATTGATATATAAAATAGGTGGTCCTCTAAGTAATCCAAAAATAAAATGAATAAAATAAAATCGTCTTCATATGTAGTTAGTATGTAAAATATATAAAAATAATTTATATTTCTGATACTAGCAATCATGGAGTATTCTTTCTTTCTTTTTTTTAAGGTGTGGGTGGGGGAGCATTTTGTAAGCTAATTTACACAGTTCATTTCATTGCAAAATGTATGTATGTAAAGTTATTGTGAATGCCTGAAACATTTTACTTTGTTATTGATATATATAATTATAGAACGCAATTCTCTACTAATCATAATATTGACATCATAATCACATCATCTCAAGTTATGGAACATTTCGCATTGATATGTAAAAGCTTAGAACACAGAACTAAAATAATCAAACTTGAAATATAATGTATAAATAATTTATTTACAATAATTAACAACATATATTCATTTAAATATAAACACATTATACTCCTTTTTAACAATATAAAATAAATGAGTATTAAGATAGTTTTATATAAGGATAATGTATATTAGATAAATCTAAGAAAATCTTTTTATCATTTGTTAAAAACTACTTAGATAAATCCAGATAATTTGCCCAAGAAACAGAACATTATATTTTAAAGTTGCTGCTTCAAAGGAAAACCAGCTGGCTTACGACTTTTAACTAACACTTAATTGCATACGTTTTGTAATTAAGAAACAAACATTTCTATAAAAATTATCCTGAAATCGAGGAATAAATATTTCTAATTCATGAAATAACAGTTAGCTCAAATAAACAAAATGTACATACCCGCATCAGTCTTTTTCATTAGGATTCTCCGTTCATTAAATTCTGATGTATAATAAAGATCAATCCGTTTAATTCGTAAATAAGTCCGTGTAATGAATGCAAAATAATCTATATAACAAGCTATAAATTCATCATTATTGTACAATCTTCAGATAGAATTTGTATACAAGGTCCACGAGGTGTCTCAGTATCCGCCATGTTTTTCAAGAAATCGCAGTTGCGGAATGGAATTGTGGGTAAAAATCCCTAATCTACCCCCTTCGTTCCCTCAAATAAGAAGGAAGGAAATCATACCTCCTTTCAACCCTCTTTCGAACCGGTATTTTCCCCCTCTTGGACATGGGAACGGTGACACAGTCGAAATGCGGCTATGATACCGGCTTTAAATTGTGCATGTGAACGGGGCTATTGTTGCGAAAAATAGCCCAATACAATTTTTGTTCGTGATGTCATTAACTGTTCCCTTTGGGGGGGGGGGGGGAGGCAAATTTATCTCCGATGAGTACATTGCCAGGCATGGAATCCATCAAAAGATTGTTTCAATCCCTTTAAAGTGAAGGGTACTATGGTATCGTTGTAATAATTTGGACCCACGATATAGGTGTTTTAAAAATGTTCTTGTAAAATTTAAAAAAAAATGAATTATGGTATGAGAAAGTCGAGTTGAGTCAACAAAACATTTAAACCACTGCCACAATGCCAAAAAAAGAAATATTCAGCACTGACCGCAGTATATATATATATATATATATATATATACATATATATATATATATACTACAGCTAAAGGTTTAGGAAAGCTAAAGGTTTTCTTTCAGCTTTATTTCCAATAAAACATTTCTGATGTGGAAAGAGACACTTTGAGATATGTTCCTCTTGAACAAACGGCGGGAACTTCCAACAACGCAAGCAGTGAAACATGGGAAAAGGCGCCAAGCGGAGCAAAAATGTGTCGACATATCCATTCATTTATTTACAAAGAAAAGTTTATATACATTTATTTCAAATAATATATAACCAAAATAAAATTTCCATAGTCGCAAATTATTTGGAGAGACACAGTTAATTGCAATTATTTAAAATCCTGTTAAATTTTTAAATGTTCTCTTCGATATTTCATCCAAGGATCTGTACCTTCCATTAAAGATAAAATGCGTTTTTATGAGGAAATAATCGACCGAACCACAAGTGTGATGGCAGAGGTGGAACATTTGCATATATGGACATTGAGTCTGCAATATGTGGTGTTTTGGATGTCACATTGTCTTCAAGAGTTCCTTAGGTAAACGATATTCAATGGTATAGCCAGTAAGACGCGGTGATGGACATATGATAATAATATTTATGATTTTATGGGGGTCGCGCAAACCCGCTGTCTTGACAGTGGTCCCCGCAAGGTCATACCAAGTGATGTTGCGTAACCAGCAACTGAGACAATTGAATGGAAAGGAAAGTAGCTACCTTCAATTAGAAAAGTATAAGTGGAGCTGATAAGGCTCTGAAAAATTCAAGGAGCTGGCTCACAGAGATAAAATGAAAGAACTTGCTCACTGAACGTTGACTGAAATGGTGTCATGAAAATGTAATTGAGAAGGCAGTAGAAAGTAAAATACTTTTGAATATTGTTGTGGTTGTGTGGAGTAAAAGAAACATAAGACAACGCAAAATGCAAAATGTCACTATGGAAACTGGGGCATATGTAGGTAAAGCTCCCTTAATAATTATTACTATTATTATGAAGTAATAATAAGAATATATCAATTTTTAATTAGAAATTATTGGTATAACATTACAAATCCTCCTCTGAAGTCCATGCTCTTAACTTTCACTTCTTTAATGTTGTAAACATTAAGTAGCTTATAACAAATAAAATATTTAAACTGAAATATGTGTATAATCACTGATGCAGTAGCAAATTTGTGGTTTAGTCAAAACAAAACGCAATAATTTAATATATCTTAAGGATAATCACTAATTAACCCTTAACCACACACATGAAAAATACCACGTTCAAGCATGTGTCCACAAAAACCCCAAAGGAAAAAAATTAATAAATCTAGTGAAAACTTATTAAACATGAATTTAATGAATATATAGTACGTTAAAGGGATCATTCATGGACATATATTACCAAAAATGCTCCATTTAACGAAGTCGATCGCACAACAAATTAGTGTGTTGTGAACATGCCACTTTTTCCCACGTACAGATTTCAGTTTACTGTCCTTACTTCTAGAACAATATTTACATATATATACATTAAAAATGAATTTAATGAACATATATGTTGAACAGATCCTTTATTGACATATATTGCCAAAAATGTTTCATTTAACGACATTCATCACACAACAAATTAGTGTATTGCGGGCATATGATTTTTGCACACATAGTCTGCACTTTACTGTCCTTACTATGACAACATTTGCATCTGGGTACGAGGTTGTTCTTCATTTAATGATGTTTGGATATTATTTTCCTAAGATTGTATGCTGTACCCAAAAATTGTATGTCTAAGATTGTATGCAAAACAAACTTAATTATGATGAGAAAACAAAAATGGTATTTACATACACTTACACACATCTGGGATCACAGCAGAACCACCTCTCAAACCCTTATCAAGAAATGGCTCGTGCGGTTTAAACAGCCTAAAAGAATATCACATGGACTAAAGGCGCCATATATGAACGAGTTTAAGAATTACAAAAAAATTATTTTACATGGGCTATGCATGGACATTGTGAGTACGGTTAAGGGCTATATACTATTATAACTTATTTCAAATACCTTTCCATTGCTAATCGTTCATTTTATCGCCACACCAAAGCACTTTGCAGTTTTTTTTAAATAACTAAAAATTTAATATTAATAATTTTTCATTTAGTGAACCTTCATTACTATATTCATATTTCACATTTAATCCAGAGTCAGTATTTGCATAGTAAATCTCCGAACAGACAGACAACAGACACAACACATGGGCGGGTGCGTTTTAATAGCGTAGATCTCTTTTATAGTTTCATACATTAAAAAGTACATTTCAAAAACTGCAGGTCATTCCGTAGTTCAGTCTCTCAAAAAACCAATAGACCTCTGAAGTTAATCGATTGAAACAATAGTGTCAAATGTTATTCTATTTGCTTTAGCTTGAAAAGATATGGTACATTATGTGAAAAAAATTCCAATCTTGAGAATGGTTTATGATCCGTCCGAAACAGTGTTCTTTAATTTTGGATTAAAAATACTTACAACGAAATTTCTTATATAATAATATTGTTATTATTTAAGTATTATGACTTTTTCCGTTTAGGATAAAAACCTGACTTATCTCGAGAGCGACGCATGTTAACATTTTGTGAATGGTGTCATTTGCTTTTGAATAAAATATTGCGTATATAATGGCTTTTTTTTTTCAACATTGTAATATATAACATAATGCACGTAATTGTGTTTCTAAAATATTTTTTAAATAAAAATAATATTTCGAATAAAATTTTAATTTAAATAAAATTATGAATAAAAATTGTTTGAAAAAGTGAGGATCTTTGCTTGGTTCGTTAACATCGAAAATAAATAAGCATCTGACGTTCATCAACTTTTTGTTACATACACTCATTCTAAATTTTATCGAATTTGCTTAACAGTTCGTTGACTTGTTTTCTTAGATCTATCAAAATCCTTGACTCGGATCTTTGACCCCATTACAATACTTTCCTTATAACATTATAAGTATTATGTATGTAGGGAAAGTAAGAGCAGGGCACACATTTTTCGACAGGTATCATTTAAAATTATCTGCATACTACTTACATTTTCATTATTCTTTTGATCTAAAAACATATCCATCTTTCTTTCTTAAACTTAGTATCAAACTAAAGTATGAGTAAAACTTTCAATTGAAAATGTAATACGAATTCTCCAAGGCTTTGTCGAAACTGTCTGCAATATATATTGGATCAAAGGACGAGATGTATTTGTTTTTGTATTCGATATATTTGCTTCGACTTGGATATCTTTCAAATCAGACAATATATATACTACGGAAATATTGTGCCAAAAGCATTTGCCACCTTGGATTCATAAAAATCTTTTAGATATTTTATGAAACTGCAAAAATCCATACTGAATCCGATTTTAAATTATTCAAAGTTATAGTTTGGTATATAAGTAGTCGCCTTCGACGACCAGCCAGGAATATTTTTAAAAGGATCTTGTAATAGATTTTTTGTAGTAGCAGGCAACCGTGTAGCCTATATTGATGTACCCTAAATAAGTGAATAAACACACTTTCACAAACAGCACAGGCAAACCAGCACTTTCACAATACGCATTCAATGCTCACAAAATAAACGTGTCGTGAGCATACCTGGCTAGTGAGTTCAAAAAATAAATTGCCTATAATTATTCCTTATATAAGTTATTTATTTAATTGATTCGCTCGCTCTGTAAAATAGAACATACCATCAGAATAAAATCTTAAATAGACTAAATATATGATGAAATTATTAAAATATCTAAAATTGTGGAGAGGACAACCTTAAATAATAAAAGGCAATGTCTGTCTGTGTGTGTGTCTTATACACTATACGTTCAGCAACCGCGCGTCGAAGAGCTACGAAATTTGGCAATCGGAGACTCGAGCTGGCGGGAAGGGGACACGTGAAAACCGATTTTTAAAATTTTGATTAATTTTTTTTTATTTAATATTTTATGCGATTTCGACCGTTTTTTGCCTTTTTGCCCTTTTTTCTCCACGATCCAGACATCATAGAAAAAAAAATCACACCACCGGAAAGAGCAAACAATTGCGAGTAAAAATATATGAATTTCAAATCTCAATTTCGATTTCTAATATTTTTTAAAGATTTTAAAACAAAAGTCACTTTCGGTTCAAAAAAACCAACTTTCGTTTTTAAGTTCTCCCATCGTAAAAACTACTCATAATTTCGACTAATAATTTACATTTTTAGAAAGCGCAAACATCTGTCTTTCTTACAAGCCCAATGTGGTCAAGAAATAGTTATAAATACACACAGGATCGCGATTTCAATAAACTAAGGATTTTCAATTTCTCGCCAATCCGCTATAGAAGTTCTTCACCGGCATTCCTCACCCCTTCTACCGCAGAAGATTTTTTTTTCCGTGGAAACGGAGACCGTGCTTCCGGTTTTAAATGAATTAAGAGCTTAGCACATGTGTTGTATACATCGGGATATTTTAATTATATGGATCTTTTTATTGAATTATGGTGGATTGAATTGTGCTGATATATTTAAAATTATTATTTGGTGGAACGATATGGATGATTGATGGAACGATATGGATTTTTTAAATGGATATTTTAAATGGATATTTGAATTTATGGATATTTTAAATGAATATTTTAATTTTATGGATATTGTAAATAGATATTTAAATTTTATGGATATTTTAAATGATGGAAAGATGGATATTTTAATTTTATGGATATTTTAAATAGCATATGGTCATTATAAAATTTAAATTAGCGGGCAGTTAGCGCGCGGGAATTGCACTCGGTAGGCCCGGGTTCGATTCCTGCCACTGCCAAAGCTGTCGCCGTATTCAGACGGAGTACGATTACGTTAAACATGTGGGTCCGTAAGTCTTTCCGAGAGGTTGGTGGTAGGGGAAGGAGGGTACGGTTCCTGTGGATGCCTCCCCCACTGGGTTCCGGTCTAAATTGGGTGAATAAAAAGAAAGTTATAGAGATTGTCGCTGAGGGCGCGGTATCCCAGTGATTAGCGCGCAGGAATTGCACTTGGTAGGCCCGGGTTCGATTCCCGCCACTGTCAAAACTGCCGCGGTGTTCACGCGGAGTACGATCACGTTAAACATGTGGGACTGTAAGTCCTTTCGAAAGGTTGGTGGTAAGGGAAGGGAGATGCGGCCCCTATGGATGCCTCCCCCACCGGGTTCCGGTCTAAATTGGGTGGCACTTCCTGGCCGTCCAAACAGTTACCTTACAACTTTCTGGTAGGTCGCGCCAGCGAGTTTGCCATGGTCAGAATTTTTAAGGGTAGCGAACAGGCTGGTCGGCAAAGGCGGCTAGTAGTCAATAAATTACAAGCGTACGGAATCTGTAATCTATTAAATTTAATTGATTGGGGGAATACGGGATGCTAAACGTACTTAATTAATATTACGATCGGAATAATAAATGAAAATACTTGCAATAAAAACAGCACGTTTAACGACAGAAGTAAATTTAAAGAAATACATGTTATATCCTACAATTTTCGTTCGACTGAATAATTTTTGAGCTCAATGCATATAATGATAAAATAATTGCATATTTAAAAAATCTAAATTATATCTGTAACATTCGCGACACTAGCTAATCGAGATATAAATACTAATTAGGCTAGGTGTAGGCTATCGTCCAGAAACCCTGTCTGTAATTTTTTTCGAACCCCTGCCTCATGTCCATGGAATAAAGAATGAAAATACATTTTGATTGAAAATAAATTTTAATTAAATATAACCGAATTTCGAATTTCACGAATTTTAGCCTAATTTGAATTACAAAAATATCTCGCCGAGGTATTTTGCCGAAGAATTCCTGTAACGGATTTTGTAGATGTCTGTAGCTACTATTTCCGAGGTAGCAGAAGCTCTGTTATCCTGTAACGAATTTCGTGGATGTCTGTAGCTACTTCGATTAAAATACACCCGCTAAAACATCTTTAGGGGCACATTCTAACTGATATACTAAATTCCGTTTTTTCTATGATTACTTTAAAAATTTATGCAATATGTGCCCAACAGCAGAAAAAAACCAAATCCAAAGGATACCAGGAGATGATAGATACCAATAACAAAATATCAAAAATAAACAGAAATACACATATCTACATGAATGTGCAGCAACACAAAAATATATGGAAATCCTGCTAAACTTACCAACATGCTGTCATGCCATACGCTGAAAGCAAATGCCCTTGAATTGTGAGTGGATTTGAGAAGTAGTTGGATACGGAGAGGGTATGCATGCGTTTCAGGTGAGAGGCCGTACATACACAGGGAGTTCAAAAATAATTGTTGGTAAAGTTACCACTACTGTGTCGGAACAAGTACGGAACAAGTACAGCAATCTGCAAAAGATGTAAGATAATTTTACAGAAAGCAAAGTATTTTAGACGATCGATATGTGATTGCAGATACTGTTTGCTAGCCAGGTGCCTGATTCTGAGCATATAGTTAATAATTAGATTTTTAAATATTTAGTTATTAGGCAAAAAGACTAGTGAGAGAAGAATTTGACATTAAATTGAAATTGATGTCGTTTGTTATAAATAGTGGTTTTAATTAAGCTATCTTTACATAAATAGTAATAAATAGATAAATCACTTTTTTTGGAAAGGTTGTTTTCATTGGTATTAGTTTAAGATAAGATGGGTAAATATTAAGATTTTGTAAAGGATCATGAGAAATGCGAAAACAAAGAATAACAGCACCAATGTAACGATAAATGGAAATCATTTGTGTAATAAGAGTGGATTGTTTTTCTTAAAAATAAAGATAACAATTTGCAAGCATAGATCAATCATTAGATCCTTGTGGGTCTTCAATCTTTTGGAAGTAAACAGAGTTACAACGTACAAGGTAGCTGTGAAAAAAATGTAAATAATTATTAAATGTAGACTAGTCATATTTAATAAAAGTGTTTGAGTGCAATAAATTAAAACATTGTTTAATTATTGTTATTAAAAATACCTTTAAAGTCTAAAGTTTGGATAAAGTCAATGATAATAAAATACCAAGTGGCCATAAAATAACGTGAGGTGATCAGATTCCTCTAGCGCGTAATGTATTGGACGAAACGTAACAAAATTCGGTTGGCGTACACAGTGGAACATGCGGTTTCGAGTTCTAAAAAACAATTAGTTCCAAGAAATGCCTCCAGGGGAAATTTTAGCGCTGTTTACAGAGTAAAGTGCACTAATTTACATAATCGCGTTCCGTGTAGCGATCATGTTGATAAAAAGAAAGGCTAGGAGAATTCTCATCATTCGGGGACGAACTACCTAGTACCTTTCTATGGCTCTTGCCTTACGTCACTGCGCTTTGTTAGTCAAGCTGTATTATCAGCTGAACGATAATGTCAATGTTGCCCTTCGTGAATTTCAGCGGTTGAAGAAGTTACGACGCGGACCGATAAGCTTAACAAACTTACGAAACATGATTCAACGATTTGAAACTACAGTTGCAAAATGTCGTGCAACGCATGCAGTTCTTGGGACATCACAATGGTCGTCATATTGAACCTCATTTATAATTAACAATAACCGTTGTCATGCATTGTTAACAAAATGGATGTGTACTGTCTCATTTGGCATTTACTCATTCATTATTCCCAATACTACACTTTTGGGGCGCCAAAATTTCCCCTGGAGGCGACTTTTGGAACTATTTTTTTTTCTTTTTTAGAAATCGAAACAGCATGTTCCACTGCATACGCCCACCGAATTTTGTTACGTTTCGTCCAATACATTACTCGCTAGAGGGCTCTGAACACCTCACGCCATTTTATAGCCACCCGGTATTTCAAATTGTGCATTAATTCATTGCTGTTTTTAATGATGCCATACGATGCGGTTCTTTGGTAATTTCAGGAAAGACGAGTTTAAGACTTTGAGAAAACTTTTGTACCTTTTGCAACATGGGAGTTATGTCCACTAGTAACAGATCTGAATGTAACTGGATCCTTATGGAATTTAGGAATATCTAAATACGGAATATTTAAATTATGAGTATTGAAAAATTGTTTGTATGTGGATAGTCGTTTCTTTTTAAAATTATATATGGTAGTATGTTGATATTGTAAGAAGTTATTTTGATTAAGATTGGTTTATAAAATGTTATTAAAAAATTATTTGCAGGAAATAGTATAATTTGATGTAACTTTGTCAACATATGCATATACTAAAAAATGTTTGTATTTTTTTAATAGTTTCAATTTTGATAATTGAAAGTTAGACCTTAGAATATACACTAGAGATAATTTAAGTTAAGCATTAGATAAAACTTTTGATATCCAAACACTAAAAACATCCGTTGGTATGGACTGTGTAATAGATATTTTATAAATGTATTATTTAGTAAGATCAAGGGGGAAATGATTAGGATAGATTCAGGATATTTGGATGGTAGCCTAAATTTGTGCCATAAGAATGGGGTCAATAAAGAATTAAGAAGCCCAACATTCAACCAAAATTCATCGAAAACAAATGCTTGTTTCTGAATAGAATGTGTCATAAAACTTGAGTAAGTTCCTTAATCTATTTTTAACAATTATGAATTACCTGTTATTACAGATTATATTCGATATTATGGCCGTTTATTGTAAACAGTTATTGTGTCATAGGAATGAAATTAATAAAGATTTGGACCAAATTTCTATTCAGTTATATAATTAATTTCCTCTTCATTAAAATGCATGAATTTATATGAATTGTTTAAGATGTAAGAGTATAATCCGAACCAGATTGTACCAAGGTTCAAGACGCTTATGATACTGCTACTAGACAATCCTTAATTTTGGATAGTTTCATACTTGCGGTCATCAATCGAATTCGATCATGTAACCCTTTATCCGAAAAATCCCATATTACGATATGGTTTGGTTCTCATCTTACTCGTATGCTAGAATGGAATTCAAAATGGTCTACGTTCGAAATTTTTTGACCTTTTGACTTTAATGGGATTGCAGTCGGGCAGGTGGTATTCCTAAAATTATTTTGCCTGTGTGTTTCCTGAAAATGATCCTTTCGGATGCATCTGGGTAAAAAGGAACGTTTGTTTCTGGCCTACATTTGGCATCTAAAGTTCAATTGCTAGAAGTTTTCGACGTGTAGTGCGATATTTTTAGTCGTTTTGACGTCAAAGCCACGGACATCCTGTGGATCGATAATAGGAGCTCTGCTGTGCACTAAGGTGTTTTTCAAGATATCTAGAATAGATGTGTTCGTAGCGTTATTTTTGATCATTAAATTCTTGTAATCCAGTCGTGATATTTGGTCGATGCTGCTGCCTTTCCTGCCGCAAAAAGTTGAGCTGAAATTTAGAAGTCGAGCTCTCTTTCTACCTTTTCTATAAATATTTTTAAATATTTTATATATTATTTAATTTAATTTATTTATTATTATTTCTTTTATTAGTATTTTTGATTTTAAATAAATTCCTACATTTTTTACAAAATATTAAATTCGCGTTAAAGGCATTAAAAATGTCAAGAACTATTTCATCCTAATAGGATGAAAGTTGATTTCAATGTACATTTTATTGCCGGTTGATAGGTAAAATGCATTAGATATTTTCTATGATAAAGATTAAATAACTAAATTTTGCCGTTGCACATGTTCCAACAGTCCAGAAAATAGTAATCCGAAAATTAGGAGAGGGATAAATCACACAATAAATATATTAAATAAAGGATGAACTAAAGTAAATGCAAACTCTAACCATGACAGATTGGACTGGTCAAAACATAATACTAATATGACAATGATCACTAACATCGAGCAATATGACTGGAGTATCATAAAATACTTTACATACGAAGATCCATAAACAATGATCGAAACACAAAATAAGAATAAAATAGATCTTGTCCTATTATAACAATGTATGGGAAAATATCTTATGTATAATTCTAAAAATTAGCTATTGAACATTTGTTGTAAAATGTGAATTTAAATTGAAAAAGGGATGATGTTTTAAAATGTTCTTTAACTTTTTACAATATAAAAAATATCACTTTTGAAGAAAAGTATAAGAATGTAAATAAGTTTTATGGACTGAACATACTTTTAAAACGTTTCTGTAGAATCAAAAGTTGGATCCACATACTATCTTCGTGACTCACAAAATATTACGTCTTCGTGACTCGCGGATGAGTTAGACTTTTAGTATTTTCTAAGGCGACGTGACCCACCAATAAATCATACTGTACTTTGGTTGGTAATCTAATTGTACTCACGCCACCATGGATACGTTATTTCTCACGCTTTATTCCTTTGACTCCATGAAGATTTAAAAATTTTCGCTCGTATGTTATACCTTAAAAAATTAAAAGGTGGAATTATTGTGCTGTTTAAGATGTTGACAACCAGGCATTTAAAGAAGTTAGAAGTTTAGGCAATAAAGTTAAAATATTTTAGGTTTAACTAATTCCAAGTCATTAACACGTTATTGGTTTCATTAAATTATTAAAAATATGTGTCTAGTATATAAAATATAAACTTAATACAAATATAAAAGTTTTAAATTGTAATCGTATTTTCTCAACCAGGTAAATGTGTCACTACAATAACCTTTTTAACAAGTAAAGTAATTCTCGACACAAGAGGAACTGAAGTTTAAGATTGTTTTTGTTATTTTATTTAGAACTTGAAAAGCGGTCCAACACATTTCGTAAAGTTATAAAAGAAGTTTTATTTTACCGGAATAAGACCGATTAAAAGAATTCGACGGGTTGTACTGGAGATACGTCCACAACGTAGAATGCGTCTTATCACACCGATGCTTCCAAATGAAACAAAGGTTTATATAAAAATTTCATTTATTTCTACAAATTTCCAACAGTAGTCTATGGTAAGACAAATAAGTTACAAAGAGCATACACTTAGCATCTAAGTATCACACAGTAAATATCATCTAAGTATCCTTACAAACATCAAATCTAAACACGAGTCGTCTGATGATGTGTAGTCAGTATTAAATCGACATCGAAATGTCATTTCGTAAATTCTAAAAATGTTTTGTTTTCGCCTTTGGTCATTTAGAAATTCAAGTCACCAGTAATTAAATTTAGCATTGCAGTATAGACAGTGTTGGACACTTATACACATATGTTCGAAATCGCTTCTGAGTAAATGCTCAAGGTCGCGAATATGGACACTTTTAAGATTCGTCAGTGTCAAATCCAAATATATGTAGACACAAATTGGGTGGAATTTATTTTTACCGATTATATGTCACTCCGGCTCTTTCAAAATTTGTTGTTCGTTTTGTTCCAGGAATAACAACAATCGTTTTGAAGTAACATTTAGCGACAAATTTTGTAGTGAATACGGTACTGCCAATCTCAACAACCTATTATTTTCATAAATCACCTCGATACCGACTCTTCCTTCCCAAAACTTTGACTCTATTTACTCAATTGAATCTTGACATTTTCACTTCTACATTGTCATACATCCAAGTTTCTTTCAATGGAAAGTAGTCCGCCCGTGACTATATCATCAGTCTGAAAGTCTTCGTTATAGGTTATAGGAGATTAGTTAGTCTCTGAACATTCAAACTGACTCATGTTAACTCTGTGTCTCCAGTAGACGGCATATGGGTGACGAAATTTCTTGCTTCATCGGTGATTGTTTGCAAAAGATGGTTTCTCTGGAATTTGTATCTTATGTCTTTAATTGACGGTGCTGTGCAGTGTATCGGGCACTGTAATAGAACTTGAAATCACCAGCCGTATTAGTCAAGCACAATCATTCCAAAACAGTGATACACAAAAGAAATACGTGCACACATTGATGATGATGATGCTTTCATTGTAGCAAAATGCCAGCTCAGAGAATGTGCCACCTTGCGACTTACGAATAGTAATCTCAAAAGCGGTTGCTAATGGAAATTTTATCCGTTTACACTTGATGCTACTCGCTAGAGTTATGTTGGCAATTCTCTTGTCGATCAGTGTCCATTATTGACGATCAATGCTACTTATAGGGTGCCCCAGGGCTCTGTTCTTGGTCCCTTGTTATTTATTATTTTCATTAATGATCTTGCTGATTGTTTTAAAAATTGCCTATATTATTCTGATGATTTGAAAATTTTCTGTCCAATTTTTGATGCTGGTTCTTGTAACAACATTCAATCTCAGTTTAATGTCCTTTTTAATTGGTGTAACAATAACCGCCTTCATCTCAATATTAGTAAATGTAGTGTTGTGTCTTTTACTCATAGAAAAGTGCCTATTTTATTTTCTTATGGTATTGACAACTCTGTTTTTTCCAGAAAGTTCTCTGTTACTGATCTTGGTGCTATTTATAAGTCTGATATTTCCTTTTCTCCTCATATATATTTCTGATATTTGTGCTAAATCCTATAGGAAACTCTGTTACATTAAGCGAATTACTCGGGATTTTACTAATGAGGATACCATCATTGTTCTCTTTAATGCCTCGGTTAGGTCTGGGCTTGAGTATGCGTCTGTGGTGTAGAGGCGTTTTCATGCTACTCAAGCAAACAAGATCGAAATTATTCAAAACAAATTCTTGAGATATCTGTATTATAAGAAAACTGGTATTTTTTGTTATGCCTTATCTGCTACTTTTTTTTCGTGATATGTTTAATGTTAAAAGTTTACAGAACAGAAGGGATTTCATTTTATTTTCATTCTTCAGGAATCTGTTCAATAACAGAATTGATTGTTCCCCTGTCTTGGGTAGGATCGGTTTTCATGTTCCTCATTATTCAACCAGGAGCATGAGTTTATTTGATGAAAGGAATTTTAGTACGAATATTGGTTTTTATTGTGCAATAAAAAAATTTTGTAAACTATACAACAGCTTCCCCGATAATTTTGATCTTTTTAGTCATCGAAAATGGCTTTTAAAAGTCATTTGTTATAAATATTTTATATTTTAATGTATTTATCAATTTGCAGGTTCTTTCGAAAGTCATTTGTTGTCAATAATTTGCATTTTAATGTATTTTATTATATTTAAATCTGTATATTTTTATTGTATTTTATCTTGCATGCTGTTACTGGGACTTTGTCCTGTAGCTTGCATTCTTTTAAATAAATAAAAGAATATCTAGACAGTAAGCCGAACAGGCTAGCGACCGCCGGTCTCACCTTTATATACAGTTTTGCACCGATTGAGTAGTTTTCGAAATATAGACACAGTCAGTCGTGCAGCTTTCTTCATCGATATATATATACTTAAAAATTTCAGTCGTTCCGTTTGCAATACAATTCTCTACATATATGTTCGTGATGACCTTGAAAAGTTAATTGGTAAACATTCGCAAATTGTACGGCAAGGTACCGGTCTCTGTGACTCTCATTTTGAACAATTTGTTTCTCACACTGGGCATTTGCGATTCGTTTTTATGCCCTGAACCCATACATCTTCGACAACCAGCTCCAAACTGAAACGTATCGCGTTACGGTTGTAATTTTTTCATTTTAGTGGAATAGTCGTACGGCGTCCGGAAAGTTTTCGTTGCATCATTCGATACTGCCCTAAGCTATTTCGATTTCTTTGCGCTCCAACGTCCTACAGTTTCCGATTTTAGTCAGTATGTCTGAATACGTTTTGTCGTTCTATCGTATAACTCCCACCATCGGAATGTACTTCCAAGACTGCCACAGCGCAGTACCGGTCTACACGGTTAAAATTAGGCATCCGTTGACCAGTGACAGCTGCCTGAGATCGTCACAGAATATAATGTTCATTTCGTTGAAGGGACTGTCATCAACCTGTTGTTAATTTTCAACAGCACATTTGCACCAATTATATTCACCTCGTCTACCACAATCATTTTAACTTCCCTCCATCTTGAAATTTCTTCAGGTAAATGCAGCATCCATTATCTTTGGCAAAACGAAAAAAAATTAACAAGAAAGATCAATCATGCTTAAAGCATTGATTATGAAACACTTTCAAACTTCAATGCAATTTTATTTAAACATGTCTAAAATGTGCAATACATTCCTAGGTAATATTTTAAAACTTATCACAATACTACATTAATTTATTATATTTGAAAACTTAAGCCTTCATCGAAAAAAAATGAACTAATATTCAAATGACGGCATTGAAATATAAAGTGTCTGGTTTAAACATTTCTAAAATGTGATACATTCCTCAGCAATAATTTTAGAATTATCATAATACTACGATAATTTATTATTTTTGAAAACTTCATCGAAAACAACTGAAATTCATTCAAAAGACGTCATAGAAAAAATAACACGCCTGGCTCTCTATAAAAACAACATTTCATTCATACATAATTTCCTATTTATGTCATTCATCACAATACTACAATAATTTATTTTATTTAAAAAATAAGACCATGGAGCTACAAATAATTAAACTCTATGCTTAAAACTTCATCGAAAAAAATCGTCCTTCTCTTAAAATCAGTGTATATTTCATTCATATCATCTATGCAGACTCCATGAACTAAATGATTTTGTGTTAAAGAAATACAGCAATTCTAATACAACTCATTCTACATATTTTGCTGTTTACATTTTACATAGGTGAAAAATAGGCTTCGTTGTAGAAATAATCAAATTTGGATGAGCATTTAAACTGAAATATATTGTAAATGCGTTGTTTCACTTTGTAGATGAAGATGCATAGAATTTAAGCAAAAATAAAGTAGTTTTAGGACGGATGCAACACTCAATATGAATTAAAAAGAACTTTAAAAATCACGATTTTGACACAAGATGGATGCCATATATCATTTTGAAGTGGGTCACGTGATCGCTACATATAAGAGGTGTTATTATTATTTTAATTCTTATTTAAAAAACTACTGAATATATTTCGCTGAATTTTTTTTATATATTTTATGGAACAATTTGCATATTACATAAAATTTTCAAAGCAATTTGTGAATTTAAAAAATTAGGTCCATAGGGCTCAATGTATTTCATTTTTTCAACCCGGGATCAATCCAAAACTAATTGGGTGATATTATTCATTTCTATTCCCATAGGGCCTACAAACCGTCTGAACAACATACTAAAATTTCATTTTGATTAAGTCATTTTTACGGCAGTTATCGTGCTAACGGACAGACAGACAGAATGAACAAAGTCATAAACACTTTTCAACTTTGTTGTAAAGTGTTAAAAAGAAAAACGATTTTATATTAAAGGAAAAAGCATTAAAAATTGTTTATCATGTAATTCTTTTTTAGGATGGATTAATGATAATAAACTCATCTGGGGTCACGCATTTATTATTTCAAAGAAAAATGTTATAAAATTTGCTGTAATTTTTCGAAGATTGCAAGTAATAATTGGGGATTAACAAGATCTTTTTGAAACTTTGATATCATGTAGTTATTGAAAAAATCATTACATATGGATCTAGTGCTAGGTTAAAAATCTAAAATATGGAAAGATTAAAAACACTCATTTCCCCTCAGAGAAATTCTTATTAAAATGTCTTCTAGTTACCACACTTTCTTTGGAGTTTCCATTTTTTCTACTCTTGGTATTTTACCTATACACCTTGTAATTAAAACTTTATTACTTTCCTTATATACATAATGTATAAGGAAAGTATTGTGACGGGGTCGAAAATTCGAAATCGAGTTTTCGACGGGAGAGCACGTTTCAAGCATCCCTGATCACGAATCAAACATTTTTGAAGTGATGTCTGTGTGTGTGTATGTGTGTGTGTGTGTGTGTGTGTGTGTGTGTGTGTGTGTGAAAGTATGTGTGTGTGTGTCAGTGAGTCTGTGGAGACGATAACTGACGAACGAATGGACCGATTCGAACCAAATTTGGTACAAAAATCACAATCCGTAAACACTGGAAGCCTATTGTTTTTATGCGTAATCGAATGTTCAGAACCCCACTAAATTTTCGAATAAAATTTTGAAAAAATCGTCAAAAAATCAAAACCACTAATAAAGTTACGCAAATAGACATTTCTTATGTAATTTTTCATTAGAAAACGATTGACATAAATTTCGGAACGCTAACACGAACCGTTCTCTAGATATTGCACATTTTTCAAAAAAATTATTAAAAAGTCATATAAAATGAAAAAAAAATATTTCCTATTGAGAAAGATGTTCACTTTTCATATGTAATACCATGCGATAAATTGGGTGACGTCATTCTCGTGTATCTATCTCGTTCCATTCATGAAAAAATATACTTTGAGTAATACTTTTGTATTTGAACGCCAATAGTCATTTATCTGCTGTAAGAGCAACTTATTTCTTCGTCCATAACGCTTGGCGAGATTTTGGCGACGAAATTGGCGGAATGTCGCCAACTTGGCGACTTTTTGAAATGTTGCCAAATTAACAAAAATCTCGCCAAATAGATAAAAATGACGGTAAATTAATGAAAATGATGACTAATTGTCGAAAATTCAATATCTTGGAAAGAATATTAGTATCTACTATCAGAAAAACCTATTTTTTTACTGTAAAAGTAGTAAATTCAGTACATTATATAAGGAAAGTCATGTGTTGCCCACATCAGATTTTTTTTTGGAAGCAAAGGATAGACTTCTTTTATGGTTTAAATTTTCGTTCCATTTCCCATTTTGACTTCAATAGCCTTATCGCTGACGTATTACCTTGAAACCGTACTGTTTATTTTCCAAATTTTTTTGGTAGTGTTAATTATATGTATAAAATTTGCAGAGATGGCAAAAAAATGAATGCAACATTGGTTTTGTTGTTTGCATTTTGAAACATAATATATTGGATGAGATTTTGTGTTACAAACTCAATGCAATGAATTCAGGTTTTCAGACTGAAATTAGTACTATCGACTAAGCTGTTGATTGGGTTGACAAAAATAATCTAAATGTCAATATTTACTCTAACAGCTTTTCTGTCATTTCTGCTCTTCAATCTAATATAAATCCAATTACATTAAACATATAAAAATGAAATTATTAATTCTAAACATTTAATAATGCGTATTCTTTGGGTCTAAACTCATGTCGGTAATTTGGGTAATGAAGTTGCTGATCACTACGCCAAAATTGCTGTATCTACAGGAATACTTGTTAAAATGCCTTTCCTGTATTTATGCCTCAAAAATTTTATAAAAATTCATTAATTTATATTTTGCAAAATTACCTAAATATATATACCTCCCCTCGTACTCTTGATCCATCTATAATTAAATCCATTCTTCCAGTCGTTAATTCCAAACTGCAATTTTTAATATGATTTTTAACTGATCCCAGATTTTTAGATTACTTTTATTTCCATAGAAAATCAACATATAATTGCATTTGCAATAACTTTGGCGAAGTTGATCATTATGTATTTTCCTGTCCACATACTAAACATTTTCATTTATCTAAACAATGTTCTACTAATCAATCCTTATGGTTCTCAAATATTTGTAAAATATGAAAAATCTATCGATAAAATTAAAAACTGTATTCATATTGCAAAATGGATTTGTGATGGTATTAATTGATTTACTGGTTTATGAGTTTCTTATGCTTTTAACTATCCTCTGATCAATAAAATATGGGTTAAATTTCTGCACTGTTCAATTTTATGTTGTATTTCTTTGCCTTTCGTTTCTTTTATTTTTTTATATTTTGCGACTGTTAAGCTTTTTTTTCAAAATTTTCTTTTTACATTTAGGTATAATTTCATCAATCTATATATATAAAGAAGAAAACAATGTATGTATGCATATATGTATGATCCAACATCACGGGAGAACTGCTGAACAGAATTTTATGAAATTTGGTGGGTAGTCTTAAAATAGACTTACTTAAAATTTAGTCCATGTTTTGAGTTTCTAACACCAGGGGTTGTCGCGATATTCATGAAAAACGAAACTTTTATTTGTTTCATCATCACGGGAGAACAGCTGCACCGAATTTAATGAAATTTTGTGGATAACTTTAAAATAGCCCCCAATAAATTTAGTCCAAGTTTCGAGTTTCTAAGATCAGGGGTTATCGAGACATTAATGGAAAACGAAACATTTTCCTAGGAGTTCTACTCTCTAACTCCATGATTCCCAACGAAAAAGGTTGGAAATCTTTGGTTTAAAAAGTGAAAGTCAATTACATCTGAGTTTTGTGAGAGTTTATTGAACATATTAGTCACTTTTGAAAATTCCAGGTTTAAAATATGAATTTAAATAGAAACTTTATCAGCATGGTTTATTTTTCACAGGCTTACTCAACAACGAAAAGTATTAAGAAATCAAAATGGTTATTTAATTATCAGCATTTTATGAGGAAGATTCTTTCTTATATCACGACTAGTAGCGATTACCCGGCATTGTTCGGTATTTACGATGTAAAACTCTGATAAAAATTACACCGAAATGTGTAGGGCCTTGAATCTTATACATTGTTTTTTCGCTGTGAAAGAAGTAAATTTATTGCATTATGTAAGATAAAAAATCATTGAATTGTATAAGTCATAGCTGCTTCCAACGTTTTTTCTTGCATAATGCAATGAATTTACTTCTTTCACAGTGAAAAACAATGTATAAGATTCACGGCCCTATATGTTCAGCTGCAATTTTTATCAATCAGAGTTTTGCATCGTAAATCCCGAGCAACGACGGGTTATCTCTGCTAGTTAATTATAAACTATGTACAACTTTAAACTATTAGCAATATTTCCATTATTTAGTATTGATTGTATCTTTAAATATTCGGTTACTATTTTTAAAAATACCTTTTTATAATGATTACAATATCCCTTAGTATTTTATTCAAGATATCAATTAACGTAAATATTACTATTGATCAGTTTCCCCTGGTCAATATTTTTCATGGCCATATAATAGTGTTCATTAACGTATTGTTTGTTGATGTATATTGTTTCTCTATCTATATGAGTATTATTTATTTTTTATGTTTCTCTGTGGATTATTTTTCTGTGTGTTGTTTATCTGTGCTGTTCCCGGCCATCCCTTGCAGCTACTCTACATCCTTTAAGTGAACTGTGCAGTCTGGTTAAAAATAAATTTAAAAAAGCATCCGTATGATAGTGTCGAAACACACGCAGCACGTATCCGTAGTCATACCTTGCATAGTATTTGGATCTCGCATCGGATTCTCAACCCGTATATCTGGATACAACCGTAGTATCTTAAGTAAGTAATCTTTCAGTATCTTAAGTAAGCGCGGTCAGCGAATTTCATTCCCATTGAGTGTCAGGCCAGCCACTCAAACAGCTGCTACAAACCCTTTGGGTCAGTCGAGTGGTCTGGGTTTGCAACATTGAGTGTCAGGAACATAGCGGGTTTGCACAACTGTCATATCACCGCGAACAGATCATTATTCTGCTGCAGCCAGTACTGCAGAGAATTTGTAATGGTATTCATAAATTACAAATTCTTCTGGACGCTCAATTCTCCAAGAACTCTTTGTCATCAATCATCTTGCGCGTGATGTCAGATGTTCCAGAGATACATTTGAATATGGCCAACAGTCGCAAGACCTTCATCGCCAGGTTTAGAATGTGATGCTGTGTCACGCTTTGATAGTCAATTCGTTTAATTACTCTGATCGCCATCATGAAAGGTAATCACTGTCTCCTCCATCCTAAACGTAGTAGTTTGCAGGAAAGGACGACTACTCCGATCATATGAACATCGTATGAGATGTTCAGTAGCTGTACGTTCTGGTGCGGTGCTAGCTACATTTGTCCTCATTCCACAGCATCGTGTGATACCATGCTATGAGCACATCTGACTCAACGTGATTGTCCAGAAACTCCAATTCAAACACCATCTCTATGTAGATGTCCTTCGCATCTGCATCGCTATCACAAATGTTCTCTACACGCCGCGACTTTGGTGCAGTAACAGCCTTGTTTGTGTTTCATAGCAGCACCTCGTTGTAAGTTATCCTGAACTGTCGGTGTAGCGGTGTGTTGATTAAATACTGTAGCAACATTATCACCGTTGATTTCTTAACGAAACCACTGAAATAGCTCAATGTGTGTGTTATGCGTTTCTTGATATTCACGTTAAACATACGATCCTCGTCAAACTATCTCGATCACTGCTTCACCATTTCGTCCACAATTTGGTAGAATATGTTTCAGCAAGCAACATGACGACATACTTGCAGCATATGCAACGGACGACATACTTGTTGCATATGCAACGGACCATATGGCTACCTACAATAACGGCTATTTAACGGTCACATAAGATCCTTCAACATTCAGCAGGCCGCCAAACTTCTGAACGACATAAAAGCAGGACTAATGATGGATATTTAACAGCTACATATACAGTTATATGATCAGCATGGTGTCACTCTTTCACGTCACGTCTACCAGATGGGCTCAAACTCTATGCTCTCACACGCTTTACGGCCAAGCTAATGAATCAGTCTTAATTTTGTCGATTCGTTTTATCTGCACCCAATTGATCTCTCGATATGTTGTCTCGAGTTTTTATATCGTGCTCTGAAGATAGGAGTCCATCTGAATGAGTGCACCGTATTAGCATAAGAATCGACTCTCAGCTTCTCCGGTTGGCTAGATGATGTATGGTTTCAAGCTAGGTCACATGCATTTACAAGAAATCCCCCTTGCGATCGGATAAATTGCACATGGAATCATATTCAACGTGGTCGAAACATTACGTCAATACCTGACAGGCAGAAAGCTCTTCCCGATTGTAAAGGATTAGGCTAGGTTGTGCCTGGATCGTCACATCTTGACTTTGACACAAGTTTTGCATCGACTTCTTATGCTTTTAGGTGATCGATCGTAGCAGAGGAAAATGGCTGCCATTCCAGTGGAAAGACAGTTTTTAGCTCTTGTAGAGTAGTTGGATGAGGAACACAGGCAGAGACAGATCTTTCAATTTAGTTCAACATCCTTAATGGGCTCATTCTCAGCTGTCAGAGCACATTCAGATCAATCACATCAAGAAGTTTAGTTTCATATCGCGGAACATTTTCATATATACAATTTTCACATCATCGCGTTACGTCATTTACGTACTTCATGACTATGATTTTCCTTCTTCATGCAATTTATTTACAAACTACGGCTAGGTGTCTTCAGATGAGATATACTCCTGATTCTAACTACTTTTGCACTTTTATTTTGTCGGTTACATTTTATCAGTCGGTAACGAATTGTTTGAATGGTCAAACACACGTGTAGCTGTGTTACGACAGCTGGAATAAAGGCAAGCGCGGCAAGTTTTATCTTATCTCACATTCACCTGCATTACAGGTTTATCTCAAAAACGCGTGACCCCGATGAGTCATCCTCGATAAACAGCTTACGTCCTCGCCCTAAAGTTTGATATCATTGCCGCCCCCTTCCGATTATTTCACGCCGAGGTCCATTTTTATAAAATATCATCCTTCTTTCGTCATGCCCAATCTGCCGGCATGGAGCTTCATGCCAGGTAAGTATAAAACTAATTTCATGTGAAAAGTGATTCTGTAATTGCTATTTTTTCTATTATTAATTTTAACGGTATCAAAATGGTTATCAATACAGAGTTTATTGCAAATGACATTAAATATCTATATTCATCTCAAATAGTTCATTTCCAACGCAGTTAAACCTGAAACGTGTTAAGAAAAACATTTAATCATTTATTTTTCCGATTACAAATATTTTTTGTTTGATTAACATCTTTTGTAAGATATTTAATTCTACTTAGCTAAATTTTAAACTCGTCATATGATGAAGTGTACAATGTTATGTAAAATATTCCTAACATACTTTTGTCCGCAACACTTACTCTCCCAACATTCCCTGATATATTTGGAACACACATCTTTTCCGATCAACATTATTAATTATTATACGATCTCAAACGCATAATTACTATACCACTCTCTAACAAAACGTATAATTACTATACCACTCCCTAATAAAACGCATAATTACTATACCACTCCCTAATAAAATGCATAATTACTATACCACTCCCTAATAAAACACACAATTATTATACCACTCCCTAATAAAACGCATAATTACTATACAACTCTCTAATAAAACTCATAATTACTATAACTAACTCTCTAACAAAACGCATGTAATTTACGATATGCTAGACACTTCAACAGAACGTACCTATAACGCCGACAGTAAAACTCACTGTATTTTGAATCACAATTATTAAATTCATTATTCGTAGAAAGCAACAAGGATTGTCAAAGATTTTAAGCTTTTCTTTACGGTACTGAGTTTTCGTTTGGCAGCAATAAGGAAATTCGCCAATTTCATTACTTCGTCAATTTTAACTGTTCGTCCCACTTAACAACAAATTTGTCAATATTTTCACAAATTTGCCGTTAAGCGGAACGAGCGGTCAAACACAGCCTATCGAAATATGATTTCTATACCATCCCCTAACAAAACGTATTTTATTTACGACCCTTTATACGATCCAACGAAATGCACCCGCTCCTCGAATGAAATACTCCTCAAAACTGATTATATTTTAAATAATGAAAATTAAATTAGTAATTCCGACAAAGCTACAAGGATTATCAAATAAATTAAAATTTATTAATGGTGTAGATTTTCTGAGATAACGAATTTTCATCAGTTTGGTAACATTTCCAAAAATCGTCAAAGTCCCCAATTTATTGCCAAACGATGCAGACAAACAGGCGGAGAAAAGATATTTTTTATATAGAATAATTCCCCAAAAAAGCAGGGATTATCTAAGAAATTGTGAAAATTTTCAGAGATATTGATTTATCGCTAACTTGGCAACATTTCTAAACTGTCACGAAGTTGGCAATAGTACGCTAAATTTGTTGCTATATTCGCCCACGTGTCGTCAAGCGTGACAGCTAGAGAATTTTCCATACATTAAATATACTTTCCTCTCAGTTCTGCGAACAGAACGGTCTTTGCTGAAATACGAGTTCTCGTATCTCAGTTATTGGTTTCGAATCGTATTTTTATCAAAGATTTAGTCTAAAGAATATGACGAAAAATTTCGTTATAGCATTTGAGCAGCAATGTTTATGATATATATAAAAAGTGAACGCACGCGACCAGCAGCAAACAAGTTACGATCAAGAAAAATTAGCCCCCGGCATTGCCGCAGTACATTACAGACCTCGTAAAATTGCATCAGCAAAGTGAACTTCGTGAGAAGAATAACATTTCCCTAAATCTAAGCTCTGCTTCTTTATGCTACTTAAATGTGGGACACTCCAGGGTAAAAACATAAAATTGAGATATTCCTGAAAGAGTTTTCTTCTCTACTTCACTTCAAGCCCAGAAATGGAAAACGAGTTCTATTTTGGCGTTTTATTCTTATCTATCAATTGAGGAGAAAACTCCAGTAAAAGGTCTTTCATATAGTATCTGGAAAAATCAAAGAACATTGGACATGCTATTTTTTGGCATAGGTTTCTAGTCCTGTATTTTTTATGTCTATCAGGGTAGCAAAGGTTTTATCGATTTGAGATAAATTATTTCACAGATAAAAAGACTAGTGTCCAAAAATATATATTTTATGATCGGCAATCGGAATGAGTACTTGAAGGTAATGTGGGCTAGTGTTTTATCTTTAGTTGCAGATAAAATATCGAAATATCGTATTTTGCTCAGTAGATTCGAAATTTTCAAGGTATGGGACATTTAATTTCGTGACTAGGAATGATATCATCAACACTTATGTGCATTTACTTAAAATAGATGTTATTTTGCTTTTCAAACATCTAACTGTTACCTGCATATTTTCGCTTTTTTTGCTTCAAAACGGAAAATATAGTCTTAAATATTTGGTAATATACTATCTATATACATATACATATATATACATACATACATATATATATATATATACACATACATATATATATATATATACACATACATATATATATATATATACACATACATATATATATATATATACACATACATATATATATATATATATATACACATACATATATATATATATATACACACATACATATATATATATATACACATACATATATATATATATATACACATACATATATATATATATATACACATACATATATATATATATATATACATACATACATATACGTATATATCGGTGGCGTAGTGCCCATTGAGGCTCAGAAGCTGTGCCTCCCTTGCTTAAAAAAATCTAAGTTAAAGATACTTTTATTTATTATATTTTTTAATATAACTTTGAGAATATATGTCTCTTTCAGAAAACTGTTACAGTTTACTTATTTACAATGAGACGCTTCAAAGTATTTTTCTTATTAAAACGCATATCTAGAAACTGAAATCATCTAGCTTTTACGGTTCATTGAAAGAAGCATGGTATTAGCCCCGCCCACCTGTTAAACTCCGCCCTGGCTGATACATTAGAACTATAAGCTAGCTTCCAGGAAGGCGTGGCTATTTCGTTCCCTATTTTCAACCCTTTATAAACAACGTAATGGCAGAGAATGATTGGATATGGGACGTGACGTTTCATGAATGAACAATTCTTGGGCAAGGAGGATGGATTCGCCATTTTGGGTCAAATACAGTTCTATTAATACTAAAAAATATGAGTCATTTTCCACGAATAACGTCACTAAATCACATCAGCCTAAATTTAAACAATATCAAGACAAGGAAACACACTAATAAAGACCACCATTAAACTTATGTAGTTTGTCTAGTAGACTTAGTCACAGCAACAATATGGCGAAGCATCCGTTTGCTTATTTGTGAGTTTTAGAAAGAATAAATCAGATTTCCCTTTAAAAATCAAGTTACAGGAGAATCTTAGTTAAACAAAAACCATTGATAATTTCCTAGCGGATTTTTAGCATATTACTGTTAAGATATTTTTAAGCTTTTACTTTTAAAGTATAATATTTGTAAATAATTAATATACAAAATTGTTTAAGTACATTGCGGACTACAGTGTTCTCACCCATTTTCAGTACACTCATTTGAATTGTTTTATTTCGTTAGTTCTAGCTATTTATATATTCTAGTTAGTTCTAACTATTTATAGTTCTAGCTATTTATACAAAACTGATATATTTCTCTATCACTTGCTAATAATAGTCTAATATATTTCTACATCATACATAAACGCCTGTAAAACTTTTTCCGGGGGGGGGGGGGGTAAACTCAAACCCATGATGTAGTACAATATCAACAGGCCTGATGCTCGACTTTGTTATATTAATCTCCAAGGGAGAGTGTGACTCACCCTTTTATATCCCTTATGGGCGACTATGACTTCATATTTAATAAAATGATTGTAAAAGTTCATCTAATTTAGAAATAAGAAAACATTTAAAATGTTTTATCTTGTATTTATCTTACATAGGTAACATTTTAAAGTTTCGTGCATTTCATCCACTCTTTGCATTTTTATGCAAAATTATTTTACCTTATTCACCAATAAATAAAACTTCTTGAAATAAAATTTATGAAAATGCGAATCCCAATATAAATTTCACTTGTAATATCAAATTTTTTGCCAAATTTTCAGCCTCCGCAGTCAAAAATCTCAAGTTACTCTACTGGTATATACATATAAGTACATATATATATATATATATATATATATATATATATATATATATATGTGTGTGTGTGTGTGTGTGTGTGTGTGTGTCGGTGTGTGTGGGTGTTCAGAATCAAATAACATAACTATATTTGACACTTTAACCTTTTATAATCTAAATCAAAAATTTTTCCAAAACTTAAATTTTCTTCAATCATTTCAAAAATGTGTATTGAGATTGCGCTGAAAGATAAATACAATAAATCCATTGATATATATGTGATTTATATAATTACAGATAATACAATGTGAATTGCAAGTAATTAATGTTTAGTATTATTTCTTATTTATATATAACAAAATGCGCAAATTCTGTAAATAAAGGTATTTTAAATGAGTGAGAGAATTAATTATTTTTTGGAAACCAAGATAATATTAAAAAAGTTGGATTTCCATATCAATCGAAATACGGCAATCCGTGCAAATATTCTCACTGAACTAAAATTAGAAATATAAATACATTTCATTTATCTTTTATTTCTATTAAGAATTCATATTCTTATTTTGTGAAATGGGAACTTCAGGGATAAATTTGACTATCATAAAACAGATAAAGCCTGTCAAAATAAAATATAATTAATATATATCAATACATGAAACTAGACTAAATTAAGCAATGCGTTCTTCATTATAGTCAAAGGGTTTGAAAATATGTGAAAAAACTCCAATTCTGGAAAAATCACAATTTTTACTACCCCACATACACCAATTTTCACAAAATTTTCAAATCAAAACGTTACAAATTACCAGACGATACTTAAAAGAAGATACATAATTACTAATATTTTGCTGAATATATGTTTTTTGAAAGCTTAAAAGAGCCTGCTTAAAATTACCATTGGAATTTAAACAGTTGTTAAAAGCAGACAAATTAAATAAATTAATTTAAGTATTAAAATTATCAATGCATTCAGACATTGTATATATTATAATCGGTCTTCCCTTATAAGAACCATTAAATATTTATTTATTTATATCAGTTGAAAATCATAATTTTTGGTAATTTTAAGGAAAGTATGATTTTATACAAAATATTCTTTTGCTCATATTTATTAATCCATTATAAAAATATCCATCCATTTATTATTACTAATAGACAATCGAAGATTTATTTTTATTTCAATATGTGTTTTGATAAACAAATCTTAATTACGTCATATCACCTATGCGTGTCATACCTTTGATAAAAATTTTAACAAAAAATATACTTTAGCAAGATTTTTTTTAAATGTTTATATCCATATGAATTGATATAATTCGTTTAGGAATTTCCTATTGAGCAAACGGTATTCCTTCTATCGGTTTTATGTTTAAGAAATTAGTGCAAACTTGGATTTTGGCATTTTCATATCTTATTGAGTAGGTAAAACAGCTTATGTTCAAACTTACCGAGATCCCACCAAAAATATTTTGCTGTGTTCACTTTAGTTTACCCTTTTTTTTTTCTTCTACACACTTTTCTTCCAAACCGCAAAAAAATTATATTAATTGTAACGTTAGAATTTTCCATAAAATAGCATTCCAAACAGATATTTGATGAGGTAGTCATAATACCATAGAGAGCTACGAAAAAGCTTTCAAAATGCTGTCAAGAAAGGAAAAATAAGGGATATTTTTGTCCATTAAAAATACCTTTGTTTTAGTGTCTGTTCTGTGTTATTTAATCTGATGAAGAAGGCTTTTTTTAATCTTTAAAACTGGTTGATATTTTTTATCAACTGCATGTACTGTTATTTTTAATTCTCAAAGAGCTTAATTTGAAATGTAATGCTGAACATGAAAGTAAAAAAAATTACATTTTACCTTAGAGATTTGAATTTTCATATAATCAAACAATTATGTTGTTTTGCTTCAGATTACGAATATAAAAGGTTTATTTTAGCTGATGACAACTTTTTTGTATTTAAACTGATTTCATATGTTAATACATATGGTTTTCTGGCTTTCCGATAAATAAAGTAATACAATATAAATTTTGACAAAAAAGCTTGCTTTGCTTTTACGGTATTCTACTACGACGTCTTCCATGTGCTTTATTTGAAAAATTTCAGCAACCTACACATGTGAAAACGATTAAAAACCATCTGTATTTGTTCCCAGATTTTTACATCGTCGCTTCATTTTATAAATGCAGTTTACTACAATTCCCTTATGAACGAGCTTCTCCTTAGATAATTCTAAGCCCAAGCAGTTTCAAACAATTTACCACTATTTAACTGGTTGATTTTCATATCAGATACATATGGCTATTTCTTCTTTGACGTGAACTAATCACATTTTGGTGAACATTTATTATAGTTATGTTTTATAAAATCATAGAAGTGTACAACCCAAATTTCGAAATACATAATTGTCATAATTTCACATTTGCACAATTGCAGGACGAAATCTATATTTTTACAAAATAGGCAATATTGAGCTACCTGGCATTTGGACCGCAAACCATTTAATTCTAGTGAAAAGTTTTCTATAAATGTTCCTGAGAACTCAAAATTGCAATGGAATAAAATAGTGAAAAGAACTATTAACACTACAAGAATTTGAAGTGGAAAGAAACTAACGAAAAATTATTCCAAACTATTTATTTTACTGTAACCTACTCTATTCCTAGTAATACAGGTAAGTTGGTCCTATTTTGTAGATGGATAGCTGTCAAATAAATAATAGAGTAGTATTTGTAATTATGATCTAGTATATTATACATATATAACAAACTACAGAAATATAAAACTACGTTGGTCCTATTTTGCAGGTGGATAACTGCCAAACAAATTATACTAGAGTAGTATTTATAAATGTGATCTATAGTATATACAAACTAAATCATTTTTATAATACCAGTTTTAGATATTTGATTATTCTTCAGAAGGAAATAATTATAGCCAGGGTTACATAGAAATGTATAATTATGTTAAATAAAAGACAGTGTTCGTATGTCTATGTATGTGTGGGCACAGTAGCGAAAAATCAAAGAAAGAACAGCTACAAAATGTTATACAGAGATACTTCCGGACAAGTCTCAAAATATCTTGGAGCGTTTTATTTAACATTCGTTTTAATTCTTTATTTATCTAATGAAGCCGAATTTTAAGCAATTAACCAATGTATTTGTAGCAATCAGAACAATTGTCGTAGAGTTTCAGTCTTAAAGCCATCGTAAAGTACAAAGAACTATTTATAAAGATATTTAAACGGCAGCGGTAACACGTATTCCCATGTTATAATTATTTTTCTAATAAGGTATGTTTTGGAGAAAAACTAGGTGAAATCCGACATCGCGAAATCTAGAATTACTATACTTCATAAAACAAAGTTCTATAAGCATGAAATGTGAGTTAAATTATACTTCTTAATCTCTTTAAAATTCATTTAAGTGACCTGATTTTCAGATTTCTTTCAATTCAATGCAATGGAAACCAAATAAAATGTAGAATCGGCATTATTTGCCTAATCTGGAATACTCCGCTATTTTTTTTTAGTGAGGGGGAGGATTTTGGTTATGGTTACACTGGTTTTTAAGATTCCTTTCCATATTTTGATTTTGGACAAGAATGCTTAGTACTAATGTTGCAACTCTCTCAAAATTTGTAATTTACTTTTATCCTTTATCCCTAACAGGAATTAATATATTCTACCATACCGTCCTAAAAAATCTGATGTCGGTAGAACTTAACATTCTCTATACAATGTAATGATTTATTTCTCTCACAGTAGAAGAGTGATGTATAAGATCTATGGAAAAATAATTTTAAAGTTGGATTATATATTTTCCAGATGACAACATATAAAACTACTTCGCAGTGTCCAATTAAATTATATTCACGCAACTGACATTAAAAATTATCAATATTTATAGCATCCGCAACAAGCAATAAAATCCATATATCCATATATTAATAATTAATTTATTTTAATAATTAATCCATTAATTTGGCACCAGTTTTGTTAACATTTTGCAATTAAACGATATTTTTGTCCGTCTTAAGCAAAATATCGCCAAGTTGGCGATATTTCTCTAAATTGATTGCCAAGTTCGATTAATTTATCGCAAAGCGTTACAAAGAAATGGGGAGAAGAGCAGTCATATATATAGATGACTGTTGGCGAATTGTTTGGTTAAAATACAAAACTATTACACAAAATATCTTGTCACCTGAATGGAATGAACTAGATTCACGGAAATGATGTTATCAAATTTATCGCATAATATTACATATAAAGGTAAACATATTTCACAATTGTTAATTTAATTTATGTGATTCACTTTATAAATTTGTTTTAAAAAGTGCAAAATCTCAAAAACAGTTCATGCTAGCATTATACATTTTATATCAATCGTTTTCTAATAAAAATTTTTATAAGAAATGATTATTTAAGTAACATTATTTGAAGGGTTTGATATTTTAATGAATTTTTCAAAATTTCATTCGAAAATTTGGGAATGTTTTGAATGTTCGATTGCGTTTAAAGTAAGCTTCCAGTATTTTTCAATTGTAATATTTGTACCAAATTTTATACAAAACGCTCCATTTGTTCGTCAGATATCATCTCCGCAGTCTCACGGGCAAACACACATACTTACACACACATAAAAAACAGAGCTATCACCTTAAAAGCAATCGATTTGAATTTAGGGATGCTTAAATTATGTCCTTCCATCGAACACTCGAAATCGAATTTGCTACCCCAACACAATAGCTTCCCGTATACATTATACTATGTATAAGAAAAAGTAAAAAGAGGGGAGCCCGCTAAAGTTGTCTCATCATTCATGGCCATAGGGGTTTCCTATACACCAAGTTAAAAAAGAAAGAGATAGCCCTAATATTTTTCCAATTATTGACCTGGTTCATTATTTTCATTGATATACTGTATATTGTAGAGAAAATAGAGGTGTCAAAATTCACTAGAGATTTTAATTAACTCCATGAGCTGACATGCGTTTGTTGTGACGAGATTTCTTAATCTCTCGACACCTGTGTAAAAATATGTCAAAATCATGAAAATCTATATTATATTTTTATACCTATATTTTTATGCATCCTTTAATATATTCAACCCTGTTGTTATATCCCTCTCGTCTTATATATATGCAATTTGTACTCTACATTTATCTATCAGTTTCAAAGGAATATTCAGCCATTTTAATTCTTTTAACGCGCACTGTGAGAGAGAGAATTATTTTCCGTTATAAGTTCAAGGTCTGCATTCGGGTGATGAAAAGCCTAGTAAGATTTCATATGTACATGTTCTTCGGCAGTTGAAATCGGAAGTAATGTAAAGGTTTCGATTGTTCTATGTATATGCAAGCGGTCCAACGTACTGAATGTCTAGACTGGGTGTCGGGGCAAACCTGCAGCAGATGGTGAGAACTTATTTCTCGGCATGTATGTTTTCTTGTTTGGTTCTGAGTCCTATGAGTCTCGGAAGGTTATATAAGCTTGGAACGCAAAAGTTCGTGGCGCATTCCCATCTTGAATACTACACGGAGATGTGGTAGTTCAATTTACTTTCGATGCTCGCCCAGAGCTCCGGGATCCGACTCTCACTGCGGAATCCGGGGTTCGCGAGTTGGGAATGACGCCACCGCCACGGAGAAAAGGGGTCCGAGGTAGCATTGCCGGACATTGCCGTCAACTCGCATGCCTGAGCATCTGCCCGAGAATTCATCTGATACGCCGACTTAGATCTTCTGCAATGCCTTTCGTCCCTGCCGGACCGGGAACTGAGATGACCTGTACTGTGAGCAATCAATGACGTAATTCTCTCCTATTCACACTATCCTGTGTACGAAGGTAAGCTCCTTTACATGCATTGGCGGGGTCATTAGACTTTCTCCGAAATTCCTTAAGTTCTAACAGATATCTCCAAACGGAGAACTATCATATTTACAGATCCTTGTGTTAACTCCTAGAATCAGCAATTCTAAATAGTATTATTAAGTGAATATAATTCTCTCCGAGTGCTCTGCCCTTGTCTGCCTATTTCCCTACTTTAGACCATACCTTATTTTATGTAATTATGGTTCTATATGAAATGTGTGTGCCACGTAACGTATTAAACTCTTGGTATTATTTTTATCATTTGGTGGCAAATTGTGTTATAATATCCTGCCGGTGTCCAGTGCGTAGATATAATTTAGGAATAGGTGTAACTCCATAATATAACTTATTAATTACATATTTAATAAAGATTTGTTTAAAGTTAATCGCTGTGTGTTCATTGAGTTTGGATATTAGTGATTATTTGCAATATTCTGTGTTTTCTATATCCTCATGCTTTAGCTTAAGAATCATCCACTCAAGGTAAGGGTTTATTATTATCACGCTTTGTATTTGCGGCAGGTCATCTGTGAGTTTCACTCACAGACGGGTGGAGTTTCGGACCTGGGTTTACAAAATTTGGAGGAAGTTGGAATTCTCCGGTCGGCCGTGTCGAGCGGGAAACCGTTATGACACGTTTAAGTATTTATACAGTTAAAACGTTTCTTTATGAATGCTATTGCTATGCGAAACTGCGTCTGGAAATAGTAGACACTGATTGCAAAAATAAAGAATAAACAAGAAAGATCAATCATGCATAAAGCATTGATTATGAAACACTTTCGTACTTCAATGCAATTTTATTTAAACATTCCTAAAATGCGATGCATTCCTCGGTAATATTTTAAAAATTATCACAACACTACATTAATTTATTATATTTGAAAACAACTTAAAACTTCATCGAAAAAAATGAACTTTATTGAAATGACGGCATTGAAATTGAAATTTCCTGGTTTAAACATCTCTAAAATTATATAAAAAGTCATGTTTATGCCCGCTGTGTGTCCTCAGTTGAAGGGAAATTCATAAAATAGTAAGCGTAATCGACCTTTGGTATCTTCACTATTTATTGTAAACATTTAGTTTTCCCTGTGTGGCGATCAGCATATAACTCGCTGAGATTAAAATTCTATACAACTCGATTGGATACGAAAGAAGAAGTTCCAGTTTAATTTTTATATAGTAAGTTTAACCATTCAAAAAGATAATTTTAAACTAATTTGGGGAACTTAGTCTACATAAAAGAAAATATTTTAAATATTAGCAGTTTCGTCGTGTCTCAAAAGATTAACATAGAAATATCAGAAGAGGATACTTCTAGATTTTCTACAATACATTGATGACAAAGATTGCACATTTGTTTATCCCAGTTAAATATCGGATAGAGTGTGAAAAAAATTCAAGGATTTTATTTTATGATCGATTTCTAATTGTGAAATCAAATTTTTAAGGAAGTAGTCACTATTTTAAAGTTTTTTATTGCATTTCATGAATGTATTTATGATTAGAGTATTCGCTAGAACATAGCTATACTGATAGTCTTACAGATATTGAAGCCGAATTTATTCTATTTTTAAGTAGATAACAAGAAAAATCAATCATGCATAAAGCATTAATTATGAAAAATTTTCCAACTTCAATGCAATTTTATTTAAACATCTCTAAATTGCAATACATTCCTCGGAAATATTTTTAAAATTATCATAACACTACAATAATTTATTATATTTGAAAACTTCATCGAAAACAAATGAACTTTATTCAAACGACGTCATCGAAATATAAATCGACTGGCTCTCTGTATAAAAGCTGAATTTCATTCATACACATTTTCCCATGTATTTTATTCACCACAATACTATAATAATTTATTTTATTTAAAAACTTAAAACCATGCAGGTTCAAGTAATTTAACTCTATGCTTAAAACTTCTTCGAAAAAATCGCCTGCTTCTGTTTGTAAAATCAATGAATGTTTCGTTCATATCAGCTATATTGCAGACTCCATGAGCTAAATAATTTTGCATTAAAGAAATGCAGCAATTATTATACAACTCATTCTACATCTTTTGGTGTTTACATCCTCCATAAGGGAAAATTAGGCTTCGTTGTATAAATAATCAAAGCTTGTTGATCATTTAAACTCAAATATATTGTAATTGCGTGGTGTCAGGATATAGATGCACAGAATTTAATCAAAAATAAATCGGTTTTAGGACGGATAACTGAATATGAAGTAAAAAGATCTTTAAAGATCACGATTTTGACGCAAGAAGGATGCCATATTTTATTTTGAAGTGAGGTCACGTGATCTCTTCGTATAATTGTCACGTGATCTCTTCATATAAAGGGTGTAATTATCATGTTAATTTTTATTTAAAAACTACTGAATATATTGTGCTGAAATTTTTTTATATATTTTATGGGATAATTCGAATATTTCCTAAAACTTTCGAAGCAATTTGTGAATTTTAAATTCGCTTAAAAAATGTTTGAAAAATTAGGTCCCATAGGGTTCAATGTATTTCATTTTTTCAACCCGGGTTCAATCCAAAACTATTTGGGTGATATTATTCATTTATATTCCCATAGATCCCACAGACCGTCTGAACAACATATTAAAATTTCATTTTTATAAAATCATTTTTACGGCAGTTATCATGCTAACGGACAGACAGACAGACGGTATGAACAAAGTCATAAACACTTTTCAACTGTGTTGTAAAGTGTTAAAAAGCAAATTGACCTAAATTGTTATATATTTTCACAGTGAAAACCCTTAAGGAAACTAAAATATCTGACAATTTAATTATATTTCAAAATTTAAAATGTCTTATCAATTTATGAATTCAAATTGTTCTATAAAACACATTTTTTTTTTCTCCGCTCTACTCTAAAACCACAAAGGAATTTTTAAAACCAAGAAATACATTATTATAATATCAGTTTGCTCTTTTATTATGATTTATTGGTATAAAAAAAGTGAATGCGCAAGAAAATGCTTTCTGACTACGCAGAATAGAGGAGGATTTATTATATGAATAAAACTGAAAAGCTAAAAAAGCTGTAGCGTTGGAAATATACATAAAAATTACTTTCACTCAAAATATCGGCGGTTTATTTTTTCTTTGATAAGCCCTCTTCCATACATGCATTGAATGTCGTAATCGCGAATACAGGAAGGAAATATGAGGATATAGATTTACAAGGCACAGCTATAAAGAAAGTCAGTCTGCTTATCCCATTCTTTTGTTCGGTGGAAGTTTTTCATTTCATCTGAAATACATTGATAAACTTTCTCATGTGACTGTAATTTAGCTAAAATACTAAAGAGACTAAAAATTGTCAAGTTGTTTTACACAGTACTATGATTTTGTTTTGCAGGAAAAAAATCGAAATTTAAATTGGTCATTTTCATTTTGAAATATAATCTTTCAGTTCAGTGAGATATAAAATACTTTACACGCTTCCATTTTAAATACAAAGAATGACTTTCTTCTCATTTTCTTGACAGAAATCAATGAATTTATAAATCTCCATCCGCTAATCACTGCTGCATCGTAAGTCTGCTTATTGTATGGTTTTATTCTTTCTCTTTTGTTCAAAAGTGCTTTTCTGTTTTCAATTTCAATTTCTTTGAAGCTTTTCATTTCAATAAAACTTCAACATGCCGGTTGATGATTTATCTATGACACATTCCTAACTACGTCTCATTAGTTTTTATTTGTCTCATTCGTTTTCTGAAACGCAATTCGCCATCATATTTCCTTTATTCTATTTGTCTTACCCGCTTGGTTCTTTTATGTCACACTAAGAGACGCTACCACACTGGTCCTGCGATCTATCGATTGCGATTATGTGGCATGGTAAAGATCTCATATGATGTTCAGATCTAAGCTACAGCTGAAGGCCAAACTCTAAGCTAAGCTCTAACCTTTAAGCTTAGCGCTAAGCTGAACCATTAGAGAAGACATTACAAGCATTTCTGAAGTGATTTTCTGCTTAGGACATTTTATTTACCCAACATTTTGTTTTGTGATCTAGTTAATTAATATTGCTTTTTATTGCTATATTTAAAGGCGATTCTTTATTTTTCAGGAACTAAATATGTCCATAATGTAAAAAGTCTTCTGTAGAGGATTCTGCGGAGGAATGCTCCATATTTATGTAATGTTAGGAAAACCACGAACACCTAGCTCTCTCTCATTATGCCAACACCATATGTGTTAAGGAGAGGATATGGATCTGCGATAAAACTCTACCGTCGAGGATTTTACTGTTCAAGCTTCAACAGTCAACGCCATAACAAACAAAACAAGCTTCCGCAAATACCTTTAAATCGTTTTCTACACAGCAATTGCAAGCTCTTGAAATTCACACACCAACATATCTGAAACAAGTGTGACAAATTTCACATCAATTGTCGCGTATTAATATTTTTCGGTCTGAATAAACGTTTGAATAACAAATAGCTCTAAACGATTTAAAATGTGTCATCAGCCCTTCCCAATTGCCCTTCCAAGTTGAAGTCTCCTCAGTACTAGGTTTCAAAATTTTTACATGGCGATTGTTTATGTATCGCCTAGACACTAAGCGTCAAAATGTCACTGCCCAGTTCTTCGTAAATGTATGTAGTATATATATATACTACAGGTATATATATACAGGGTGTCCCAAAAAGAATGAAACGCGCTTTAATTCTTTACCTGTTGAAGATAAGTGGGTAATGTAAATTGCAAAATTGTTGAAATTAAAGTAGGAAATAAGACTACGTTAATGAAATAGTCCTCCCATTAATTTTCAAAAGTTACACTTTTTAAATTTTTATACTACCTCCGAAGACAAATTTGGTGAATCAGAAAATCTTTATTTTTAATGCTACAAGATCATTAAAAAAACAGCATATCTGTACCTTTAAAATCAACTGAATTATGATAATGGAAAAAAATCTGACTTATGCAACTTTTCCGTACCAAGTGAAAGGTTTTTTCATCAGTGAAAATAGGGATCGTAAACAAATTGACGATGGGAATTGTTAAGATCAAAAATACGTTAATATGCGTCAAAAATTTTTATCACAAATGCATCTAAATAAAGCCTTACACAGACAGATATCGTATAAAACAGTGGTACTCACTACGCGGTTGGGTATCCTATGTATTATCATCCAGTTATATCTTTTTTGTGATATGTCACAAATTTATATTTCTAACTTGATATATGGTCCCCATTCACAATGTTCAATTTTCAATTAAATATAACTCGCTCAATTTTAAAGATACAGATATGCGGGTTTTTTAATGTCCTTGTTGCATTAAAAATAAAAATTTTCTGATTGACCTAATTTGTCTAAGGGAGTCGTATAAAAATTTAAAAGTGTAACTTTTTGAAAATTAATGGGAGGACTATTTCATTAACGTAGTCTTATTTCCTACCTTACTGTCAATATTTTTGCAATTTACATTGCCCTCTTATCTCCAACAGGTAAAAAATTAAAGAGCATTTCAAGCTCTTTGAGACACCCTGTATATATATATATACACTGCTGGACAATTGCTAAGGACGGATGACACTATCACCCATATCAGCCACAAAATGAAAGGAAGCAAAATGTGACAAATTAGAATAAGTGTGGGACACAGTAAGAAAAGTTGTGTATATGTAAATTTTTCCACGCCTGTTCGTCCACGCCTGTTCCACGCCCGTTCCACGCCTGTTCGTCATGTGATAGCGCTGATAAGAGATTTAAAGGATTTGACGCGTGTGGACAGTTGTTGTTCCAAGTGAAAGTTTTACGAGAAAGATTTAATTGACGATCGTGAAATTTTTGGTATATCTTCCCGATATCACTTAAATGATATTACGCGTGGCCGAATTACTGGAAAGATCAAAGAAGGGCGAAAAGTAACAGATGTTGCCAGGGAGTTCGTCATCGCCCACAGCGTTGTTTCACGGCTATGGAAAGCATTTAAAATAACTGGAATGTGTAGAACGCATCGCGAGGGAGGTCGTGTTAGACGTACGACGCCTGCAGGAGACAAGTACATTGCCCTATTGGCAGAAAGGGACCGTCGGACCATAGCTCAGCAGGTGGCAAATCAATTCCTTGCTACCATAGGGCCGCGGATCTCTGGAAAACCTCTAGCCAGACATTTGGAAGAAGGAGGACTATACACCGCAGATCTGTTTTGTGTGTTCCATTGTCCACACTGCACCATATCGCCGGTTTGCAAATGTGTCGTGAGCATCACAATTGGACCGAACAGGACAGGACTTGCGCACTATTCTCAAATGAGAGTAGGTTCAGTCTGTCATCCGATTGTAGACGCCAACTGATCTGGCGTAAGAGCGGTACCGCTCATCGTCCAGATAATATCCAGGAAAGGGACCGATATCCGACATGCAATATCATGGTATGAGCCGTCATCATGATCAATGGCCGCAAGCCCCTACCTGTGGTTGTAACTGGGACTATGACCTGCCAACGATACATTGATGAAGTTCTACTGCCTCATGTTCGCTTTTTCCGTGGTGCTGTCGGTGATAAATTTGTTTTCATGGACGATAAAGCACCATGTCATCGAACACTCGCTGTTCAGGATTGTCCAGTCAGCGAGGGTATTCAATGTCTCGTGTGGCCAGCACGTTCTCCGGATCTAAACCCTATTGAAAAAGCTTGGGATGCTTTGGGGAGGCGACTTGCTGGTCGAAAATATCCTCCAACAAACTGGAACACAATCATCAGTGCACTGACAGAGAAGTGGGATAACTTGCCTCAACAGCTACTGGATAATGTTGTGCAAAGCATGACACGACGTGTGGAATGTCGCATCGCACTCCACGGTGGACAACACCTTTCTCAAAAGTGCCTGCTGTCGTTCACATGCATTTTTCCATTTCTCCCTACAGAGCATCATATGAACACTTTTTTCCTTTCAGATGTTTCAAAACCTTCTGTACTTTCCAGAACAATAAATGATCTTTATTCTAATCTCCGAACAGTGTGGCGGCAACATTTTATCTGACTGGGCCTCCAACTCCGCTTAATGTTGTGCTACATTGCATTTTGTGATCTGTCCTTAGCAATTGTCCAGCAGTATATATATATGTTTTTATTTCTTTCGAATGGCAACAGTAGATCATTTCTTTTTCCTTTGCGAATGGCAACACTGGTCTCTTCATTCAGGGTTTCAGAGTTTGACTGGATCGGGCATGTGCAATGTTTTTTCCAGGTATTCATGTTTCCTTTATTTTCCCTTTTTTATGTATGTTGTCGAAGTGGAAATAATTTATAGATATAATATATCTATTTCATTAGAAACATACATATTTTTTGTTTGCTTCGACAAAATACTTGGACCCGATGAAGAATTTTGGCGACGTGAACAATTCCACTTTTTAAGGCCTAGCCTATGTCCACGTGTATAGCATTAATGCATGGATTTTTTCTGTTTTTCTATTATCGTTTTCATACCATTGAAATTTGTTGATTTTCTTTAACTTGATGATTCGAAATTCGAATTTTTTTCATTTCATTGAAGATTTGCTGTTTTATACTTTTATTTTATAGATTTGTTAGAAAGTTAGATTCTTCGAGTTGCAGCTTCTTACTTTTCTATCATTGGACTTTTAAACAATTATATATATATATATATATATATATGTGTGTGTGTGTGTGTGTGAACTAAAGTAGAATATTTGAAGTTATATAGTAAAGCATCCATAACAAACAAAATAATCCAATTTATTGCCAGAGAATAATCAAATGTTTGTCATCAGTATGAAAAACCAGAAACACGCGAAAGTTACGAAAATGATGTTAAACTTATGAACTCATTATTAACATCTTTCAATATATAGACATGAGACTGTATTAACAGATGCTTTCAATTTTGAAGTTAGATTTACGCAAAATATAAGCTAATTTTGTACATCGAAATTGTTTTGCATGTTTTCAGACAGAAAAGCGTAATATGAAAGTTTCCAAGTTGACGTCAAACACATGGTGCCGCGGATTTTGCACATTATTATTTCACTGTGAGAGAAGTATAGTTTATACATTATATAGGGAATGTCATGTGCTGCCAACATCAGATATTTTTTTATATATTTAAACTGCCGAACTTTAGTTTATGGTTGATAATTTTTTGCTCCGCAAGATCAGAACAATATCTCTTCAGGAACAGAGGAGCGATACTTGCGGATATATTTCCGAGTGGATAAAATCACTCAGATCAAAAAATCATTTTTTAAAGAAAAATATCTTTATGTCGTTCTCATTTTTTTGTTCTATCTGGATATTCACTTTCTCATACGTAGTATTGAGAAAACAGTGTTATTCTAAATTTTATATATTTTTTAACATGGGAGCAGAAGCCAACTGATCTGGCGTGATAGTGGTACAGCTCATCGTCCAGTAAATATCCAAGAAATGGACCGATATCCGACATGCAATATCATGGTATGGGCCGTCATCATGATCAATGGCCGCAAGCCCCTACATGTGGTTGTAACTAGGACTATGACCTGTCAACGATACATTGATGAAGTTCTACTGCCTCATGGTCGCTTTTTCCGTGGTGCTGTCGATGATAAATTTGTTTTTATGGACGATAACGCACCATGTTATCGAACACTCGCTGTTCAGGATTGTCCAGTCAGTGAGGGTATTCAATTTCTCGTGTGGCCAGAACGTTCTCCTGATCTAAACACCGTTGAAAAAGCTTGGGATGCTTTGGGGAGGCGACTTGCTGGTCAAAAATATCCTCCAACAAACTGGAACACAATCATCCGCACACTGACAAAGAAGTAGGATAACTTGCCTCAACAACTACTGGATAATATTGTACAGTGCATGACAGGACGTGTGGAATGTCGCATCGCACTCCACGATGGACATATCCCGTTCTGACACCTTTCTCAAAGGTGCCTGCTGTCGTTCATATGCACTTTTCCATTTCTCCCTACAGAGCATCAAATGAACACTTTTTTCCTTTCAGATGTTTCAAAACCTTCTGTACTTTCCAGAACAATAAATGATCTTTATTCTAATGTCCGAACAGAGTGGCAACAACATTTTATCTTGCTGGGCCTCCAACTCCGCTTAATGTTGTGCTACATTGCATTTTGTGATCTGTCCTTAGCAATTGTCCAGCAGTATATATATCTGTTTTTTATTTCTTTCGAATGACAACAGTAGATCATTTCTTTTTCCTTTGCGAATGGCAACACTGGTCTCTTCATTCAGGGTTTCAGAGTTCGACTGAATCGGGCATATGCAATGTTTTTTCCAGGTATTCATGTTTCCTTTATTTTCCCTTCTTTATGTATGTTGTCGAAGTAGAAATAATTTATAGATGTAATATATCTATTTCTTTAGAATCATACATATATTTATTGTGTTTGCTTCGACAAAATACTTGGACCCGATGAAGAATTTTAGCGAAGTGAACAATTCCACTTTTTAAGGCCTAGTCTATGTCCACGTGTATAGCATTAATGCATGGATTTTTTTTTGTTCCTCTATTATCGTTTTCATACCATTGAAATGTGTTGATTTTCTTTATCTGGATGATACAAAATTCGTATTTTTTTCATTTGATTGAAGATTTGCTGTTTAATACTTTTATTTTATAGATTTGTTAGAAACTTAGGTGTTTCGAGTTGCAGCTTCTTACTTTTCTATCATTGGACTTTTAAACTGTTATATATATATATATATATATATATACGTATATATATATATATATATATCTGTGTGTGTGTGAACTAAAGTAGAATATTTGAAGTTATATAGTAAAGCATCCTTAGCAAACAAAATAATCCAATTTATTGCCAGAGAATAATCAAGGAAATGTTTGGCATCACTATGAAAAACCAGAAACAACCCTCCTGTAATTTAAATCGAATTCTAAAAATGCAGTGACGAACAAAGGATTGAAGATAATGTAATAGCAAAACCATCAGGGAATAACTACAAGACACCACCTTCAAATAGTATATTTCATGTAATTGCCGCCTTACTGTGAATATATATATATATACAGGGTCTTTATAATTAAAGTTCCACTTTGAAATGGCTATAAAAGGGAAACTACTGGACAGAATGTTATCAAGCTTGGTAATAGTTTACAGGAGGTCATGGAATTTTATTTTCCGCAAAAAAAAAAAAAAAAAAGAAAAAAAGCACCGCCAGCGGGGAATTGCGCTGTATGCAATATCGTTAAACGAAATAAGACATGAAAACAACAGTTTAAAAAGTTTTTAATCGTTTCTAAAACGTGTTACAAATCATGTTCAATGTGGCTTCCACCATTTTCTGAAAGCAAGTTAAATCGCATTACTGCGTTCTCAAGAGTAGCTCTTAGCATATATGAGGAGGAATGTTACGGACATGTCGGTATATCACATTTTTCAATTCCGTCAAATTGTTTATGATATCACCATAAACAGTGGCTTTGAGGTAACCCCATAGCCAGAGGTCACAAGGGTTCAGGTTTGGTAACCGGGGTGGCCAAGAAATGGGGAAGTGTCAACTTACAATCCGGTCATCCGTGATATGTTGCTTAAGTAACTGTTTGACACATGTACCGATGTGAGTCCCGCCCTGCATAAAAATCGTGGTATCTAAGCCACTCTTTATGGTGGTAACGTAAACAACTTGGCGGAATTGAAAAACGTGATACACCGACAAGTCCGTAACATTCTCCGGATATGCTAAGAGCTACTTTTGAGAACGCAGTAATGCGATTTAACTTGCTTTCAGAAAATAGAGGAAGCCACATTGAACATGATTTGTAACACGGTTTAGAAACGACTAAAACCTTTTTAAACCGATGTCTTCATGTGTTATTGCGTTTAAAAATATTGCATACAGCGCCATTCCCCGCTGACGGTGAGTTTTGAACTTTCTTTTTCTTTTTTTTGCGGAAAATAAAATCCCATGACCTCCTGTAAACTATTACCAAGTTTGATAACATTCTGTCCAGTAGTTTTCCTTTTATGTGGCCATTTCAAAGTGAAACTTTAATTATAAAGACCCTGTATATATATATATATATATATATATATAATACATATCCTCCCAAGTTTGTTATTACAATAATCAACTCAGTGTATCAATTTTCACTCGATAACACATGATTTATAACACTTAAAATTTTAATCTAAGGGTGTCGGAGACCCAAACCATTCGACTGATTCTTGGGCTTACAGCAGCAGTTTGGTGTAGTTAAGGGATTATACTCACCAATCTTTCAAGATATGTAATTCTGTTTTCAATTGTTTACCTTATATATGGAACAGGGAAAGCGGGGTATTTTATACCTATTTAGTACCTGTTTTATTTATAATGTTTTATTTATATTTTTCACAAGCTTGTCGTAGAGTCAATTTTGATTTCAAATTTTCACTTCAGACCATTTTATTTTCACATTTGCTCTACAGACCATTTTCAATAAATGGTCCATCTCTGGTATTTATAATACAAGTAAATTAAAATTCTTTATGTATATGTATATATATATATATATATATATATATATATATATATATATACATATATATAATATACAAAAGATTCAACAATATTCAGACCAAATTTTACGAACAAATTTACGAACTAATTTAAACAGCTTATAATTTTCATAACACGCGATGCAGTTCTTACGATATAAGCAAAAGTACTGGATTCAAAAGAATAAGAAATAGTAATAAAAAGGGGATGCTTACAGGAAAGTATTAAACGGCTAAGGGGGATTGTGACCCCTTGTTCCCGGTTAAAGCATGCTTTGATTCCAAGGAAACACTCCCGGAATCAATACCTGCCCGAAGCACTCCTCCATCCGTCATCATATCAGGAAAAGCAAAATCCAAGGAGAGCATATCAAAAACTCGAAATCCATTACAATGAAATAAAAGAAAGCGAATGGAGGTAACATAAACGTCTAACAACCTCAATCAATTCAAACACAACAATGACTGAACTTTACCATGAATGGTAAGTTTCTGCGTTTTACAAGTATAATCACTTTTTGCGCAGTTAGGATTATATCAGTTCGTTGAATTTTGCATAAAAGATGCTATTATAGTTTCTGTAAAATGCCTCAAATTAATGCCTTAGGAATCGCTTAGGGTATTGTTGTTTTACTGCTTCACAAACTAAATTTCGTTCGCACATAATGCGTTCCTGTTGGGTAATATTTCCTCTTATACCTTTTTAGGTGATTGATAATTAAGTTGCGGAATACTTCTATACTCAAATTGGTATTCCAGTTAATTATGTAGTTGATGTCAATGTCAAAAGTTTTCCTTTTATCATACATTTTAAAACATATATATGTGTGTATGAGTGTGTGTGTGAAGAAAAAATTACATTACTGGACCTTTTAGTTTTAAAAGCTTTTACAAAAAGTCTAATCAAGCTTTTAGTTTTAAAGGTATACATAATAGCCAAAGCATGGTACCATTCATTTTATTTTGCAAAGTTAACTGATAAAGCATTTTAACTTTCTTGCATATGCATAAAACGAACACTTACACTATTATTACTTGTCCTCCTTACAGAGAATAATGTATAATGAAAGTATTATGACGGGGGCGAAAGTTGAAATTCAAATTCGAGTTCTCGATGGAGTTGCACGTTTCAAGCATCCTTGAACTCGAATAAAATGTTTTTGATATAGTGCGTATGTGTGCGTGTTTTTGTACGTGTACGTGTGTGTGTCAATGTGTGTTAATGTCCGTGTCCGTGAATCTGTGGACGCGATTCCTCACGAACAATTGGAGCGGCTTGAACAAATTTGGTACTATTAAATTTTGAAAAAAAATCATTAACATATCAGGGCATTCAATAATGCCAAAAAAATAATCATTTCATATATACCATTTCATTAGATGACGAATGATATACACTTTTAGAACGCTAGCTTGAATCATTCTCGGAATATTGAACGTTTTAAAAATACATATATAAGAAAAAATGTATAAAATTCTGTCTGTAACATTTGGCAATAAACTTGACCACATTGGAGAATAATTTATTGCAATATCGCCAATTTGGAGGTTTATTTTTAAATGGTGCAGAATTACAGAAAATGTCTCAAAATTGGCAAAATTGACGCGAAAGTTACGAAAATGATGTTAAACGTATGAACTCATTATTAACATCTTTCAATATATAGACATGAGACTATATTAACAGATGCTTTCAATTTTTAAGTTAGATTTACGCGAAATATAAGCTAATTTTGTACTTCAAAATCGTTTTGCATGTTTTCAGCCCGAAAATCGTAATATTAAAGTTTTCAAGTTAACGTCAAATACATCGTGCCGTGGATTTTGCACATTATTATTTCACTGTAAAAGATGTAAAGTTTTTACATTATGTAGGGAATGTCATGTACTGCCAACATCAGATACTTTTTTATATATTTAAACTGCGGAACTTTAGTTTATGGTTGATAATTTTTTGCTCCGCAAGATCAGAACAATATCTCTTCAGGAACAGAGGAGCGATACTTGCGGATATATTTCCGGGTGGATAAAAATCACTCAGATCAAAAAATCATTTTTTAAAGAAAAATATCTTCATGTTGTTCTCATTTTTTTGTTCATTCTGGATATTCACTTTCCCATACGTAGTATTGAGAAAACATTGTTTCTCCAAAAAATTTCGGTTTCGAGATTTTGATGCCAATATGTTTTAAGACCTTCTGGAAACGTTTTGACTATTTATGGAGTGATGTCCGTCTGTCTCTCTATCTTTGATGCCTGTGATCAATTTCTTGTGTACACAATAGCAGCCACAAATATTAATGGAATTTCAAGAAATTTTATATTTGGCTTTGTTATCAAAGCAGCTAGAACTAGATAGAATTTTTTTTTTAATTCGAGCGAAAACTTTGAATTTTATTCTAAATGTTATATATTTTTTAACATGGCAGCAGAGGACAACATTCGACATAATCATGCATAAAAGGAATTATTTGTGGCTCAATGACCACGAGACTTAATAGTTTCAATCATTGTTATGAAAAATAGCCGCAATACAAAGATTTTCTGTTCATGACGTCATTATCTCCTTTGTGAGTAAGTAACACACCCCGGAGGGAACTTTGTCAAGTATAGTATCAATCAAATGATTTTTTCAAGCCCTTTAAAGTGAATAGTAACACGCTATAGTTGTAATCATTTGGGCCCACGATACCGATTCTTCATTTTTTTTTCTTGTAAATATTAAACAAGAAAGATCAATCATGCATAAAGCATTGATTATGAAACGCTTTCCAACTTCGATGCAATTTCATTTAAACATTTCTAAAATGCGATACATACCTCGGTAATATTTTAAAAATTATCACAATACTGCATTAATTTATTATATTTAAAAACTTAAAACTTCATCGAAGAAAATGAACTTCATCCAAATGACGGCACTAAAATGTAAATTGCCTGGTTTAAACATCTCTAAAATGCGATACATTCCTCGGTAATGTTTTTAAAATTATCATAATACTACAATAATTTATTATATTTGAAAACTTCATTGAAAGCAACTGAAATTTATTCAAATGACGCCACTGAAATATAACACGCCTGGCTCTCTCTATAAAAGCAGCATTTCATTCATAACCATTTTTACATTCATTCCATTCATCACAATACTATAATGATTTATTTTATTTAAAAACTTAAGACCATGGAGGCACAAGTAATTAAACTCTATGCTTAAAACTTCATCGAAAAAACCGTCCTTCTCTCTGTAAAATCAATGAATATTTCATTCGTATCAGCTATGCAGACTCCATGAGCTAAATAATTTTGCGTTAAAGAAATGCAGTAATTCTTCTACAACTCATTCTACATATTTTGCTGTTTACATTTTCCATAAGTGAAAAATTGGATTCGTTGTAGAAATAATCAAATTTGGATGATCATTTTAACTCAAATATATTGTAATTGCGTTGTTTCAGTATATAGATGCACAGAATTTAAGCAAAAATAAAGCGGTTTTAGGACAGATGCAACACTAAATATGAATTAAAAAGAACTTTAAAAATCACGATTTTGACACAAGATGGATGCCATATTTCATTTTGAAGTGCGTCACGTGATTTCTTCATATAATGATCACGTGATCGCTTCATATAAGAGGTGTAATTATTATTTTAATTTTCATTTAAAAAACTACTGAATATATTTACTAAATTTTTTTTATATATATTTTATTGGATAATTTGAATATTTCTTAAAATTTTCGAAGCAATTTGTGAATTTTAAGCCCGCTTGAAAAATGTTTGAAAAATTAGGTCCCATAGGGTACAATGTATTTCATTTTTTTCAATCCGGGTTCAATACAAAACTAATTGGGTGATATTATTCATTTATATTCCCATAGATTCCACAGACCGTCTGAATAACATACTAAAATTTCGTTTTGATAAAGTCATTTTTACGGCAGTTAACGTGGTATTTGACAGACAGACAGACACAATGACAAAGTCATAAACATTTTTCAACTTTGTTGTAAAATGTTAAAAACTGAATTCTGATATGAGAAAGTCGAGTTTAGCCATACTCCATTTAATTTTTATATTGAAAACTAATTCAACACTGGGTATCAATAGGGATGTAAGATGTTATTAATCGAGAAGTTATATAAATACTGTCATCAACAATTAGGAAAATTTTAGAGTTATCTTGGTGGATCTGTACGTTTATAATATCACTGAGCATCGATGATATTTGATGTATGTGTATGCATGTGAATTAATTCTCAATAAAGTTGGATTAGTAAACATTGACATGCAGAACTTCAGAACAATCGCGCAAGTAAAGCTTCCATTTTACAAGCTATTTAAATTATAAATCTTATATTATCACAACACATAATGTTACATTAATTATCATTTCATATAATTTTTAACTTGGAGGCTAATATCATCATTTATAAGACGATTAAATATACCGATCTTGAAATATTTTATTTTAAACATCAAATATTATAAAAAGAAAATATTCTATTGATGAGTAATGATTTATTGTTCATATAATTTTATAAATTATACTGTTAATTTATTTAACCCAATTTTATAAATTATATTGATAATTTATTTTACCCCAATTTTATAAATTATATTGATAATTTATTTTATCCCAATTTTATAAATTATATTGATAATTTATTTTACTCCAATTTTATAAATTATATTGATAATTTATTTTACCCCAATTTTATAAATTATATTGATAATTTATTTTACCACAATTTTATAAATATATTGGTAATGTATTTTGATTTATAACTTCCTTTCAAGGATTTAAAAGCAGTAGAATTCTAATATAAAATGTCTAAAACAACTTCAATAACCATATATTCCATATACTATGAGCGGTTTCTGCTTGCTTTAATTATATAGACCAGCAAATCTTTCACTTATTTCTAAAATTCATTTCTGTCCTTGGGATATAACCAGTTTCTGCATCACACATGAATTTTATATCATGTGAAAATCCAATTTCTAATAAATGTTATAGAGGCTTACTTCGACAACTCAAACATGCTTCTCGATGCATTCTGGGAATAACTGGTTTTAGAATGAAATCCAGCGTTTATCATCAGAATGTTTATTTTCTGTCGGTCGAAATTGCTTCGAGGTCTCCAAAATAATGAATTTTAATGCATATATAGAAAAGCAAACAGCCTATCTTGACTTTCTCTGGATGAAAATGACGCGGCGGATTTACATTGGGAAAAGTTGGAGAATGATAAACAGAACATTCAAGAAGGATTTCATAATTAATTGAAAATTGAAATAGGCATACAAAATGCATTTTTGAACGATGTTCAATTTTGAAATTTATCGTGAAATTGCAATACAATAAAATAATAAATCACATTGTTAGAATTTAAATTGCGTATACTTGAAAAAGTAATTTTACCAGTCTGTACAGATTTAATTATGCACGGTACCATAAATTTATGAATTGTACTAGCATAGTTACCAACGAAAAACCCGTGGCTAAAAATAAATTAGACATATTGAATGTGTATCCATACCTGATAAAATGAAATTTAAAATAAATAAGAGGGTGAAGCAATACTTAAGAAGTTGATGCTTAATTATTCACTAAATACGGCTTTAAAAATAAGAGTATCAACCGTTTTTGGATGTAAAATACAATATTTCTCTCCAAGTCTGAAGCAAATGTTAATAACAAATATTTTTATTATTTAGTTGTTGAAATTAGCTCATAGCTTTTAAAACTGATTTTTTTAAATTTAGTTCATGAAGTTAGTTGATAGCTTCCAAAAGTGATTTTCTTTTCTTTATTTAAGTTATATTCTTAAATTCGCAACTGTTATTTGCTATGACAATTTAAAACAAGTTTGCCCGTATGGTTCTTGTTAAGTTTGTGTCGAAGTTAGCTAATTAAGGTTCCGATTCCGATTTTTCCTTCTTTCTGTTCACTAAGGATTCCTATTTCCATTTCTGGAGATGTCACTTCCGGTTTTCTTGAAAATTCACATGACTATACCAAATAAATGTACAAAATAGAATAAAAATTCTTAATACATCAGTCGAAAATGAAGTGTACACACACACCACTTCATAGCAACATGAAAGATTCTTCACAAATTTCCTGTTTCAACTGCAAATTTCCAAGACAGGAACCTAGAAGTTACGTTTAACTCGGAAGAGATACAGTGATGATGTTCTTCGTTTCTCTCACCAATTCTTACACATTTCGGTGTGGGTTGCCTTACACCTTTCTGGTAGGTCGGACGGGCTGGATCTCAACAACAACATTTCGGTGTGGATTACGTAACCCCTTCGTTGTAACACAAAAGTTTTTCAACACATATTATACATAATATATCAAAGTTATGTACTCATCAAATGTATCAGGTCAAGCTTTCAATTGAAGCAAAATTAAATTTTAACTATTTTTATAAATGTTAAACATATGCACATTCACCTGGCAATGTTACACACTTATATATCTAACTCTTGATACTTTTAACAAAATTTCACATTTTTGTACAGATTACACAGCATATTATTTTTAACATTTTTAACACAATTCCTTCCTCATTAATCTACCAATTTTCATTATTGATAACTTCATAATATAATACAATATATTTGATTAATCTTTACATGGTACATATTTTTATATAACACCAAACAATTTTTTTTTTAATTCATCAATTTTAAACGTGCTTTACATCAGACTCTTTAACACATTTGATACACTTCTCTTGACAACACATTTGACATCTTCCCTTTAACTATCATTCTTAGCAACGAATGTAAACAAAACAGATCCCCCTGACCTGTGACAGGTAATGAATGATCGAATTGTAAAAAGATCATTAGAGGACCCCTTTTCTTCTCCGAGACCGGAATTTCCCTAAACCGGAAGCGTTCAAAATTTTCCTTCGGTCCAGAGGGTAACCAGTCAAAGAAATGATCCTCGAAAACGACCCCTTAATCGATTCTGCTAATGACTGATTACAAGCCAAGCATCCCCTCAACTCTACTGTAAAGAATGACAGTGCATTTTGAAGACGTTTTCTTGTGGGACACTGAAGACTCAATGAACGAAGGCGCGCGCTCCAAAGGCTCCAACAACAAAGTATCGTAAACTTTTATTATCCCATTCGACATGTATATAGTAGACTTAGTCTATTTTAAATCTACATATCTGCCCATTATTTTATTACTATGTTCATTTTGTGCTACCCACATTTCTATAATAGAATGCTGTATGTGCTCTTTCTGCACGTAACAATAGTATTGCATTCTATAGCTTTTCTTTTTTAAACACAAATTTAACTCTATTCACTATAATTTATATATTATAATCCCCTATTTAACTTTTATTTAGTTAGGTACCCTGGACTAACTTTGTGAAACATCAAAGTTACCTTCCGGTGCCTTCTATTACTTGCCTGCATTTATCCCTTTTATAATAACTTTATTCAATATGTTAAATCATTTTGCTGTATTATATTATATATATTTTATTTAATCTTTCCATTCCTTACTGAGATTCTCTCTTATTACAATTTGTTTTTTATAATGCCTTCCTTCTGACTTGCATGAATTTAAAAAAAAATGTGAATTTTCTTTTTTTTTAATTTTAAATTTTAAAATCTTTGCTATTTAATTTGTTTAAGTTATTTTTTTTAACTCCTCGCTTAACACTTTCATAACTTTTAAGTTTTATATAAAAAAAATTTCAAAACAAACACAGGAATTGAATTCTTTGTCTGAAAACCTTTTATTTACTTATTTACTTTTATAACGCTTACTTAAAATGACTTCCGTGCATTATTTACTTATTTGAAAATGCATTTACTTATTTATTTGATTTCTTTTTTTAACATCTTATGATTTTAAACCCTTTTTATTTATTTATTTATTTATCCTTTTTTTATTGCAGATTTATTTACTCACAGTACTTACAAAATTTATCATATTTAATTATTTCAATTTATTTTAATCCTTATAACTTTGAATACTTGACATTTATACCATTTCATATCGTGCGATTGTTTATCTTCCTATCGCACACATTAGTATTTAATTATTACTTATTTTGACATTTTAGTAACTGCGACTAACATCTTTATCGCCGTAATAAATATTATTTGTTGCATTACCACACATGACATTTATCGAATCCAATTTTACTTTTATTTATTTCATAACATTTCCCAACACCTTATTCAGAATATCTTTATCACATTTTTTTGTTATATTTAAAACTGCCTAATCACCAATTTATATGACATTACTTACAGAATATATATATTTTATGTTGATTACCGTTTGTTTACAACGCTCTTCAGTTGCTATCTATCTCATCGATAACTTTTAATTTTTTTATTTTCATTCCCCACTGACATCTAAGTTCTTTATTATTTTATAACATATTTATTTATTCATTCCGTATTTATTTATCTTCATTTCATATGCATTTCACATTTATATTTATTATCGTGCAATTTTCCTCATGAATATTTACATTTTATTTTCATATCCTATTTATTTATATACATTTCATATGCATTTCGCATTTATATTTATTATCGTGCAATTTTCCTCATGAATATTTACATTTTATTTTCATATCCTATTTATTTATATACATGATTATCTAACCTTTCCTTGCGTTGTAAATCAACGACCAAAATGCTTTATTTATCACTCAATATTCCTCAATTACTTTTTTATTTCAACCTTTTTTTTACACCTTCTGTGAAGTTATTCATTTATTCACTTAAACAACAGAATTTATTTCATTTATCCTGTCACTTTAGCATTAATTTAGTTATTTGCTTTGCTTATACAATTTATATTATTCCTCAGACATTTACGTACCTAAGCGATTTTAAATACATTTCTACATTTCAAACTTCCTGCACGAGATATCGTGCCCGCGATTGCTTCATTGCAACGGGCGATTCACAGCTATTTTAACTGTTCATAGTTTAACATTTGACATTAAAATTGATTTAAAACTTTCGATTATTTATGCCTTTACTTATTTTTTGACATAAAATTTGTATCATTAATTACTAATCTCTAATATTCTCCTTTTCAGCTCATTTCTATTTTTTTACTTTACTTAATCATGTCTTGCAATTTTTTAAGTATCAAGACCCTGAAAATTCAACATTTCATGCCTGCCCCTGTAAACAAATTCAAGCCTGGACTGGCCTTTTACAACAATGCTTCTACCTGGATCGATTCATCTTTCATCTACCTAATTAGGTAACATATTTGATTCTACATTTCATTTTTGTAGATTTCTTTGCATAAATTATTTTTGCTCTATACTCTTATTCCATATCAAACATTTTTGACTTCATTATAATTTATATTATCATATATTATAGAATTTCTGACCCAAAAATTTTGGTACCACTACTCTTAAATTCTTTGAAATTTATACTATTTTCTTTTTAAGAACAATTCCTTCATTATTGCTTTTAAACATTTCATAACATTATCCATTTTTTCATTTTTAAAATTATTTCCTAACCAGATCATTTTACTTAGAATTATTTTGATGTGTTGTATTTATCTCTCTCCCTTCTTACAATTTTTCAAGTACCAATCATCATTAAATATTGAATTCTTAAAGCTTTGTGATCTAATGAAAAAATTTTGATCTAACTTTCTCTCATTTTGTTCATCACTGTTTTCAATTTCATTTGTGTTATGAATTTGAATCTCATTTAACAACTTTATTTTTTGAACAACATATTCCTTGTATTTGCTTTGTTTTTCAACTATTTCTGAATCTACTTTTAGCATATCATTTCCTTCATTTTCATTGTGATTAATATCCCTTATTATTTTATCATTTTCATTTTGAATAGTTTTACTAGCATTATTTGAATTTTGCATTTTTTGAAAATTAACATTTTCATTTTCATTTTGAATATTTTTACAATCATTACTTGAATTTTGCCTTTCTTGAAAATGAACATTTTCATTTTCACTTTGAATATTTTTAGTATCATTACTTGAATTTTGCATTTCTTGAAAATTAATATTTTCATCAACCAAAACATCCATTATTTTATTGTCATTTGAATTTTTCTTATCATTGTCATGATTTTTATTTTCCTTTTGAATTTCCTGCACATTAACATTTTGACTTTCAGTATTCGAAATACCCATTATGTTATTTTCATGTAAATTTTGCTTGTCATTATCATGATTTTTATTTTCATTTTGAGTTTCCTGAACATTAGCATTTTTCACTTTCATTATCCGAAACATCCATTATTTTATTTTCATTTGAAATTTGAGTATTTCCACCTCATGATTTTTATTTTGACTTTGAATTTCTTCAAACAATTTTGATTTGAAATTTGCTTATCATTATCATGATTTTGATTTTCATTTTGAATTTCTTGACAATTAACATTTTCATTTTTCATAACATCCATTATTTTAATCTCATTTGAAATTTGAGTATTTTTCACCTCATGATTTTTATTTTGACTTTGAATTTCTTCATACATTTTATTTTCATTTGCATTATGTATTCTTTGAATTTTAACATTTTTATTTTGCATATTTTCATGATCAATATTTTCAAAACTCTTATCAACTTTTTGATTTTGCACAATTTTGATATCCGTATTATCCTATGCTGAATATTTTCATTCGTATTTTGAACATTTTCAACTTTTACACTTTGTGCAGTATAACATTTTTTTTGATTGAATCTCACTTATTTCACCGTTACCTTTATATTTATTTTCATTTTGTACCTTTTGTGCTATATGACATTTTTTTGCGTGAATCTCATTTATTTCGCTGTCATTGTCATATTTTTCATCAATTCTTCTGCACTTTGCACATTTTGTTCTATATAACATTGGGTAGCGTGAATTTCAATTGGTTCTTCTTTCATTCTATATTTATTTCTAATGGTCAATTTATTTTTTCTCCAAGTTTTATTACCCCAAAGGGTCCCTGAAATCTATCTTGTAGTATATTGGGTTTATTTTTCTTTTTCAAACATACGGTATCTCCGATTTGCATTTCTTCATTAGTAATTCTTTTGAAATTTTTAATCACTACTTTCTCTACTTTCTACTCTTTCTGCTCTTCAACTTTCATACTTTTATTCAACGTAATTTTTACCTTTTTTTGATTACTTATTACAATATCAATTTTGTTATTTTTTATTACAGTTCGAATTGCACCAAATGGAAAAAGTAACTTGAAATTGAAGTTGAATTTGAAATTTCCAACGCTAACTCAGATAGTTTCATTCCTGGTGTCATTTTAATTTTATTTAAATTTGTCTGCTTTTGCAGCATTGCAAAATATGTTTTAAATTGTTTCAATAATATTTGTTTTATTTCATCCATTTTATCTGTTTTCTGACGTTTCCTTTTTTTTTTTGACAAAAATTCAAGCGCTTTATCTTTTAACCTAGTTTTTAAAATGACCACCTTATTTTCCTCCGACCATTCGGTTATCTTTGAATCATTTTCAAATTGCGTGATAAAAATTTCGACAAACTCGTCTTTCCTTCCATTAAGCACTGGCAATAAATTAATCAATCCAAAATTATCCATTTTACTTCTCGGATTTTCAATAACCCCTATTTGTGATATATCCGGAAACTTTTGTCGTCTAGAATTTCTATTGCTTCTCAAAGGCATTTAAAACAAAATTTATCCCTTCCAAAATCCTACTTAAAATTAACAGCATAAAATGCACTTTAAAATTACTGCACATAAAAAACTTCAACATGCAAACTAAATATTCTTAATATTGATCAATTTTTCAAACATTATTTTCAATTTCGTCAAATATATTTAACTTCTTTCATTACACTGGTGACTGTGCATATTTAATTATTAAACAATGCTAAAATCTGGTCATCACATGCTCCTCCATTAAATTTGTTCATCTCTTTATTTAAATTATTTTTATCAACCTTAGTATTATTTATTAAAATTTTCATTTAAATTTTGAACTCACACAAAAGCGTCACGGAAACCAAATGTGCCAACTAAAAAAGAAAGATATTTAACTTTAAAGTTATAATTAACATTATTATACTACTACGTTGTGTTCGCAATAACCCTCCAATTATTTAACTTTCGCGCGAGTTCTGTGAAGGAATATTATTAGAATAATATTAAATTGATTACTCCGTTTAAATTTTAACAATAAAACATTTTTGTAACAACATAAACACTTATGAATTCATTACACAATTAATTATTAGTTTTGGTGGGGGAACATGTGAGACCACTTAAATTGCCTAAACGTTTCTAGACCTAAAGTTATTTGAGGAACACATACCTTCAAGTCTGTCTTGGACTTTGATCATAATGCTGGCATCCGTAAATAGTACTAGCCATAACTCGTGGTGCTTGGCTCCGTCTCGTACTTTGTTGCACTCAGACATCAATAGATCTAGTCATTATTTTGGAACATTTGCGGAACACTCTGCATCTCTACTATTGCCGCTTTCTTATAATGTCACACACGTATCACACTTGTATCTCTGCACCAGTCGTTATTAAGTCATCGTCTAAGTTATCTGTATAAGTCTGCTCAAGTGTGCTTCTTAGGTCACAGGTTGTGGTTCCCCTTTTCTTGGGGGTGTCATTTACCCCCTTGCTTTCATTTGTAGCACTGAGAGTGACGCAACAAGCCCATTTTCCATTGGTTACTCTTTATCCAATGGAACTACTTCACAACTTCGTAAGGGCCCGCTCGGCCCCCTCTGTCTTGACGCTCCTAAATTTATGGTTTGCTGTAAACCTCGGAGCCATCCAGACTACAAGTATTGTTCGATGTTTCGGACCCAATAAATAAACGGCATAAAGCTATCTCACCAAAACAAATGTGAGATCTATTTCTGGTCTCACAGCAAGTAACTAACAATCAAAGTACTTTAAACCACCATTGAGACTAGAATTAGGACGAAACTGACTGCATTGAAAAAAAAAATGGGTGTCGGAAGCTATATAAGCTAATATTTAAAGTCAAGTATAATTATGAAGGACATTTTCCCAAGCAACTGAGAAGTAAAAAACTGACAATTTGTCATTGATAAGATTATCATAAGTAAATAAATGTTTCTTCCAGATTTAATGCGGACGTGAGCAATTTTCTTTACCTTAGAAAACAGAAATAAATGATTTTCAGACCAGCAATGCTGGGAAAATGTTGACTTAGATGATTCCTGCCTAACGACCATTCCGGAATGTTCTTCGATATGTTACTCAAGAGCTTGTTTCATCTGGTCTATGACACTGATAACTGAGTTACACAGACAACTAACAAAATAAATACCAGTTTTATGTAAGTGCGGAATAACGAATGAAATTAGAATTTATTACTGGGATAAAAAGATCTAACTTTAAAATTGAATCTTTATAAAACTCTAGAAATTTTAAAGCTTAAAAAAGAGAAGAAAGGCAAAACTGTCAACTTTTCATGAACGTAATATTTATCACAAGAAAGAGTGGAAAGCGGACTGTTACTGGTAAATTTTTCCAAAGCTTTATCACTGATAAGATGATTGAAACGCCTGCTGTTAGCTAAAAATTTCAAGAACTTAATTTCTGACGTTAAAGAAGATGAATCAGAGCATACGTGGACCGCGTAGTACACATATGTTCAAAAAGCAGCCACTTTCTGTTAGAGAGAATGGTTTAAATGAAAATGCGATGGCATAGAAACAAAGAAAGTTTCCTAAAAAAGAAGTACTAAGTGAAGAAATATTTCTGGAAAAATAACATCTAAAAAGGAAAGTTGATTGTTAATTTTAATTTCATCAGTAAACTGAATATGAATGTCAATAGAATTATTAAGTAAGTGGACAGACAGATCGAATGGATTTTCTGCAAAAATAATTGTATATCATGCACATACCGTAACCAGCATTTAAAGATAATTTTTTGAGATACCTTTTCCTCAAAATATTGCATGTCTAAATTACAAAGAAACGATAACAAAGAATTCCCCATTGCTACAGATTGTTTAAAATAATTGACAGTGAAAGAAAAAGTGTTTTGTACAATGCATAATTTAATCATTGCCAAAACTTCGTTAACTTCAACATCAAAGTAATGGAATTCCTTAAGCATTTTTTCTAAGCACAGAAGTGCATCTTGCATACGTACATTAGTGAACAAGGATTTGACATCCAAAGACAGCATCCTAAGGTTTGCCAGGGAGAAATCGTTGAACTTACTAACAAACTCATGAAAACTTTTTACAGTTTGAAAAGTATTTGCTTATAAGGGAGAAAGCGTGTTTGCTAAAAACAGAGTAACAGGATATAAAGCAGTATCATTGTTAGACAAAATTAGCCTAAAAGAAATAATTGTCTCGACTTTCGGCTTTATGGATGAACAGGTGAATATATGTAAAAGCTGTTTGTGACTAAACTATATATCTGTGATTATTGTAGTAAATTGTATCAAATTAAATAGTAATAAGCTATTCTACATACATTAAAAATTATTTCAATTTTTGTTACTTCAAGTTTTGTCTATCAGCTAATAAGTTGCAAATAAATTATATGCGATTCTTATTTGTGTAGTAGAAAATAAGTACCTATAGTCAAAGAAACAGTATAGAATTTCTAACAAAATCAGCCTAAGTAGAAATCGGAAATACACTTTTGCACCATTTGAAAAAATTTCAAAGATTTTTATCAAAATTCGCGAGGAAAACTAATGGTGGCAACAATTTCCCCAGAGACCTTTTGACAAGATGATTTTGTGAAAAATATGGCATATCTACGAAATAGAAAAAGCATAATTGCAAAGTATGCGTGACCTTCATTTTACTGCCTTAAATATAGAGACGGATCACGAATGGTTTTTCCCTTTCACATCCCATATATATGGTTGAAGTCGCACGCATTATATTTCCTACAAGGAGGAATCTTATAATGATATTGTGGGTATTGACATTTGAATTTTCAGAATTAATTAGAAACTAAATATGAAGATGACCCCCTTATGAAAACAAGATTCACAATTGTTTATAGTATACATTAATCAGAGTCTAATGATACATTTTATTTGAGTGTAAGACCCGAAAATCCAGAAAAACGATTGGTGTTGGGATTTTTATTCGGCCGATTATACATCGTTATTTTGGTTTGAAATGTGATTAGGATGTAAAAAGATACTGAAGAGAGATTCCAATATATTTTTATAAAGTTGCTTAAGACTGTTCTATGAGAATCTGTAGAATAAATATGTCCTTACACACATATATTTATTCTACTACCATGGATATTATTACATTTAATTTTTACAAATAGTTGTTTTTTATAATTTTTAATATTTTATTTAATTTATAATCGAGTATTCTAAAACAATATTCATTTTTGCATTAACACAAATATCTTTATTTTATACATTTATTTACTCTACCACTATAAAAACAAAGGAAACTTTAAAACTTAAAGCGAACGCTTTGCATCTAAAGTATTTTTTTCCAAATACTATTTCATTTGTTTGCTCTCTCATCCTTTTCGGAGCAAAATACATTCTGGGACTGGACATAGGAATGGAATTTCCACAAACACCGGAGGAATAATCACGCCTTAATAGTCATTTGCGTGTTAGGTCACGTTCTAGACTTTGTAATACTAGTTGAAACAGTAAATAAAAAGCTAACTTACGGTTGGAATGCAGAGACGGTACCCATAAATATCGACCTGTTTGTATGTTGTGCTAGACGAAAGTGGAGAAAAAATTTAGAACTTTCTAGATATAACTTTAAAAGTATTAATTCTTAGTAATTTTAAAATAAACGCTAAAGTGATTTATGGAATATAATTTTAATAGATATCACCCATTCCAAAATACAGTTCAATGTATTTTAATTAATATGATAAATTATATAATGTAAAAAAAAAGAATAAATAATATTGATTTATAAATATGTTACAGTCGTTTATTTGAATATTTACTTAGGCATTTTCAAAAAAATCGAAAATAACTTAGGTATGCTTTCATATTCATTTATACTTATATTGATTCCAGTGTGTTAGTTCTTTTGCAATACGCAATATTATTTACTGTTTCTTTGAATATTTTGGAAATAAAATATTTCATTGAACTGGATTTAGTTAGCACTTTCCAATGCGAATTCTAAAATGTTAAAAAGTTTTAAGTCATTCAATTTCAGCATGTCTACGGATTGAGAAACTTAGTCACAAATTTGTTTACTTCGTTTCTGAAAGTTCAATTAAATAAGCACATAAATATTCAAATTGCAAAAAGTTATAAATTTCCTTAATATATAATATATGTACATTTTTAATATGTGATTAACTAGGTATAAATCGCGTAGCTGGGCGTATAACTGGATTTTTATAATACGTAGCTGAGCATATACCCAGTTAATTATAATTCTAATTGAACGTGTACCTAGTTATTGACAAACACGTGTACGTACTTTATATTTTATATATTTCCTATTTTTACACACCTTTTTCAAAATATTAATAAAAATATCAAGAAATGTTTATTATACTTTGACTTGATCGGTAAATGCACTCATAAATGAGGATTAATTTTTCCAGACAGTAATGTTTGATGTCAATTGGAGTATGCGTTCAAAAATTAGGTCCTCTACAAATGATCGTTACAGTTTTAGCTGAATAATGATACTAATACACTTAGCACCCTCTTAATTAATAATACTTATAACAGATAGGGCATTTAAAAGAATAATTCATTTATATGAATATACATTTCAAAGAAATTTAAAGAAACTTGATCAACTTTTAATATTATAATCTGCATTTATGTAGACTCCACTATATGAGAGTTTTTTAATACATTTTGTTTGAATACTTAAGATTGATTTTTACTCAGGGCTTGATTTTCATTAACATTTTTAAATCCGAATTTTAAAATTTTAAAAGTCTTAAAAGTATTAAAATAAGCCTAAAAGTCTTGAAATTTTAAAGTCTTAAAAATGTAAAATTTTAAACGTCAAAGCTTCAGTCATTCACTTCACACTTTCAGTCACAACATGTTTAAAGATTGAAGAACTAGGTCAAGAATTGTTTCGTGTCGTTTCTGAAAATTCCTAATAAAAAGTTTAAAATATTCGAAAGGTAGAAAATTATATATTTTATTGATATATCATACACTGTAAAAATTATGCACACAGACTCCTTTGTATGATAATAAAATCCAGGTATCTTGTTGAAAGCAGATAGTTTCTTGTTAAATAAAGAATTTAACAGTAAAATTATCTTTGACCACTACTTTCAGCTCTCCCTGATTCATCTGGATTGGATTATTTTGACAATTCGGATCCACTACGATTATATATGACAACATAGCATTTTCCGCACGTGCCGGAGATTCAAACATGGCTCCTATGGATTTGAAGGTTGAAGAGTACATTGTACAGACACTGGTGGACCTTCTAGCTCTCATAAAGTCCTCTATGGGTTGAATATCTGTGTTTGAAATTCTACAAAATCTCTAACTAAGAAGTTTCTTATCTCAAAAAGCTCTCTGTATAAAACAGATGTAGTTATTTCAAACATTTAGTTGCAATAAAAAAGCCTCCCGGATTTGTTTTAGTGTTGTTGAAACCCAGACCGTCCGACCTACCAGAAAGGCGTAAGGTAACAGTTTGGACGGTCGGGAAGTGCCACCCAATTTAGACCGGAATCCAGTGGGGGAGGCATCCACAGGGACCGTACCCTCCACAGGGATTTGTTTTAGTGTGTAATGTGCATTGAAAACTGAAAATACCTATGCTTAATTTAAATAATATTTATCATAATAATAAAAAATAATTATATTGTATGTTGTTATATTTGCTATATATTGTATATTTGCTATTACAGTAAGCTTTTTGTTTATCATCGCAGGAGTTTTGGCCGATAAACTTTGTGGATTGTAAAATCTAAAAAGAACTGATTCCATCCAATTTTTATAAATGAAAGAACTGTTAAGATTTATCAAGTAATTTAGCATATAAATCAGTACCTATTTTTCTCAGGCACCGAAAATACGATCCCTTTATCAGTTAATATCCATAAATAACTCCGATTAAATAGATGCTTGGCACCTTCAGTGTTATGATTAAATCCTCTTGGAGCGGGAAAAATTGATACATTATTTGAGTTTTAATTTTTGTAATTATTTTGTATTTAAATTATTTTGTATTTATTGCAAAATTGATTTTTATACAAAATTTTGTAATTATTTTGTATAAAAATCGAAAATAATATCATTTACTTCGTTTCTTCATCTATTGACTACGAAAATTAAATTTTATGTGATTAGAAGAAGAAATCAATGAAAGATTATTTATTTAGCCAAGATGCCAATATGATGTTATTTAGCAAATTTCTTTCACCCTATGGTAAGTTGATACTAATAAAGAAAGTGTTATTGTAATAACATAGAAAACTCCATAAGCAGTGTTTTATTGATTTTAAATTAACTTTGGCTATAGGAATATTATTAAGAATAAAAATAACACTAAATTACTTATTAATTGTGGCTATTGTTCCGAGAATAAATGAAAATAATTAATTAAATGTAATTCGGGTAAGTTAATGCACAGTGTGAACTTTGCCTCATTTTAAACTATCAACTTTCCCCCAAACGACGACATCACATCTATGATACGAAGATAATGAATGATACGAAGATAAGGAATTAACAGATACAACAAACAACAGCAAAATTATCTGACTATTCAGTACCCAAATAAGCCCTTAGTCTGAAAGAATGCTATCCGAAAAATTTACATCCGAATTATTCAGAAGACTTCAAGAGTGGCACAAAAATTTACTTTAAAACAGTTTGCTTGGATAACTTTTACTTAAAATTATATCGCGTGACACACGTGTGTACTGAGGGTATCGATCAAAAACTTTCCCCATTCCGAAACAACGAAATTAGGCTTGTGTGTTACTGCACAACGTTTATTGTATCAATTTACTTGTGAATCAACTTGCCCCTGTCTCTCTTACTATATAAAAAATTATATGTAATAAAAATTGGCCTTGCCAAAATATACGTTTCAATTTTTTAGATGGAATTATGCTGTAATGAAAACATATTACTTAAATTTCTTTAGTTGTTACGTATACTTACATGGACATAAATATTGTACATAATTTCCACACATAAATATCAAAAATGAGCTCACATGATAATTAATACTCTTATCATGATCAGAAGTGTTCATTTTAATAATCATTTTATTAGAAATACATAAACTATTTATATTTATTTGTAAAATTTTACTTAATTTACTCTGGTTTTTAAATCGTGTTCATAGTGATATTTAATTTAGTCCATGTATGTTTACATCAAGTATATTTAGCTTATAAAAAGGCCAATAGAAGAAACCACAATCTCGTATTTCTTCATTATATATAGAATCTCCTATTGAAAATAGTATTGATTAAGTAACCAAAAATTTAATCTGTAGATTGAGGTCAACGAATATAGAAACGAAATGCATATTAATAGTCAAAACCTAAAAATTATAATAGTTAAATTATTTTGAGACATTTTTAAAGATTAAGTGTGAATCTAAATAATTTTAAATTTCCAGGTGAAATAATTAATAAATCATCCTGTTACCTTAATATATTTTACCCGCGTCTCCCCTACATAAAATATGAGGAAACCAGTATCTAATTTTGCTAATTTTGTGTTAAATAATTAAATCTACTTTTTTTAATCTGAGAGATAATTGTAGTCACCCTCTTATTCTCAACGGAATAATTCCTCCTCTAAAATGTAGTAAGAAAATTCACTCCGTTAATGACGCTGGTTTCAAGTGAAGTAGAGTGTTTCGCAAAAGCTCTTATCGTTTCTCATAAACAGAAAACGTAACTACACCGGATGACACAACCATCGACATTCCAAAGAAATTTTTATGGGATTATTCTGCAGCATTTTGGCAAGAGAGAGATAATGCTAGTTGCTTAAATTGGTGGCAATCTACACGTGCTTGATAGTGGAGAGCTCTATTTTTCATGTTCTTGTTTTATGACTCCATCTGGTGCGATTTCGGAGCTTGATATGTCAGAAAATTGCATCAAAGAATGCCATAAAAATTTTATATTATTATTATTTTGTGCAAAAAAGCATTTCGAAATTCGTGAAAGTTGCAAATTGCAGAACATAGAGTGCAAGAAATGTGTAGTAAGGTCCTTTGAAAATAAATAAAACACATTATTAAAAAAACAGTGCATTTGGTAATATTTCATGCCCACAGTATTTTCTCTACTTGCAGGTGAAAGTTGATTTGATATTAGTAACTGGCTTTGCTCATAAATAATACAGAGTAAATGCAAATCCCTTTCGCATTTGTGATGTATATGCAAAACTTTTCCCTACTACTATAATGTGCTTTTTGGTTTGTTTAATATATTTTATGTACATACAAAAGAGTTTCTAGTTTCGAAAGAATAAATATAAATTAAGAATTGCTATTGCTCCTATCTACAATTTAATACATTAATATTAGTCATGTTCTTTAAAAATTTCAAGTTTATGTTAACATTTGAAAGTTGATATTGCTCGCATCTTTATATAAAATCTCAATAATTATTAATTAGTTAGTCTAATTAGTTAGTCTCATAAATATTTAGCTTCGGAACATTACGATATTAATAATATTCAATTTCCTTAAATTTGTGAACTGCATTTAGAAGTGCGTTTTAATCAAAAGTGTGAAACAAAGCATCAGTCAAATTTTACCGGCTAATATATATTTATGCCCAAACTGACAAGTAGGATCCATCATATGATTTATTTCATTATTTTATTTTATTAATATTTTATTTTATTATTATTTTATTTTATTATTATTTTATTCTATTATTAATTTAATTTATTATTATTTTATTTTATAAGTATTTTATTTTACAACTATATATAAGAAAGTGCCATAATTCGTAGATTTTGTATGTAAACTGATCTGCATCTCAAGTCTTTTTGATTAAGCTAACGGAAAAGTTTAGTATTCTAGTTCTTATCTAGGTTCTTAAGGAAAAATTATTAAAATTCAACCTTTTAAAGGACCGTCTATTAAAATTGGAAAAGTTGGAGTTTAGGCATTAGACCACAAAAAAAAATTTAACTTGCACACTAATTAGTCCATCACTGAAATTTGTCTAAGATACTCAAAATTAATTTTACAGTTACGGTATCGAAACTATGTCCTATTATGCACCAATTATATAACATTGTAAAAGTTGGAGTTCAGACTTTAGACCATCAAAAAGAATTTCATTTTGTAAGTCCATCATTGAAATTAGTCTAAAATACTCAATATTAATTTTACAGTTATGGCCTCGAAACTCTGTCCTATTATGCAACAATTATATAACACTATTATATAACATTGTAAAAGTTGGAGTTCAGGCATTAGACCATCAAAAAGAATTTCATTTTGTAAGTCCATCATTGAAATTAGTCTAAAATACTCAATATTAATTTTACAGTTATGGCCTCGAAACTCTGTCCTATTATGCAACAATTATATAACACTATTATATAACATTGTAAAAGTTGGAGTTCAGGCATTAGACCATCAAAAATAATTTCATTTTGTAAATCCATTACTGAAATTAGTCAAAAATACTCACTATTAATTTTACAGTTATGGCCTCGAAGTTCTGTCCTATTATGCAACAATTATATAACACTATTATATAACATTGTAAAAGTTGGAGTTCAGACTTTAGACCATCAAAAAGAATTTCATTTTGTAAGTCCATCATTGAAATTAGTCTAAAATACTCAATATTAATTTTACAGTTATGGCCTCGAAACTCTGTCCTATTATGCAACAATTATATAACACTATTATATAACATTGTAAAAGTTGGAGTTCAGGCATTAGACCATCAAAAAGAATTTCATTTTGTAAGTCCATCATTGAAATTAGTCTAAAATACTCAATATTAATTTTACAGTTATGGCCTCGAAACTCTGTCCTATTATGCAACAATTATATAACACTATTATATAACATTGTAAAAGTTGGAGTTCAGGCATTAGACCATCAAAAATAATTTCATTTTGTAAATCCATTACTGAAATTAGTCAAAAATACTCACTATTAATTTTACAGTTATGGCCTCGAAGTTCTGTCCTATTATGCAACAATTATATAACACTATTATATAACATTGTAAAAGTTGGAGTTCAGACTTTAGACCATCAAAAAGAATTTCATTTTGTAAGTCCATCATTGAAATTAGTCTAAAATACTCAATATTAATTTTACAGTTATGGCCTCGAAACTCTGTCCTATTATGCAACAATTATATAACACTATTATATAACATTGTAAAAGTTGGAGTTCAGGCATTAGACCATCAAAAAGAATTTCATTTTGTAAGTCCATCATTGAAATTAGTCTAAAATACTCAATATTAATTTTACAGTTATGGCCTCGAAACTCTGTCCTATTATGCAACAATTATATAACACTATTATATAACATTGTAAAAGTTGGAGTTCAGGCATTAGACCATCAAAAATAATTTCATTTTGTAAATCCATTACTGAAATTAGTCAAAAATACTCACTATTAATTTTACAGTTATGGCCTCGAAGTTCTGTCCTATTATGCAACAATTATATAACACTATTATATAACATTGTAAAAGTTGGAGTTCAGACTTTAGACCATCAAAAAGAATTTCATTTTGTAAGTCCATCATTGAAATTAGTCTAAAATACTCAATATTAATTTTACAGTTATGGCCTCGAAACTCTGTCCTATTATGCAACAATTATATAACACTATTATATAACATTGTAAAAGTTGGAGTTCAGGCATTAGACCATCAAAAAGAATTTCATTTTGTAAGTCCATCATTGAAATTAGTCTAAAATACTCAATATTAATTTTACAGTTATGGCCTCGAAACTCTGTCCTATTATGCAACAATTATATAACACTATTATATAACATTGTAAAAGTTGGAGTTCAGGCATTAGACCATCAAAAAGAATTTCATTTTGTAAGTCCATCATTGAAATTAGTCTAAAATACTCAATATTAATTTTACAGTTATGGCCTCGAAACTCTGTCCTATTATGCAACAATTATATAACACTATTATATAACATTGTAAAAGATGGAGTTCAGGCATTAAACCATCAAAAATAATTTCATTTTGTAAATCCATTACTGAAATTAGTCAAAAATACTCACTATTAATTTTACAGTTATGGCCTCGAAGTTCTGTCCTATTATGCAACAATTATATAACACTATTATATAACATTGTAAAAGTTGGAGTTCAGACTTTAGACCATCAAAAAGAATTTCATTTTGTAAGTCCATCATTGAAATTAGTCTAAAATACTCAATATTAATTTTACAGTTATGGCCTCGAAACTCTGTCCTATTATGCAACAATTATATAACACTATTATATAACATTGTAAAAGTTGGAGTTCAGGCATTAGACCATCAAAAAGAATTTCATTTTGTAAGTCCATCATTGAAATTAGTCTAAAATACTCAATATTAATTTTACAGTTATGGCCTCGAAACTCTGTCCTATTATGCAACAATTATATAACACTATTATATAACATTGTAAAAGTTGGAGTTCAGGCATTAGACCATCAAAAATAATTTCATTTTGTAAATCCATTACTGAAATTAGTCAAAAATACTCACTATTAATTTTACAGTTATGGCCTCGAAGTTCTGTCCTATTATGCAACAATTATATAACACTATTATATAACATTGTAAAAGTTGGAGTTCAGACTTTAGACCATCAAAAAGAATTTCATTTTGTAAGTCCATCATTGAAATTAGTCTAAAATACTCAATATTAATTTTACAGTTATGGCCTCGAAACTCTGTCCTATTATGCAACAATTATATAACACTATTATATAACATTGTAAAAGTTGGAGTTCAGGCATTAGACCATCAAAAAGAATTTCATTTTGTAAGTCCATCATTGAAATTAGTCTAAAATACTCAATATTAATTTTACAGTTATGGCCTCGAAACTCTGTCCTATTATGCAACAATTATATAACACTATTATATAACATTGTAAAAGTTGGAGTTCAGGCATTAGACCATCAAAAAGAATTTCATTTTGTAAGTCCATCATTGAAATTAGTCTAAAATACTCAATATTAATTTTACAGTTATGGCCTCGAAACTCTGTCCTATTATGCAACAATTATATAACACTATTATATAACATTGTAAAAGTTGGAGTTCAGGCATTAGACCATCAAAAAGAATTTCATTTTGTAAGTCCATCATTGAAATTAGTCTAAAATACTCAATATTAATTTTACAGTTATGGCCTCGAAACTCTGTCCTATTATGCAACAATTATATAACACTATTATATAACATTGTAAAAGTTGGAGTTCAGGCATTAGACCATCAAAAATAATTTCATTTTGTAAATCCATTACTGAAATTAGTCAAAAATACTCACTATTAATTTTACAGTTATGGCCTCGAAGTTCTGTCCTATTATGCAACAATTATATAACACTATTATATAACATTGTAAAAGTTGGAGTTCAGACTTTAGACCATCAAAAAGAATTTCATTTTGTAAGTCCATCATTGAAATTAGTCTAAAATACTCAATATTAATTTTACAGTTATGGCCTCGAAACTCTGTCCTATTATGCAACAATTATATAACACTATTATATAACATTGTAAAAGTTGGAGTTCAGGCATTAGACCATCAAAAAGAATTTCATTTTGTAAGTCCATCATTGAAATTAGTCTAAAATACTCAATATTAATTTTACAGTTATGGCCTCGAAACTCTGTCCTATTATGCAACAATTATATAACACTATTATATAACATTGTAAAAGTTGGAGTTCAGGCATTAGACCATCAAAAAGAATTTCATTTTGTAAGTCCATCATTGAAATTAGTCTAAAATACTCAATATTAATTTTACAGTTATGGCCTCGAAACTCTGTCCTATTATGCAACAATTATATAACACTATTATATAACATTGTAAAAGTTGGAGTTCAGGCATTAGACCATCAAAAATAATTTCATTTTGTAAATCCATTACTGAAATTAGTCAAAAATACTCACTATTAATTTTACAGTTATGGCCTCGAAGTTCTGTCCTATTATGCAACAATTATATAACACTATTATATAACATTGTAAAAGTTGGAGTTCAGACTTTAGACCATCAAAAAGAATTTCATTTTGTAAGTCCATCATTGAAATTAGTCTAAAATACTCAATATTAATTTTACAGTTATGGCCTCGAAACTCTGTCCTATTATGCAACAATTATATAGCACTATTATATAACATTGTAAAAGTTGGAGTTCAGGCATTAGACCATCAAAAAGAATTTCATTTTGTAAGTCCATCATTGAAATTAGTCTAAAATACTCAATATTAATTTTACAGTTATGGCCTCGAAACTCTGTCCTATTATGCAACAATTATCTAACACTATTATATAACATTGTAAAAGTTGGAGTTCAGGCATTAGACCATCAAAAATAATTTCATTTTGTAAATCCATTACTGAAATTAGTCAAAAATACTCACTATTAATTTTACAGTTATGGCCTCGAAGTTCTGTCCTATTATGCAACAATTATATAACACTATTATATAACATTGTAAAAGTTGGAGTTCAGACTTTAGACCATCAAAAAGAATTTCATTTTGTAAGTCCATCATTGAAATTAGTCTAAAATACTCAATATTAATTTTACAGTTATGGCCTCGAAACTCTGTCCTATTATGCAACAATTATATAACACTATTATATAACATTGTAAAAGTTGGAGTTCAGGCATTAGACCATCAAAAAGAATTTCATTTTGTAAGTCCATCATTGAAATTAGTCTAAAATACTCAATATTAATTTTACAGTTATGGCCTCGAAACTCTGTCCTATTATGCAACAATTATATAACACTATTATATAACATTGTAAAAGTTGGAGTTCAGGCATTAGACCATCAAAAAGAATTTCATTTTGTAAGTCCATCATTGAAATTAGTCTAAAATACTCAATATTAATTTTACAGTTATGGCCTCGAAACTCTGTCCTATTATGCAACAATTATATAACACTATTATATAACATTGTAAAAGTTGGAGTTCAGGCATTAGACCATCAAAAAGAATTTCATTTTGTAAGTCCATCATTGAAATTAGTCTAAAATACTCAATATTAATTTTACAGTTATGGCCTCGAAACTCTGTCCTATTATGCAACAATTATATAACACTATTATATAACATTGTAAAAGTTGGAGTTCAGGCATTAGACCATCAAAAAGAATTTCATTTTGTAAGTCCATCATTGAAATTAGTCTAAAATACTCAATATTAATTTTACAGTTATGGCCTCGAAACTCTGTCCTATTATGCAACAATTATATAACACTATTATATAACATTGTAAAAGATGGAGTTCAGGCATTAGACCATCAAAAATAATTTCATTTTGTAAATCCATTACTGAAATTAGTCAAAAATACTCACTATTAATTTTACAGTTATGGCCTCGAAGTTCTGTCCTATTATGCAACAATTATATAACACTATTATATAACATTGTAAAAGTTGGAGTTCAGACTTTAGACCATCAAAAAGAATTTCATTTTGTAAGTCCATCATTGAAATTAGTCTAAAATACTCAATATTAATTTTACAGTTATGGCCTCGAAACTCTGTCCTATTATGCAACAATTATATAACACTATTATATAACATTGTAAAAGTTGGAGTTCAGGCATTAGACCATCAAAAAGAATTTCATTTTGTAAGTCCATCATTGAAATTAGTCTAAAATACTCAATATTAATTTTACAGTTATGGCCTCGAAACTCTGTCCTATTATGCAACAATTATATAACACTATTATATAACATTGTAAAAGTTGGAGTTCAGGCATTAGACCATCAAAAATAATTTCATTTTGTAAATCCATTACTGAAATTAGTCAAAAATACTCACTATTAATTTTACAGTTATGGCCTCGAAGTTCTGTCCTATTATGCAAAAATTATATAACACTATTATATAACATTGTAAAAGTTGGAGTTCAGACTTTAGACCATCAAAAAGAATTTCATTTTGTAAGTCCATCATTGAAATTAGTCTAAAATACTCAATATTAATTTTACAGTTATGGCCTCGAAACTCTGTCCTATTATGCAACAATTATATAACACTATTATATAACATTGTAAAAGTTGGAGTTCAGGCATTAGACCATCAAAAAGAATTTCATTTTGTAAGTCCATCATTGAAATTAGTCTAAAATACTCAATATTAATTTTACAGTTATGGCCTCGAAACTCTGTCCTATTATGCAACAATTATATAACACTATTATATAACATTGTAAAAGTTGGAGTTCAGGCATTAGACCATCAAAAATAATTTCATTTTGTAAATCCATTACTGAAATTAGTCAAAAATACTCACTATTAATTTTACAGTTATGGCCTCGAAGTTCTGTCCTATTATGCAACAATTATATAACACTATTATATAACATTGTAAAAGTTGGAGTTCAGACTTTAGACCATCAAAAAGAATTTCATTTTGTAAGTCCATCATTGAAATTAGTCTAAAATACTCAATATTAATTTTACAGTTATGGCCTCGAAACTCTGTCCTATTATGCAACAATTATATAACACTATTATATAACATTGTAAAAGTTGGAGTTCAGGCATTAGACCATCAAAAAGAATTTCATTTTGTAAGTCCATCATTGAAATTAGTCTAAAATACTCAATATTAATTTTACAGTTATGGCCTCGAAACTCTGTCCTATTATGCAACAATTATATAACACTATTATATAACATTGTAAAAGTTGGAGTTCAGGCATTAGACCATCAAAAAGAATTTCATTTTGTAAGTCCATCATTGAAATTAGTCTAAAATACTCAATATTAATTTTACAGTTATGGCCTCGAAACTCTGTCCTATTATGCAACAATTATATAACACTATTATATAACATTGTAAAAGTTGGAGTTCAGGCATTAGACCATCAAAAAGAATTTCATTTTGTAAGTCCATCATTGAAATTAGTCTAAAATACTCAATATTAATTTTACAGTTATGGCCTCGAAACTCTGTCCTATTATGCAACAATTATATAACACTATTATATAACATTGTAAAAGTTGGAGTTCAGGCATTAGACCATCAAAAATAATTTCATTTTGTAAATCCATTACTAAAATTAGTCAAAAATACTCACTATTAATTTTACAGTTATGGCCTCGAAGTTCTGTCCTATTATGCAACAATTATATAACACTATTATATAACATTGTAAAAGTTGGAGTTCAGACTTTAGACCATCAAAAAGAATTTCATTTTGTAAGTCCATCATTGAAATTAGTCTAAAATACTCAATATTAATTTTACAGTTATGGCCTCGAAACTCTGTCCTATTATGCAACAATTATATAACACTATTATATAACATTGTAAAAGTTGGAGTTCAGGCATTAGACCATCAAAAAGAATTTCATTTTGTAAGTCCATCATTGAAATTAGTCTAAAATACTCAATATTAATTTTACAGTTATGGCCTCGAAACTCTGTCCTATTATGCAACAATTATATAACACTATTATATAACATTGTAAAAGTTGGAGTTCAGGCATTAGACCATCAAAAAGAATTTCATTTTGTAAGTCCATCATTGAAATTAGTCTAAAATACTCAATATTAATTTTACAGTTATGGCCTCGAAACTCTGTCCTATTATGCAACAATTATATAACACTATTATATAACATTGTAAAAGTTGGAGTTCAGGCATTAGACCATCAAAAATAATTTCATTTTGTAAATCCATTACTGAAATTAGTCAAAAATACTCACTATTAATTTTACAGTTATGGCCTCGAAGTTCTGTCCTATTATGCAACAATTATATAACACTATTATATAACATTGTAAAAGTTGGAGTTCAGACTTTAGACCATCAAAAAGAATTTCATTTTGTAAGTCCATCATTGAAATTAGTCTAAAATACTCAATATTAATTTTACAGTTATGGCCTCGAAACTCTGTCCTATTATGCAACAATTATATAACACTATTATATAACATTGTAAAAGTTGGAGTTCAGGCATTAGACCATCAAAAAGAATTTCATTTTGTAAGTCCATCATTGAAATTAGTCTAAAATACTCAATATTAATTTTACAGTTATGGCCTCGAAACTCTGTCCTATTATGCAACAATTATATAACACTATTATATAACATTGTAAAAGTTGGAGTTCAGGCATTAGACCATCAAAAATAATTTCATTTTGTAAATCCATTACTGAAATTAGTCAAAAATACTCACTATTAATTTTACAGTTATGGCCTCGAAGTTCTGTCCTATTATGCAACAATTATATAACACTATTATATAACATTGTAAAAGTTGGAGTTCAGACTTTAGACCATCAAAAAGAATTTCATTTTGTAAGTCCATCATTGAAATTAGTCTAAAATACTCAATATTAATTTTACAGTTATGGCCTCGAAACTCTGTCCTATTATGCAACAATTATATAACACTATTATATAACATTGTAAAAGTTGGAGTTCAGGCATTAGACCATCAAAAAGAATTTCATTTTGTAAGTCCATCATTGAAATTAGTCTAAAATACTCAATATTAATTTTACAGTTATGGCCTCGAAACTCTGTCCTATTATGCAACAATTATATAACACTATTATATAACATTATAAAAGTTGGAGTTCAGGCATTAGACCATCAAAAAGAATTTCATTTTGTAAGTCCATCATTGAAATTAGTCTAAAATACTCAATATTAATTTTACAGTTATGGCCTCGAAACTCTGTCCTATTATGCAACAATTATATAACACTATTATATAACATTGTAAAAGTTGGAGTTCAGGCATTAGACCATCAAAAAGAATTTCATTTTGTAAGTCCATCATTGAAATTAGTCTAAAATACTCAATATTAATTTTACAGTTATGGCCTCGAAACTCTGTCCTATTATGCAACAATTATATAACACTATTATATAACATTGTAAAAGTTGGAGTTCAGGCATTAGACCATCAAAAAGAATTTCATTTTGTAAGTCCATCATTGAAATTAGTCTAAAATACTCAATATTAATTTTACAGTTATGGCCTCGAAACTCTGTCCTATTATGCAACAATTATATAACACTATTATATAACATTGTAAAAGATGGAGTTCAGGCATTAGACCATCAAAAATAATTTCATTTTGTAAATCCATTACTGAAATTAGTCAAAAATACTCACTATTAATTTTACAGTTATGGCCTCGAAGTTCTGTCCTATTATGCAACAATTATATAACACTATTATATAACATTGTAAAAGTTGGAGTTCAGACTTTAGACCATCAAAAAGAATTTCATTTTGTAAGTCCATCATTGAAATTAGTCTAAAATACTCAATATTAATTTTACAGTTATGGCCTCGAAACTCTGTCCTATTATGCAACAATTATATAACACTATTATATAACATTGTAAAAGTTGGAGTTCAGGCATTAGACCATCAAAAAGAATTTCATTTTGTAAGTCCATCATTGAAATTAGTCTAAAATACTCAATATTAATTTTACAGTTATGGCCTCGAAACTCTGTCCTATTATGCAACAATTATATAACACTATTATATAACATTGTAAAAGTTGGAGTTCAGGCATTAGACCATCAAAAAGAATTTCATTTTGTAAGTCCATCATTGAAATTAGTCTAAAATACTCAATATTAATTTTACAGTTATGGCCTCGAAACTCTGTCCTATTATGCAACAATTATATAACACTATTATATAACATTGTAAAAGTTGGAGTTCAGGCATTAGACCATCAAAAATAATTTCATTTTGTAAATCCATTACTGAAATTAGTCAAAAATACTCACTATTAATTTTACAGTTATGGCCTCGAAGTTCTGTCCTATTATGCAACAATTATATAACACTATTATATAACATTGTAAAAGTTGGAGTTCAGACTTTAGACCATCAAAAAGAATTTCATTTTGTAAGTCCATCATTGAAATTAGTCTAAAATACTCAATATTAATTTTACAGTTATGGCCTCGAAACTCTGTCCTATTATGCAACAATTATATAACACTATTATATAACATTGTAAAAGTTGGAGTTCAGGCATTAGACCATCAAAAAGAATTTCATTTTGTAAGTCCATCATTGAAATTAGTCTAAAATACTCAATATTAATTTTACAGTTATGGCCTCGAAACTCTGTCCTATTATGCAACAATTATATAACACTATTATATAACATTGTAAAAGTTGGAGTTCAGGCATTAGACCATCAAAAATAATTTCATTTTGTAAATCCATTACTGAAATTAGTCAAAAATACTCACTATTAATTTTACAGTTATGGCCTCGAAGTTCTGTCCTATTATGCAACAATTATATAACACTATTATATAACATTGTAAAAGTTGGAGTTCAGACTTTAGACCATCAAAAAGAATTTCATTTTGTAAGTCCATCATTGAAATTAGTCTAAAATACTCAATATTAATTTTACAGTTATGGCCTCGAAACTCTGTCCTATTATGCAACAATTATATAACACTATTATATAACATTGTAAAAGTTGGAGTTCAGGCATTAGACCATCAAAAAGAATTTCATTTTGTAAGTCCATCATTGAAATTAGTCTAAAATACTCAATATTAATTTTACAGTTATGGCCTCGAAACTCTGTCCTATTATGCAACAATTATATAACACTATTATATAACATTGTAAAAGTTGGAGTTCAGGCATTAGACCATCAAAAATAATTTCATTTTGTAAATCCATTACTGAAATTAGTCAAAAATACTCACTATTAATTTTACAGTTATGGCCTCGAAGTTCTGTCCTATTATGCAACAATTATATAACACTATTATATAACATTGTAAAAGTTGGAGTTCAGACTTTAGACCATCAAAAAGAATTTCATTTTGTAAGTCCATCATTGAAATTAGTCTAAAATACTCAATATTAATTTTACAGTTATGGCCTCGAAACTCTGTCCTATTATGCAACAATTATATAACACTATTATATAACATTGTAAAAGTTGGAGTTCAGGCATTAGACCATCAAAAAGAATTTCATTTTGTAAGTCCATCATTGAAATTAGTCTAAAATACTCAATATTAATTTTACAGTTATGGCCTCGAAACTCTGTCCTATTATGCAACAATTATATAACACTATTATATAACATTGTAAAAGTTGGAGTTCAGGCATTAGACCATCAAAAATAATTTCATTTTGTAAATCCATTACTGAAATTAGTCAAAAATACTCACTATTAATTTTACAGTTATGGCCTCGAAGTTCTGTCCTATTATGCAACAATTATATAACACTATTATATAACATTGTAAAAGTTGGAGTTCAGACTTTAGACCATCAAAAAGAATTTCATTTTGTAAGTCCATCATTGAAATTAGTCTAAAATACTCAATATTAATTTTACAGTTATGGCCTCGAAACTCTGTCCTATTATGCAACAATTATATAACACTATTATATAACATTGTAAAAGTTGGAGTTCAGGCATTAGACCATCAAAAAGAATTTCATTTTGTAAGTCCATCATTGAAATTAGTCTAAAATACTCAATATTAATTTTACAGTTATGGCCTCGAAACTCTGTCCTATTATGCAACAATTATATAACACTATTATATAACATTGTAAAAGTTGGAGTTCAGGCATTAGACCATCAAAAATAATTTCATTTTGTAAATCCATTACTGAAATTAGTCAAAAATACTCACTATTAATTTTACAGTTATGGCCTCGAAGTTCTGTCCTATTATGCAACAATTATATAACACTATTATATAACATTGTAAAAGTTGGAGTTCAGACTTTAGACCATCAAAAAGAATTTCATTTTGTAAGTCCATCATTGAAATTAGTCTAAAATACTCAATATTAATTTTACAGTTATGGCCTCGAAACTCTGTCCTATTATGCAACAATTATATAACACTATTATATAACATTGTAAAAGTTGGAGTTCAGGCATTAGACCATCAAAAAGAATTTCATTTTGTAAGTCCATCATTGAAATTAGTCTAAAATACTCAATATTAATTTTACAGTTATGGCCTCGAAACTCTGTCCTATTATGCAACAATTATATAACACTATTATATAACATTGTAAAAGTTGGAGTTCAGGCATTAGACCATCAAAAAGAATTTCATTTTGTAAGTCCATCATTGAAATTAGTCTAAAATACTCAATATTAATTTTACAGTTATGGCCTCGAAACTCTGTCCTATTATGCAACAATTATATAACACTATTATATAACATTGTAAAAGTTGGAGTTCAGGCATTAGACCATCAAAAATAATTTCATTTTGTAAATCCATTACTGAAATTAGTCAAAAATACTCACTATTAATTTTACAGTTATGGCCTCGAAGTTCTGTCCTATTATGCAACAATTATATAACACTATTATATAACATTGTAAAAGTTGGAGTTCAGACTTTAGACCATCAAAAAGAATTTCATTTTGTAAGTCCATCATTGAAATTAGTCTAAAATACTCAATATTAATTTTACAGTTATGGCCTCGAAACTCTGTCCTATTATGCAACAATTATATAACACTATTATATAACATTGTAAAAGTTGGAGTTCAGGCATTAGACCATCAAAAAGAATTTCATTTTGTAAGTCCATCATTGAAATTAGTCTAAAATACTCAATATTAATTTTACAGTTATGGCCTCGAAACTCTGTCCTATTATGCAACAATTATATAACACTATTATATAACATTGTAAAAGTTGGAGTTCAGGCATTAGACCATCAAAAATAATTTCATTTTGTAAATCCATTACTGAAATTAGTCAAAAATACTCACTATTAATTTTACAGTTATGGCCTCGAAGTTCTGTCCTATTATGCAACAATTATATAACACTATTATATAACATTGTAAAAGTTGGAGTTCAGACTTTAGACCATCAAAAAGAATTTCATTTTGTAAGTCCATCATTGAAATTAGTCTAAAATACTCAATATTAATTTTACAGTTATGGCCTCGAAACTCTGTCCTATTATGCAACAATTATATAACACTATTATATAACATTGTAAAAGTTGGAGTTCAGGCATTAGACCATCAAAAAGAATTTCATTTTGTAAGTCCATCATTGAAATTAGTCTAAAATACTCAATATTAATTTTACAGTTATGGCCTCGAAACTCTGTCCTATTATGCAACAATTATATAACACTATTATATAACATTGTAAAAGTTGGAGTTCAGGCATTAGACCATCAAAAATAATTTCATTTTGTAAATCCATTACTGAAATTAGTCAAAAATACTCACTATTAATTTTACAGTTATGGCCTCGAAGTTCTGTCCTATTATGCAACAATTATATAACACTATTATATAACATTGTAAAAGTTGGAGTTCAGACTTTAGACCATCAAAAAGAATTTCATTTTGTAAGTCCATCATTGAAATTAGTCTAAAATACTCAATATTAATTTTACAGTTATGGCCTCGAAACTCTGTCCTATTATGCAACAATTATATAACACTATTATATAACATTGTAAAAGTTGGAGTTCAGGCATTAGACCATCAAAAAGAATTTCATTTTGTAAGTCCATCATTGAAATTAGTCTAAAATACTCAATATTAATTTTACAGTTATGGCCTCGAAACTCTGTCCTATTATGCAACAATTATATAACACTATTATATAACATTGTAAAAGTTGGAGTTCAGGCATTAGACCATCAAAAATAATTTCATTTTGTAAATCCATTACTGAAATTAGTCAAAAATACTCACTATTAATTTTACAGTTATGGCCTCGAAGTTCTGTCCTATTATGCAACAATTATATAACACTATTATATAACATTGTAAAAGTTGGAGTTCAGACTTTAGACCATCAAAAAGAATTTCATTTTGTAAGTCCATCATTGAAATTAGTCTAAAATACTCAATATTAATTTTACAGTTATGGCCTCGAAACTCTGTCCTATTATGCAACAATTATATAACACTATTATATAACATTGTAAAAGTTGGAGTTCAGGCATTAGACCATCAAAAAGAATTTCATTTTGTAAGTCCATCATTGAAATTAGTCTAAAATACTCAATATTAATTTTACAGTTATGGCCTCGAAACTCTGTCCTATTATGCAACAATTATATAACACTATTATATAACATTGTAAAAGTTGGAGTTCAGGCATTAGACCATCAAAAAGAATTTCATTTTGTAAGTCCATCATTGAAATTAGTCTAAAATACTCAATATTAATTTTACAGTTATGGCCTCGAAACTCTGTCCTATTATGCAACAATTATATAACACTATTATATAACATTGTAAAAGTTGGAGTTCAGGCATTAGACCATCAAAAATAATTTCATTTTGTAAATCCATTACTGAAATTAGTCAAAAATACTCACTATTAATTTTACAGTTATGGCCTCGAAGTTCTGTCCTATTATGCAACAATTATATAACACTATTATATAACATTGTAAAAGTTGGAGTTCAGACTTTAGACCATCAAAAAGAATTTCATTTTGTAAGTCCATCATTGAAATTAGTCTAAAATACTCAATATTAATTTTACAGTTATGGCCTCGAAACTCTGTCCTATTATGCAACAATTATATAACACTATTATATAACATTGTAAAAGTTGGAGTTCAGGCATTAGACCATCAAAAAGAATTTCATTTTGTAAGTCCATCATTGAAATTAGTCTAAAATACTCAATATTAATTTTACAGTTATGGCCTCGAAACTCTGTCCTATTATGCAACAATTATATAACACTATTATATAACATTGTAAAAGTTGGAGTTCAGGCATTAGACCATCAAAAATAATTTCATTTTGTAAATCCATTACTGAAATTAGTCAAAAATACTCACTATTAATTTTACAGTTATGGCCTCGAAGTTCTGTCCTATTATGCAACAATTATATAACACTATTATATAACATTGTAAAAGTTGGAGTTCAGACTTTAGACCATCAAAAAGAATTTCATTTTGTAAGTCCATCATTGAAATTAGTCTAAAATACTCAATATTAATTTTACAGTTATGGCCTCGAAACTCTGTCCTATTATGCAACAATTATATAACACTATTATATAACATTGTAAAAGTTGGAGTTCAGGCATTAGACCATCAAAAAGAATTTCATTTTGTAAGTCCATCATTGAAATTAGTCTAAAATACTCAATATTAATTTTACAGTTATGGCCTCGAAACTCTGTCCTATTATGCAACAATTATATAACACTATTATATAACATTGTAAAAGTTGGAGTTCAGGCATTAGACCATCAAAAATAATTTCATTTTGTAAATCCATTACTGAAATTAGTCAAAAATACTCACTATTAATTTTACAGTTATGGCCTCGAAGTTCTGTCCTATTATGCAACAATTATATAACACTATTATATAACATTGTAAAAGTTGGAGTTCAGACTTTAGACCATCAAAAAGAATTTCATTTTGTAAGTCCATCATTGAAATTAGTCTAAAATACTCAATATTAATTTTACAGTTATGGCCTCGAAACTCTGTCCTATTATGCAACAATTATATAACACTATTATATAACATTGTAAAAGTTGGAGTTCAGGCATTAGACCATCAAAAAGAATTTCATTTTGTAAGTCCATCATTGAAATTAGTCTAAAATACTCAATATTAATTTTACAGTTATGGCCTCGAAACTCTGTCCTATTATGCAACAATTATATAACACTATTATATAACATTGTAAAAGTTGGAGTTCAGGCATTAGACCATCAAAAATAATTTCATTTTGTAAATCCATTACTGAAATTAGTCAAAAATACTCACTATTAATTTTACAGTTATGGCCTCGAAGTTCTGTCCTATTATGCAACAATTATATAACACTATTATATAACATTGTAAAAGTTGGAGTTCAGACTTTAGACCATCAAAAAGAATTTCATTTTGTAAGTCCATCATTGAAATTAGTCTAAAATACTCAATATTAATTTTACAGTTATGGCCTCGAAACTCTGTCCTATTATGCAACAATTATATAACACTATTATATAACATTGTAAAAGTTGGAGTTCAGGCATTAGACCATCAAAAAGAATTTCATTTTGTAAGTCCATCATTGAAATTAGTCTAAAATACTCAATATTAATTTTACAGTTATGGCCTCGAAACTCTGTCCTATTATGCAACAATTATATAACACTATTATATAACATTGTAAAAGTTGGAGTTCAGGCATTAGACCATCAAAAAGAATTTCATTTTGTAAGTCCATCATTGAAATTAGTCTAAAATACTCAATATTAATTTTACAGTTATGGCCTCGAAACTCTGTCCTATTATGCAACAATTATATAACACTATTATATAACATTGTAAAAGTTGGAGTTCAGGCATTAGACCATCAAAAAGAATTTCATTTTGTAAGTCCATCATTGAAATTAGTCTAAAATACTCAATATTAATTTTACAGTTATGGCCTCGAAACTCTGTCCTATTATGCAACAATTATATAACACTATTATATAACATTGTAAAAGTTGGAGTTCAGGCATTAGACCATCAAAAATAATTTCATTTTGTAAATCCATTACTGAAATTAGTCAAAAATACTCACTATTAATTTTACAGTTATGGCCTCGAAGTTCTGTCCTATTATGCAACAATTATATAACACTATTATATAACATTGTAAAAGTTGGAGTTCAGACTTTAGACCATCAAAAAGAATTTCATTTTGTAAGTCCATCATTGAAATTAGTCTAAAATACTCAATATTAATTTTACAGTTATGGCCTCGAAACTCTGTCCTATTATGCAACAATTATATAACACTATTATATAACATTGTAAAAGTTGGAGTTCAGGCATTAGACCATCAAAAAGAATTTCATTTTGTAAGTCCATCATTGAAATTAGTCTAAAATACTCAATATTAATTTTACAGTTATGGCCTCGAAACTCTGTCCTATTATGCAACAATTATATAACACTATTATATAACATTGTAAAAGTTGGAGTTCAGGCATTAGACCATCAAAAAGAATTTCATTTTGTAAGTCCATCATTGAAATTAGTCTAAAATACTCAATATTAATTTTACAGTTATGGCCTCGAAACTCTGTCCTATTATGCAACAATTATATAACACTATTATATAACATTTTAAAAGTTGGAGTTCAGGCATTAGACCATCAAAAAGAATTTCATTTTGTAAGTCCATCATTGAAATTAGTCTAAAATACTCAATATTAATTTTACAGTTATGGCCTCGAAACTCTGTCCTATTATGCAACAATTATATAACACTATTATATAACATTGTAAAAGTTGGAGTTCAGGCATTAGACCATCAAAAAGAATTTCATTTTGTAAGTCCATCATTGAAATTAGTCTAAAATACTCAATATTAATTTTACAGTTATGGCCTCGAAACTCTGTCCTATTATGCAACAATTATATAACACTATTATATAACATTGTAAAAGTTGGAGTTCAGACTTTAGACCATCAAAAAGAATTTCATTTTGTAAGTCCATCATTGAAATTAGTCTAAAATACTCAATATTAATTTTACAGTTATGGCCTCGAAACTCTGTCCTATTATGCAACAATTATATAACACTATTATATAACATTGTAAAAGTTGGAGTTCAGGCATTAGACCATCAAAAAGAATTTCATTTTGTAAGTCCATCATTGAAATTAGTCTAAAATACTCAATATTAATTTTACAGTTATGGCCTCGAAACTCTGTCCTATTATGCAACAATTATATAACACTATTATATAACATTGTAAAAGTTGGAGTTCAGGCATTAGACCATCAAAAAGAATTTCATTTTGTAAGTCCATCATTGAAATTAGTCTAAAATACTCAATATTAATTTTACAGTTATGGCCTCGAAACTCTGTCCTATTATGCAACAATTATATAACACTATTATATAACATTGTAAAAGTTGGAGTTCAGGCATTAGACCATCAAAAATAATTTCATTTTGTAAATCCATTACTGAAATTAGTCAAAAATACTCACTATTAATTTTACAGTTATGGCCTCGAAGTTCTGTCCTATTATGCAACAATTATATAACACTATAAACTTTTACTTTTTATGACGAGACACAAACCATACTTTATGAATGTCCAAGTTTTAAATACATAGCTCAATAAGTATTTCATGAAGTTAGTATGAATTTAAATTATCCGCACGTAAAAGTTCTACTTAAATATCAGATAATATCAACCACCATGCACACAAAACAACCAAATAGCCAACTTATTTGGGAATATGGTATGCTGTACGCAAATTTAACACTTTGCACTTCAATACGCTATAAACTATAAACTTTTGTGTTTTCTTCAAATTTAGTCACTGCAAACTTATGCTGACAAAGTAATTATATTTACTGCTCATTCAAATGATTCGTAAAATCATAAACTCATTTAGAAATATTTAAGAATAATCCGACTTCATTTTTTAAACTGAAGTAAATAAATAAAATACTGAAATAATATTTTCACCTGAAACGACGTTCATTACCGGTTTCAAAAAATTAAATTTATAATTTTCAATTTACATCATTTTATTTACGCGCTCTAAATCAAAATATTGAATAAACAAATTTTTTACCATGCTGTTACTTAAAAATGACACATAAAAAAAATCCTAGGAGAATTTGTTTCACTAAATAGAGTTCGTAGTAATTTAAAGAAATAGTATCTTCCCTCTGTATTCAACTAGTGCCATCTGTATTTCCATTTTGCAACTGAAAAATATTTAACTAGAGAAATATGTAAATGTTTAATGTTGTTTTGTCATTTTAGAAAAATAACAACCTGTTTTTATACAAAACTAATTATGCTTGGAAAGCAATGCAATTAACATTTTTTTCTCATTTTAAAATAAGTCAGAAATAAATGTATTATATTTTTATTATTAAAGCTGCTACGATTTATTTTGACATTTGCGTGTTGAAGTAAAGGTTTTATATAAAATGCTACGCCTTTCAAGACTTTTCAAAGCGATGGAGCAATTGACAATCCATTATTGCTGAAGAATATCGTACATAAAAAAAGGCAGCTGGTCATATAGAAGCATCCCCCCAACTTAACAGCTGTAGATATTCTTACAGTTCTTACATTAATCGAAACATTTCAGAATTTTATTCCTAAACCAACCCCAGTCGTATATTTAAATTCAATGGATGGGTTGAAAATATATATGCCAGTGTATTTTTACAAAATCCAAGCAAACAAAAATACCCGATTAATTAAGATAACCGAGTAATAATCATTCAGACAAAACTTTTCTTGGTTCATGAGCCAGATTCTATTCAAAGTATATATAACTTAATTATACAGTAGGTACATTGTTTTTGGTTTTAAGTGTTAATGTAATTTTTTTTATTGTTGAATAAAAAACATAAATTATTTTTATTAGTATACCCGTACTTTTTATAGATTAATAGAAAGGTAGGTTAAATACGAATGTTAAATACGAAATACTAATGTTAATTTTTTGCACAGGAATCAGATTCTTATGATTTATGTTCAGCTACACTCCTAATATGTATTATTATTTAAAAGTTTAAATCGATAGTATTAACAAGAAAGATCAATCATACATAAAGCATAGATTATAAAACACTTTCCAACTTCAATGTAATTTCATTTAAACATCTCTAAAATGCGATACATTCCTCGGTAATATTTTAAAAATTATCACAATACTACATTAATTTATTATATTTGAAAACTTAAACGCTCATCGAAAAAAATGAACTTCGTCCAAATGACGTCAATTGAATATAAATCGCCTAATCCCTCGGTAATGTTTTTAACATTAACATAATACTACAATAATTTATTATATTTTAAAACTTCATCAAAAACTGAAATTTATTCATATGACGCCATCGAAATATAAAACGCCTGGCTCTCTATAAAAGCAGCATTTCATTCATAAAAAGTTTCTCATTCATTTCATTCATCACAATACTATAATAATTTATTTTATTTAAAAGACCATGGATGTACAAGTAATTAAACTCTATGCTTAAAACTTCATCGAAAAAAAAATCGTCCTTCTATCTGTAAAATCAATGAATATTTCATTCATATCAGCTATGCAGACTCCATGAGAAAAATAATTTTGCGTTAAAGAAATGCAGCAATTCTGATACAACTCATTCTACATATTTTGCTGCTTACATTTTACATAAGTGAAAAATAGGCTTCGTTGTAGAAATAATCAAATTTGTGTAATCATTTAAACTCAAATATATTGTAATTGCGTTGTTTCGTATGTAGATGCACAGAATTTAGGCAAAAATAAAGAGTTTTTAGGAGGGATACAACACTCAATATGAATTTAAAAAAACTTTAAAAACCACGATTTTGAGACAAGATGGATGCCATATTTCATTTTGAAGTGGGATACGTGATCTTTTCATATCATTGTCAAGTGATCGCTTCATATAAAAGGTGTAATTATTAGTTTAATTTTTATTTTAAAAACTACTGAATAGAGCTGAAATTTTCTTGTATATTTTATGGGATAATTTGAATATTACCTAAAACTTTCGAAGCAATTTGTGAATTTTAAATTCGCTTAAAAATGTTTGAAAAATTTGATCCCATAGGGTTCAATGTATTTCATTTTTTCAACCCGGGGTCAATCCAAATCTATTTGGGTGATATTATTGATTTATATTCCTGTAGGTCCCACAGACCGTCTGAACAACATACTAAAATTTCATTTTGAGTAAGTCATTTTTACGGCAGATATCGTGCTAACGGACAGACAGACAGACAGAATAAACAAAGTCATAAACACTTTTCAACTTTGTTGTAAAATGTTAAAAATGATGTTACACTCGTATTATATGATTTCCATTAAAGTATATCAGGTTCAACCTTGTCTGTAACGGTAAACTGTCCATAACAATACTTTTAACGGTCCGTAGTATATCGTATTAAACAGATTTCACTCTATTATTTTATTATTGAAATTAATTTAAACCAATATATTTTAAATCCCTTCGCACTACAAATGAGACTTCCATAAAGACTTTTACAGTAGATAAAGCTTAAAGAAAATTTATATGCATCAAAATGTAATGTGGAACAGAAATTGTTTGTATATATAGTGTTAACCTCGCAATTATAGACGATGTTATTAATAAATCGGAATGGTAAATTATATAGCTTATATAGTTATTTTTACTAATCATATAGTCGAAGATTATGTTAGTTAACATTCATTGATTTTCTGTGTTTTTCCCTGATCTACACAGTTTAGGTGAACTGGACGACCTGGATAATAAATAAAAAAATATTTAACACCCCTCCCCGGTAGGCCGAGAAAATGGGAGTTTTCAAGGAGTATTTTAGACCTGTCAAAGCCCCCTGGTGATCTAGAATACCAAATCTTTGGACACTTACATTATCGACCATTGAACTGAACTTAACGTAGGCGAAATTATCGATTTCCCCCCAGAGGTGGAGAAAGTTATTTTTAAAGTATTTTCAGACCCCCAAACCCTCCCCCCGATGACTTAAAAGGCTGAATCTTTGCACACTTATAGCACTGAGATTTGAATAGAACCTAATGTAGTCGAATTCTAGATGTCGCCTCTTTTATGGCGGTTTTTGTAATGTCTTTGCAAAACCACAATCAGCCCCTTTGTGTCTTACAGGGCTAGATCTCTGCACAGTTATAGTATCGACCAGTGGACCGAAATTAACAGAGCTGGTAATTTGATTTTTCTTCCAGAGTAGAAAAATCTGACGTGGGCAGCACATGACTTTCCCTGCAGACGTTTATATTCACGTTCTCTTTATTTAATTAAATTTATTTCACTTTTAATTCAATTTTCGTTCTCGTTTGGTAACCGGACTTATTATCAAAGGTGGCGTAGAGAAAATACGAAAAACTAAAATATCTCGAGAACGGCTTGTCCTAGTGTAATGGGGTTGATCTTATTCTTTTCGTCGTTAAAAATTACGTATTAAACGAGCATTTAATGGATATATTTGATTATACCTAGTTCTTTAGTTTAGGTTTTGACGATTTTTGCGGGTCATTTTGCAAAAAAAGGCAGGTTATTTTTTTTTCGAATCGTACCAAAATCTAATCAGCACCAGCGTGACTTACGAGTGACTCATCTACCGAATTTTGTAAAATTTGGTTAATTAGTTTTTCAGTTACAGTGGATACAAGCTTTTGCGGGCCATTTCGCAAAAAAAGGCGGGTTCTTTTATCCCGAATCGTACCCAAAACTAATCAGCACCAGAGTCGCCCACAAGTGACTTATCTACCAAATTTTATGAAATTCGGTCAATTACTTTTTTAGTTAGAGTGGATACAAAATATGCACAGACAGACACACAGACACACACACAGACGTCACGCTAAAAATAGTTTTTCTCCTTCTAGAGGTCTCGAAACGTATAGATCCGTCGAAAACTCGAGTTGTGATTTTCGACATGATTCCAGTACTTTCCCTATACATTACCATGTATTGCAGGGAAAGTAAAAAATAGCAGGAGGGGGTCGAAAGCCCAGACCATCCGACTCATCCAAAGACATAGAGCAATTTAATGGATGGCCGGGCAGGGGGGGGGGTGTAAAGTATCTACAAATCCCTTCGATGTCCCCACCGGAGGCATACAAGACCGAAACTCGAGCCAATTTCCAATTGAGATAACCATTTTCGGCGCTAAGCACCATACATTGTTAAACAACATTTATAAAAAAAAGTTGTATTTCATTTATTTTAAAAACGTTGGTTTACCTGTCTTTCACATGTTTAAATACTAGTATCTAATGGTTTGTTAAATAATACCTATTTTTAGTGAATTATAGTGTCAGTGTCAGTGAATTTAAATATCACCCTAATAGCGACCTCGAATAAACAGTTTGTTAATTTCAATTTCGTCTGTCTATCTCTTTCAGCTTAATAAAAGTTTTATAACACCTTTCAAAGTTATAAAAGAATGAAATTGAAATTCACTTACTGAGTACGCAGTCGGCAATTTATTTATTTCAATTCGTGGGTAAATAAAGGCCTATATTATGAAAACTGATGTATGCCTTAACGTAAAATAGAAATCAATATATTTATGGATAAAATCATTGAATTATCAGAAAACATAATTTATTATATCTTTCTCATCCAGTGTAACAATACAGCATAAATTTTGGAGAATATTTTGACATATATCCTGCAGCATATATTTAAATCAAATGGTGATCAAATGCAATGCAAATGTTCCACTTGATATCCACACGGTTTCATCACTGCACGAGGAATTACGCACGTAATAATATATCGATTTCAGTTTTAATTAAGCATATACGGACACATGGATATTTGATATAAACTTTACATGATAGACAAGAAAATTCTTATGAAAGTGCTAGAAACTTATTATTATAATTTATTTGTCATAACTTAGTACATATTTACGTCTTATAATTTAATTTAAGCTTAGTCGAAACTTACTTGTAAACTTAGTTTCAAATCCACGCAAAATAAAACGAATTTCAATTTATGATTTTTGATGTAAAGGCTAATTTAAAAAATCTTAATGTGGGCCGCTCATGAATTTCCCTACTAAATGCAATGAATTTACCTTTCACAGTGAAAAAAAATGATGCATAATGTATGCTACGCACAATGTTTTTTAATGTTAAATTGTGCATTTGGCTTTTTTCCGGATGACAACATGTGAAACTATTTTGCCCAATTAACTTATACTTCACCCAATTGTAAATTGACAATTATCAATAATGATAGCATCTGCAATAAGCAATCTAGTTCATATATTAAAATATTTTAATAATAAATTTATCAATTTGGCGTCATTTTCACTAACTTAGCTTCATTTTTGAAATTTTAGCGATATTTTCGTCAATATGGGGCAAAATATCGCCAGGTTGGTGATATTTCATTAAATCAGTCACTAAATTCGCCAAATTTATCACCAAAAGTTATAGACAAATACGGAGAAGAGCATTTGTTGTATATAGATGACAGTTAGGGAATTGTTAGTCAACTTACAAAACCACTTTACAAAGTATAGTCTCTCGTAAATGGGATGAACTAGATCCACGAGAATGATGTTAAGAAAGTTATCGCATAATATTTCATATGGAAAGGGAACATACTTCACAATACTTAATATTTTTTCAATATTTGATTTTTTTTTCTTTTAATTTATTTGGAAGAAGTGCAGTATCTGGAAAACGATTCATGCTAGCGTTTTAAAATTTATTACAACCGGTTTCTTATTAAAATTACATCAGAAATGATTATTTCCGTAACGTTATTAAAGGTTTTGTCTTCTGGTGATTTTTTCAAAATTTCATTCGAAAATTTGGGTATTTTCTGAACATTTGATAACGTTTAAAAACAATAGATTTCCGGTATTCACGGATTGTAATTTTTGTACCAAATTTTGTTCAAAACGCTTCCTTCGTTTATGGGATAGCGTCTCCACAGACTCACGGATACACAGACACACAAACATCACCTCAGAAACGATAGACCATTGACCATCGGCAATTGACCATTATATATTTCGTAAGATAAATTATTTAAGGAAATCATGTAACATATAAGTAACAAGATTTTAACTAGAAAAAGTTGGAGAGAATTCTGACAATCAACTGAAGGTGAAATGCATTTAAACCTATTTAATGACTTGTTAAAGAATGATATAATAACAAGAAAGATCAATCATGCTTAAAACATTGATTATGAAACACTTTCCAACTTCAATGCAATTTTATTTAAACAAGTCTAAAATGCAATACATTCCTCTGTAATATTTTGAAACTTATCACAATACTGCATTAATTTATTATATTTGAAAACTTAAACCTTCATCGAAAAAAATGAACTTCATTCAAATGACGGCATTGAAATATAAATTGCCTGGTTTAAACATATCTAAAATGTTATACATTCCTCGGTAATAGTTTTAGAATTATCATAATACTACGATAATTTATTATATTTGTAAACTTCATCGAAAACAACTGAAATTAATTCAAATGACGTCATAGAAAAAATAACACGCCTGGATCTCTCTATAAAAACAGGATTTCATTCATAACTTTCTCCCATTCATTTCATTCATCACAATACTATAATAATTTATTTCATTTAAACATTTTGTTTAAGACCAACGAGCTACAAAAAATTAAACTCTATGCTTGAAACTTCATCGAAAAAAATCGTCCTTCTCTTTATGAAATCAATTAATATTTCATTCATATCAGCCATGCAGACTCCATGGACTAAATTATTTTGTGTTAAAAAAATACAGGAATTCTATATATATACATTCTATATATTTTGCTGTTTACATTTTACATAGGTGAAAAATTGACTTAGTTGTAGAAATAATCAAATTTAGATGAGCATTTAAACTCAAATATATTGTCATTGCGTTGTTTCAGTATGTAGATGCACAGAATTTAAGCAAAAATAAAGTAGTTTTAGGACGGATACAACACTCAATATGAATTAAAAAGAACTTAAAAAAATCACGATTTTGAAACAAGATGGATGCCATACATCATTTTGAAGTAGGTCATGTGATCGTTCTATATCATGGTCACGTGATTGTTTCATATAAGAGGTGTAATTATTATTTTAATTTTTATTTAAAAAACTACTGAATATATTTCACTGAATTTTTTTTTTATATATTTTATGGAACAATTTGAATATTACCTAAAGTTTTCGAAGCAATTTGTGAATTTTAAATCCGCTTAAAAAATGTTTGAAAAATTAGGTCCCATAGGGCTCAATGTATTTCATTTTTTCGACCCGGGTTCAATCCAAAACTAATTGGGTCATATTATTCATTTATATTCCCATAGGTTCTACAGACCGCCTGAACAACATACTAAAATTTCATTTTGATTAAGTCATTTTTACGGCAGTTATCGTGCTAACGGACAGACAGACAGACAGAATGAACAAAGTCATAAACACTTTTCAACTTTGTTGTAAAGTGTTAAAAAAAGAGAAACAACATAATGGGAGATTAAAATTCTACCTATAAATGAACGTTGATGCATATGAGTGCAGAGTAGGATATGGTCATTGATACGTACTGATACACATGCTATTTCCAACTAGAATTCGATTATTTGAACAGAATTTTACGTATTAAGAATATTGTATAATGTATATTATATATTTCAACTGCGTTTAATTGAAAAGTTTTGTAAATATAACTCAGCATTATAAGCGTGTTTCTCAATTTTTCGAGTAAAACTTTCTAAGGCACGGTAGTGCATGTTCGTTTAATGAAAATCCAAGCATAGCAGAAACGGAAACTAATCTCTTGTAATAGTGGCGTGACAATCGAGGATGGGGAAAGTAAGGGCGGCGCGTTACAATTTTTGTTACGCACGCCAGTGGAGGCAGCGGAGTTATTCCAGGTGAAATGAGCACAGCTGGTTACCCAACCATTTTATTATTATTTTAAATTCCTACCATAGTTAGTACCATTTGTGTGTAAACCAAAATAATTTTAATTTTCTTTTATTTGCCACCAGTTTTGATCTAGGCCTATTTTTACTAGCCTGTGTGGGTCAAAAGTTGGATTTTCTGGGGTTCGCGAAAATTACTATAACGCTATAACTATCTAAGATAAATTTAAATTCAGCAAATATGAATTGCAAAATCGTCATTGCCATGTGACTATAACTCCAAAAAAATTAAAAACCAGGCACTAATATTTATTCCTCACAAACCAGAGAAAGACAGCTTTTAGCTTATAAAAAAATCCATTTTTAAAACCGCTTTCTATCTTTTTCTTTAACACTAAACTTGACAAAAATAAAAAAATGCATATTTCGCAGTCAAATATCTTGAAATGGGGACCCAAAAAAAATTAATTTTTTTTGTGCTGACTACTCTATTGTTAACCTATATGTGGTATTACTTTCCTTTTGTTGTTCAGTATAGTTTTAGAATTATGAGGGCTCAAAATGTGGTAGGAAAGTAATCTTAATATAAACAAAAACGTATGCATTCAGTCTATTGTAATGGACAAATGTACTTTTATATACCATTAAAAACAATTAGATATATTATATTTTAAAATGTGATTTATTGAACATACCTTACTTGTCATAATTCATGAAAGATTTCACCCCTGTCTTAAAAGCAAAACAAAAATTTCGTATCTGAGGATTCAACATTCGTTAATCAAATTATATTTGATGTACATGTGTGCTCTTTCTATTTAAGAGTCAAATTTATTTGCCCTGCATTATTATACATTTTATTATTTACTAGTAGTATCCCGTTCTTTGTACGGATTATATAATATAAAGAGACTTCAAATCTACAATTATGTGCAAATTCGTATAGTAATCTAAATGGCATCGTTATTCAAAACATTCTATTTTCCTAAAAAGAAATATAAGAACCTCTGTTATCGTTATATAAAATTATCTTCACAGGCAGATGAAAACGCCAAAATCGTATTAGAAGATAAACCCGTGCCATATTTATTCTGTTTCAAAAATTGGTTACACTCAATATATGAGTTTGAAAAATGTTTTCCCTTGTTGGATGTTTGTTCGGGTGACAGCATGTAAAACTGTTTCTAAGTACCCAATTAACTTATATTTCATGCAACTCTAAATTGACAATTATAAATGTAGATAGCATCCTCAATAAGCAATATAGTCCATATCTTAAAATATTTTATAAATTAATTCATCAATTTAGTGTCATTTTCGTGAAATTGGCGTCATTTTTGAAATTTTGAAGAAATTTTCGTCAATCTCGGGTGAAATATTGCCGAGTTGGTGATATTTCGTTAGATTAATCACCAATTTTGCCAAATGTATCGCCATTCATTACAGATAAACGGAGAGAAAGGATATTCATTTTATATAATACAAGAAAGTATGCCCGTTGTATAACGGAATGCAAAATTTACAAAATACTACCTCCCATCGACATAATTTTTATCACTTTTACGTCATTTCAGTCAATTTGACAACATTTAAAAAGTCGCCAGGTTGGCGACATCCATCCAATTTTTTTAAGATATTGAATTTTCATCAATTTGTTGTCAATTTCATGGATTTATCGCCATTTCTATCAATTTGGCGACAATTTTATCAGCATTTTCATCAAATTCGCAACGTTTATAACAATTCATCGAGTTTGCGATGTTTCGCCAAGTTCGTCATCAAAATTTTACCAAGCGTTAAGGGCGAAGAAATAGGTTAATCAAATAATAGACAAATGACTATATTAACGTATTGTTAGGCGTCAAAAGAAACTACACGCAGAGTATCTTCTGTCTTGAATGGAACGAGAATAATGTTAACAAATTTATCTCATAGTAGTACATATGAAAAGTGAACATATTTCATAATATTTAATATTTTATTTTCATTTTATGTGATTTTTGATAAATTTATTTGGAAAATGCGATATATCTCGAGAACGGTTCATGCTTGCGTTCTATAGTTTATGTTAATCATTTTCTAATGATAAATTGCATAATAAATTATTATTTAAGTAACTTTATTTGATTTTTGATGATTTTTTCGAAATCTCATTCGAAACTTTGCAAGTCTTACGAATATCCGTTTGCATTTAAAGCAACAAGCTTCCAATATTCACTGATTGCATTTTTTGTACAAAATTTCTTTTAAATCTCACCTTTAGTTCTTGAAATATTGTCTCCAGACACACACACACACACACACACACACGTACATACATCACCTCAAAATCGTTCGATCTGTGATCAGGGCTGCTTGAAACGTGCCCTCCCGTCGAAAACTCGATTTCGAATTTTCGATCCTTCACAATACTTTCCTTATACATTATACCATGTATATAAGGAAATTAATAACCAGTGGTCTCGAATTAAAAAAATTTCAATATAACTGAAATTTTATTGCAAGTTAAAAAATGAAGTGCAGTATTATAATTTAAAAGGTTGTTTAAAATTGATCGCAATGGGTAGGATTTAATAATAAAGATATATACTGAACACTTGTGAGCCACCGATAAAAATAACGAACACTCTTACTAGATACATGCAAAAAGTATGAATGCGACACGAGTCATAAAACTTAGAAAGATATGCTTGGAGTTAGTATTTTTATTAACTTGCAGAACATTCAGATACGACTCTGAGGTAACAAGAAGCAGATCAATGAAAAGTTTTATTATGCCTCTTTTTTATCAAAACACAATAAAGTATTAATGTACCCACATTTATATTTTAAATTGATTCCTTAGAATAGGTATATTCGAGAAAACTTCATTTTCTCAAACTCCATTTCATTCCGTTATCAATTTCGTGCTCTTTAACTGTTTATTTTGTTACGACGCTAAAATAAAATAATAAAAAATAGCATTTGCAACACTCTCGGTACTGAATACATTCGCTACTTTGTTTTATTTTGTTGATTTCACTTTAGATTATTTTCCGGAAGACATTTTCTTAGTAACTGAAAACACCGACTTCATTTCAAATCTTGAACTCGATAACGCAGATGAGTGAAATTTCTTATTTACTCCCCTTGGCCACAGTACGTGATAGTCACAAAAGAAACAGATTTCATTTTCTCGCTGGCACGGAAATATAGATATTTCTCATTTTCACTGAATGCATTTTCGTTCATTCACGGAAACCTCTTGAAGATAAGGTTTTGATTTTCCTGGAGAGCCTTATGCAACGCTTGTTTCAGCTTGGGAAACTTAATCGTATCTTTCATAATGAAGTTTAAAAATATAAAAATTTCCGGTAGACGCAGATCAGAGCCGAAAAAAGTTATTCTGTATCATTATTGCACCATTTCTGAGCAGCAATTTTAAAGGATTGCTCTGAGGAGAAAAAAGAACCTTTCAGTTTATAATATTGTTTTCATATTTTGTGTATTCTTCTTTTGAGAACCGAAAGATTTATGATATTCAGATCTCCCTTAGAGAGGGGGATTCAATATCTGCGCCTTATGGTAGTACATCGATGCAGAGTATGCACCCGTCGGAAAGCCCTACGATTGTGGGACCGGCAACATATTGAGGAAACTGTAATCTGCTTAAATTTAAAATTTTCTCAAAGAATTTTAAGTAATCTTAACATATATTATAGCACCTTATACAACTGTACATGGACATTTTATATTTATTTGAAATTTTTTGCTTCGAGCACTGGTAAAATTAATTTCAAAAACTTATAAACTTACCTGAATATGAATCTAAATTAATTGTCTCATTAAAATCCGTTCATTCATTATTTTCAAATATAATTATAATTCGTTATAATTCACTAGCTTCAAAATAAAACTTTTACAGGGCGTTCTGTTAATATGAAAACTCCAGCTGTAAATATAAATTTCATATATTACCACACCAGTTCATCATATGAATTCAAATTCATACAGGAGCATGTTACATTTATTTTTCCACCTATGTGCGTTCAATAACAAAAACATTTATATTCAAACATACACTTGTTTATGGCCATGCTGATTACACATATTCTATAATGTCCTTGCACACTAATCTTACGATATTAGAACCATCTTTCTTTAGATCCCAGCTGTTTCCGGATCCCGAACACAGTGCGATTCTTTGCGATTAAAAATTCAAAAATTGAAACTTTACATTGTAATGATTTTCAATCATGATGGTACAAATGCATAAACATAGTACTTACTGTGTTGAAAATGCATAAGATAATGAATTCGTCGACGATAATGAATTAGATTTAGAGATTAATTTTTCTTCTTAAGTTAAAAAAATTAGACTGAATATAATATTGGAAACTTCACATTTTCATCAATAGTTATATGATGCAACGTTAAATAGGAGACAGTGATACCATTTGAATTTCACCAAGCCAAAGTATGTACAGTCGTCCAAATAAAAATTCGAATACCAGTCATTAATACGGCTCCTTAGGTCGTACAGTTAAACCGAAAGTATCATTAGACTCGGAATAATATTTACTACATAAATAAATATGTTCTAATTTGCATAAGAAATTTATTCATATCTATTTTCTCAATTTTTCCGAAAATGCAGTCGCAACACCTCTTTTTTATGCCATCATACGATTCCTCGTATCGAAATTGTGCAAAATGTAAAATCACTTGCGATTCGGACTAAAAATACCGGAGATACACGGGTCACGCACACTTTGCAGTTTTATATTTTCCATTTCATAGATGTGGCACATTATGTGCAAAAGAATTTTTCGAAAACATGTGAGATCCAAAACCAGTGAATTTCTTCGGCAGCGAAACTGACATTTCTATTCATCATTATGTTAAGTTTAAATGAGGTTTAAAGAAACCCAAAATGTAGAGCCAACGGGGCCACCATTAATTTTTGTCACGAATTTCAGTAAAAATCATCGGCATTTTATTTGAAACTTCCAAAACAGTTTAATTATTACTTATTTTAATTATTACTGATTTAATTAGAAATTCTATAGTGTTTTTTCACTATGGACTTTTACTTTTCTAGCAAACAAATGCATATCGGATTATAACATTAAACGACATTAAAGCATTTTTGTTGATCGTTTTGCTTTGCCTACAATACATGGTAATGTATAGAGAAAGTATTGGAGTCGTGACAAAAATCACAACCCGAGTTTTTGACGCATCATTACGCTCCGAGCGCTCTAGAATTGCTCGTTAGCGTAACATCTATATGTGTGTCTATGCGTTTGTCTATCTGTTCATTCACTCTAGCTGAAAAACTAATTGATGAAATTTTTAAAATTTAGTATTTAAGTCCCTTGTGGGTAACCCTAGTTCTGCTTAAAATTTTGTAAAATACGAAAAAGAAATCCGACCTTTATTTATTGCGAAATGACCCGCAAAAATCATCAAAATATAAATTAAATGACTAAAAGTGTTGAAATATATTCATTAAATACGTATTCTTCATATTCACGACGAAGCGAATAAAACCAACCCGATTACGGAAGAAGGAAGCGTTATTGAAATATATAAGTTTTTTTTTTAATTTTGACGATCTGAAGATGTTTTAAAATGCATTAAGTGTATAAGAATGCAAAAATGCATTAAAAATTCTAATTGTATGCAATATTAAATAAGAATTATTTAATATTATATCCAATTTGAAATTCTGAAACAATTCTTAATTTAATGCATCATGAAATACAAAATCAGAAAATGAATTTGAATGTATAGAGCAAGTCATATGTTGCCTATATCAGATTTTTTCGTGCCAGGCGCATAATTTGTTTAAAAGTATTCACTAAAGGACAAAACTTAACATAATTCCTAATGTACACAGAGAAGCTCAATACTTTTTAATTTATTACAACTTACTATAATCACTAATATACTATATATAATTTAACACAACTTACTAGAATCGGTAATGTATAATTTAATCACAAATACCTTTTAAATGTATTCACCTATTTACCCATAAACAACCATGGAATGTCTGACTTGAAGAGCACGGCTAATTTGTCTAAAGCTAAGAGCCGATTCATAAAAGCTGATAATTTAGCCTTTGAACGTTTTATCTAATTGTCGTGGCATTTTGTGTTCGCAGCAAGGCCGCAGCCAGACACGAAGCTGAAGAGGGGCTGGGGTGAAATTCAAGGGGGCTTAACAGTCTCGAAGGAGGGGTTCACCAAAAAAACAGTTAATTATTAGCATTTATTAAACATAATAGTTACTGTTATATATTTCTATCCATATAAATTATTCACAAATAATTACATATTTATATTTGTAAGCTAAGAGTTGATTTGGAAAATTCATATTGCTCTACTGCAGATCAATATTATTATATAAAATTACAATTGATTTTAATATAATCATTAACTAGTAGTAAAGGTATTAACAAAAAGAAGAAAATTTTTGAAAGTGAATACAAGTGAATACGCCTAATATTAACTCTTAACTACTTATCAGTTGATTTTAACTCTATAATGTATCACAGTGGTAGACATTGGCATTGTCTTAATTTTTGAATTTTTAAATTAAATATGTAAATAAATTGATCATCAGTATAACCACAAATTCTGCTAAATTAAAAAAATCTTTAAAATAAAGTAATTTATAAAAAAATCTCATAAAGAAATTTTTATGCAAAATTTGGATGACATGTTGGATGGAATTTCATATCACTACTAAAAATGTAATGTTTTTATCAGCGGGGGCTGATTATAACTCTTGGGTGGGGCCTAGTCCCCATTGGACCTTCGCTGGCTACGGCTTTAGTTCGCAGAGGATCACTAACATTTTATAAAATAGCTTACCTTCAAACTTAGCTACACAATATACAATTCGCGTGAAAAATATTATTTATTGTGCGTTCAAAATACAATTAGCAAGTCAACAATAGTAAATATATTATCCTTTAAGTTCAATTTTCAATGAGTTAGCAGAAATATGCTGTGAAATTAAACATCCAAAGTCCCAATTATGTTAATATACGAGTATTCTTCACTGGCATTCTCTACATTAAAGAAATATGAGCATTTAGTTTAATTTACAATTATGCGATTTATCGTAGCTGATTTCGACGTCTAAATGAAATTTTAAATTAAAATTACTAAATATAAAGAGATTGTATAACACTAAATGTAAAGTTATATATGAGAAACTGATATTGAATGCATGGATATAAGCTGAATCGATTTTCAAATTTGTCTTTACGCTTTAAAATACGGATTTTTTTCCTAACACGAGGATAATAATATTGTTCTATCACTCATTGCACAAATACCGCAAATCCAAACTTTGTATTGATCTTCAATTTAAAATTTTTCCTTAACGGCAGTTTTCGACGGCAATAAATAGATGGTCCCCAAAATGCTTCAAAATGATACAGTTTTGAATGTGGATTTGCATTTAGTACTGAAAGGAATAGACTAAAATTTTGCACACCAAGATTTCCAACATCGCTGATTCGATTACTGTGAAAGTTTATCCACGTTTATATTCATAATGTTTTCAAATATGAATTTCATAATTAATAAGTAATATTATAAATTTATGTGAGGATGAAACATGTTATACATACTGTTTGGGTTACCTAGTATCTCAATATGAAATAGAAATTAGTTTCATAGGGTATTTATTTCAGAAAATATAAAAGAAAAACTGCAGAACCCATTTAACATTAGGAGCTCGGAATTTCAAATAGTAATAACTCCATAATGGATAGAGTAAAATAGATAAATTTTATATGAATTAGGGGTACGCTGACCTAGAAAACCCAATTCTGCTATCAAAAGTGGGTGGTTCTGTATGAAAAAATCGAGTTGGTATAATGTTCATTAGGAAGAATATTCCTTAAGTAAATTATGCTCACATTTATGTATAGAAGACAAATCTAAATCTAATCTTCCAAATTTAATGATACATTATGTTTTAAGTTACGAATCGAAGAGTCAGAATACCGAGCGGTATTCAAATTTTTATTTGGCTGGCAGTACAACTGTTATAATAACAAAACACATTGCTAAAGACGTAATTTTCGTTGTAGATCACACATGTATATCTAAACATAACAGCTTCCAGCAATCAAACAATCCTTCCAACATTCCATCCTAGTCGCACATAAAGGTGCTCTAAGCTTATTGGGGCGAGCAGTGCGGACTAGATCATGAAAGCTTCCAACAATCCGCCCACACCTCGTTGTCCTCAAAACCTTAAAGTGAGTCATGTTGGCTCGATCGTGTAGCTTCGTTCAAATCCTTCAAGATCCTCTGAACTAGCTCTTCCTGTTTCCACAGCCCTTACTGAAGGCATTCCTCTCAGGATCATTGGATTTTCACAATTTTTCGAAAACGCCCATTAAAATTTTACTTGTCCGCCGATGAAACGTTGACAACATTTCTGAATTATATTGTCATGTCGCAATTCTGCGCCATGAGCCTTTTTGTATTTTCTGCGAGAGAAACATCCTTCTCTCCGTTCGTGCCAGTACAGTGTTTTTACTAACACTTGTTTCCATTGAAATTACATTAAAAAGCGCATTTCGTCGAGAAAGCGTTGGATTGTCTAGACTTAGTGTCGGGCCGTGGAGCGTGACGTATTGGATGTGTAGTTGCTATGTGAGCGCGCCGTCCAATCAGGAAGAGGCGCATTTTTGCGAAAGAGAACTTGCGTGGGCTCAGAGGACCCATTTTTCGCGCTCTTGGTGCTGGAACATTTCGACTGAAAGGTCGCATCGAAAGTTTTGTCTAATTTTTAGACAAAAGGCTTTGGCCAAAATGGCTTGCCGTTCATCTGGAGCTGAAGAAGAGGAGCCTGGAACCTTTCATTAATTATCCTGATGCAAATTTATTCTAAATTATATTTTTTTCCATTCCAGGAACATTCCGATGACGACTCTGGAAATTGAGAGCGTAGAATGACGGTTTTGTTCAATTCGAGGCATTGTATACGGAAGTTCGGGTTCTAAAGATTTTGGAATCTACGTTGGTTTCGCCCTGTGAACTTTTTGAATTACCAGCTAAAAACCCGTGATATTTTGATGCGAAACGGAGCTCCAAAAATTTGTTAATCTTGTATCAAGGTAAATTTTCTTTTTCCGGAAACAATGTTTCCGAAATGGCACTGGCATGATGAAATTAAATTTAATAACAAAAATGGCTCATATTAAAATATTTAAAGTTAAATTTGGAAAGATTTAAGATCGTATGATTATAAATACATGGAATACTTGTTATGCAACATATATATTTTTACCAGAGCACTGTTAAATGTGTCTAATAAGTGAAGCTCTGAAGTTTTATTTATAATTGAAAGTTAAAATGCAAATGTTGAATTCTTTGAAAAATCTAAAAATAAATCAATATTTAAGTTTGTGTTAAAATGAGCCTGTTTATTTGTGTCTGCATATTTTACTTTACTCATTGTACATCATTTAGGATTAATTCTCCTAAACTGGGAACTCCTTTAAATCTTGAACCTGGTGTTATTGCTGTTACATTTTTGAGAGTTAACATGTTAAATTCATGTCTCTTGGGCATTTTGGAATTAAGTTCACAAGTTGTGGGTGGTGGAGTCGGTAGGTGCTGTTTGTACTGACCCAGCTCCCACAAATTGGTGCCGTATCCCTTCCCAGAGTATTACAGTGAGTGAAGTATAAATTTATGAAAAAGTGCAAATTTTTTTTATTGTAATTATATATTGCAGTAATAACATGTCGAAGTAAGTGGAAAATTATTTTGTGGTGCAAAATATTTGAGTTTAATGGGCATGAAAATTTTTGTTTATGTGTCATAAAGTTGAAAGTGCAAAAAGCACAGAAGCCCATATGCACCTGATTATATGTGTAATTGAAAAATATTTGTTGCATATATTTCTCAAATTCATATGTCATACACACAAAATTTTATGTGGAAAAAGTAAATTTAAAAATTTCAAGAACACATACATTAACTTAAGTGCACACATATTGGTCTCTTGTTGCTGTGCTAATGCAAATATATTAAAAAGAAAAGGGAAAATTTTTTTTTCTTTGACATGTTTCACATACAATTGGTTGCTCACCTATGTTGACAGAGGTGATTAGTCGTCCAACACTAACTTGACTCGACACTGTATTATCAATACAAGCTTGAGTTGACAGATTCACATACACTGATTGTATATCAGAATTACTGGCATTTATCACATACAAATATCATAATCAGTAGCCACAGTCATCAGTGTTTTGGGCTTACTGATAGTTATAAAAATCAGAGTTGTTGGCACATTCACATACAATATTGTTGTTTTTCCTACTATTACTTGGCTGGACACTGCATTATCACACAGAATTCAGTGGGTGTTTTCTGACATTATCTTCACATACAAATTATTTTGTTGGTTGCAAAAGTGCTGGCAACTTCACAAATATTGTGTTTCTGACTTGCTCTTCACAAGAACTGTGTTACTCAATGGATCAAGTCAGATTCTCTTGTTGATCACATATTGGTGAAAGTGAAATCATTTTTCCACAATAAACTGTGTTTCGTGATAAATTTGAATCTATTTGGTGAAAAACCTTGTGAAAAAAAAAAAAAATGCCTAAATCTAAAAATACGAGAGCAAGCAGGAGTAGGGACTCCTCTGCACAACCTGGTTCACGAAACCGTGTGCCTTCGGTGTCTCCGCCACGACTTTCTCCAAATTCTGGCAGATCAGCTTCCGCTGTCAGAGACTCTAACAAAGTGAAGGTCGGAATTGGATCACAGTTCCTTGGATCCATTCCAAGTTTTGCTGGCAATGCAAATGAATCTTTTCACGAATTTTTGGAGAAATTTCTTCTGGTTGCTGAACATGCCGAGTGGTCTAATAAAGACAGAATTTTCGTTCTGAAGTTGAAATTATCTGGTCGTGCAGAAAGACTGATAAAATCCATCCCGAAACTAAACCAAAGCACGAATTTTTCAGAATTAGTGAATACACTCAAGGACAATTTTATGAAAAAAGAAAATATTGCCAAAAATGTCGCTTCCCTGGTAAACTGTAAACAAATGACAGGGGAAAGTGTTCGTGATTATGCAAATCGAATAGAGGCTGAATCGTATGTTGCCTTTCCGCAAGATGTTGTGTCTGATAATGAAGATTCCTTGAGAACTGCTATTTTGCTCAACTCTTTTAAAAAGGGGTTAAAAAGCCTTTTTAGAAAAGCCGTCTTATCTGCAAATCCACAGTCATTTGAAGCTGCGAAAGAAATAGCCATTCTGGAAGAAGAAGTACAGAATGAAGAGCTGGAAGAAATGACAGAGGACATAAATACAGTGAGAATTGAAAAAGACACTAAACAGGAAATTGAAGAGTTGAAGAATGAATTAAATTTAAAGAAGAAAGAATTTGAGAAATTAAGAAGAAAATTTAGTGAAAATTCAGAGAAAAGGAAGAAAAGACTGAATGAAATAAGAGAAGATCTGGAAAAGAGCAATTCCAGTTTTGAAGATTCCTTCATGGATACGCCCTCTACAAGCAGATACAATGAAAATGAATTGGAAGAGGAAGATTGGGAAGATATTCCAGTAAAGAAGAAACATAAACCATCAACATCTTTCAGAACTTCTACACCATCCAAAAAATCTGAAAGTAGAAACCGTTTCAGTCAAAGAAGAATTCCAGTTGCCTCACAGGAAGAAGAGTGGTACGTTAAAAGTCCATATCAAAATTATTCTCCAAGGAAAAATTCCTTATTCTTTAGAAGACCTTTTCGTAACAGTTCATATAGAAATCCAAATGTCCAAAGAAGATATTTTTCGAATTTTAGAAATTCCTTTGATAATTATAAATCACAAAACTTCAATAATTTTGGATATAGAAGAAATAACAGATACTTTAATAGTAGATTTGGTAATAGAAGACAATTCGGAAGACAGAATTTCAGAAGACAAAATTTTCAATCTCCATTAGTTAATAGACGAAATTCTGAAGTTAGTTACATGACTGAAAGCGAGACTCCTTGCCAAAACAATTTTCCTATTATTCAGGTTTTTGTTGAAGATGTCACACTAAATGCACTAATCGACACTGGAAGTTCTATAAACATTATCTATAGTGATGCTTTACACAAAATCAATCCGAGAAAAGTACAATTAAAACATACATCCACTATTCTAAGAGGAATCGGAAGTCAGAACATTTTGGTTGAGAGAAAAGCTTCTTTTCCCATGATCATTGGAAATGAAAGAGATGTGATTGAATGCTGCATTTTAAATACACCTGCCCCAGGAAGGTACAACATGATTTTAGGAAGTACATTTTTACATGAGAAACAAGTGACAATTACTTATAGACATAAACGTGTAAATTTTTTGTACTGTAGTATTCCCTTTACTGAATTTACCGAATCACAAAGCTTTACTGTGATTTCTGATTATGTACAATTTAAACCAGACGAGAGTTATGCAATAAGCCATGATTTTGACAGAAGAAATTACAATTTTACAAATGATGTAGATTATAGATACAAAGACACAAATTTTTCAAGAAATTATGAAAATAGATGTAATAATGGATATTTATTTGAACAAAACAATTTTCACAATGAATTTAGAGACGTTGATTTTAGAGTTTTTGATGCAAATGGAAATGAAAGGTCAAATTATGAATGTGAAAATGATTTATATGAAAGACAGATGAATGACAATGTATATACAGACAGATTTTTGACAAAAGACAATACCAGTAACAATGAAATATCTCAGACAGATTGTGATAAACATGATGAAGGAAGTTCACAACAAAATCAGGCAATAGGGATTGCCAAAGCTTTCAACAAATGTGTTCTAAAACCATTTTCGGAAACTTTTATTAAATTAAAAAGAAATTACAAAATTGAAAAAGACACGACAATTTTGCTTGAACCTATCAATAATAAAGAATTTTCTGCAAACAAAATTTTTGTAGCCAGAAGTATCCACAAAATTCCTGAAAATGACTTTTTGTATGCTAAAGTTGCAAACCCATCTGAAAAAATTGTTTACATTAACAAAGGAATGAAATTGGGAACTTTCGAAAACATCCATGAATCTGAAATTGACATAAATAATAGAGTTGACATTGAAAACTGTATTGAAGAAAATGAAACATTTGATGCATGGGGAGGAGATTTTGATCTTAAACATATGAACTATGCACAAAAATCTTTGCTTTTAAAATTACTAAGTAAATATAAACATGTTTTTGCTAAAAATATGAAAGAATTGTCTGGATGCGACACTATTTTGCACGAAATTAATCTTGAATCTAACATACCTGTTAGACAGAAGCCATACCGCATTCCACACAATTTACAGAAAGAACTTTCACGCCAGGTAAACGAACTCCTTGATGCAAAAATCATTCAGCGCAGTACATCACCTTACAATACTCCAGTGCTTTTTGTTAAGAAACCTGATGGAAGTTACCGTTTGGTAGCGGATTTTCGAAAGCTCAATAAGATCACTATTGTTGAGAATTATCCTATTCCGAACATATCGGAATTAATCGATAACTTGTCTGGAGCCTTGTATTTTTCTACCCTGGACCTAACCAGTGGATTTTACCAATTGTGTTTACATCCTGATGATTATCCGAAGACTTCTTTTTCAACACCTGATGGCCACTTTGAATGGACCAGAACCCCATTTGGTCTTAAGAATGCGCCTGCATCCTTTCAGAGACTCATGTCTCTGGTGCTGGCTGGCATATCTGGAATTTACATAGATGATATTATAGTTGCTTCAAGAACATTCGAAGAACATTTGAAAAAACTAGAAGAGATTTTTGTAAGATTAAGTAAACATGGTCTTAAATTGAAACCAAGCAAATGCCATTTTTTCAGAAAAACAATTAAGTATCTTGGATTTTTGGTATCAAATGGAAAAGTACAACCTGATACTCATAATTTGGAAGTTGTAGAGAAATTCAAAATTCCTAAATCAATTAAGAATGTGAGACAATTTCTTGGACTCACTGGATTCTATAGAAAATTCATAAAAGACTATGCAGAACTGACTTTGCCATTAACAGAATTATTGAAAACTAAGAATAATGAAAGTAAAAAGAAATTTATTTGGACTAATGAAGCTCAAAAATCTTTTGAAATTTTAAAAGGAAAACTTCTATCAAAACCTATTTTGACCCTTCCAGATTTTAGAAAACCATTTATTTTACATACAGACGCATCAAATCACTCTTTAGGTAGCTATTTGTCTCAAGAAGATGAGAATAAAATTTTGCATCCAATATCTTACGCAAGCAGAAAGCTTAGCGAAGCAGAATGTAAATACAGTGTTGTCGAAAGAGAAGCATTAGCTGTTGTTTGGGCTACTAACTATTATAAACATTATTTAATTGGAAAACCTTTCACAATTTTTTGTGACCAGAAGTCACTAACATTCGTATTTAAATTAAAAGATCCTACATCTAGATTGGCTAGATGGATTGCATCCTTATCACAATTTGATTATCAAATAGTACATAAACCAGGAAAAGCAAATGTTGTTGCTGATTATATGTCAAGAAATGTAGATGAATGTACAAATACTATTGACAATGTTCCACAGAGATATGTATCACAATACAAAGTGATAAACAATGTTAATCAAAATTTTCAGAATGCAAATCAGAATTTTCCAGGTTTCAATAATGAAAATCAAAGTTATGTAAACAATACTAATAGTAGCAATAGAAGAGAATCAGAAATCAATTTGAATCCAGCAAATACAAATGAAGAAAATGAAATTTGTGCTGTTAATAATAATGAAAGTGAAATGCAAAATGAAAATAACATACAAATTGGTCAATTGGAACAAACATTTACTTGTCCTACCTTGCTCATAAGAATTAAGAATGCTCAGAAATCTGACCCAAGGTGCAATAAAATTATAGATCTCTTAGATAAAAATATAAAACCTTACCCACAAACTTTGGTATTTTTTAGAAAAGATGATATTCTGTGGTGTACTCACAAACACCCAAAGCGTAGACATCAAGAACAAGAAAGAGTTGTTGTTCCGCAAGAACTTGTGTCTGAAATTTTATGGTTACATCATGACTGTCCCACTTATGCACATTGTGGATTTAGAAGAACTTTAGCTTCTGTAAGTAGAAAATATTTTTGGCAGGGAATGTATTCCCAAACACAAAATTATGTTTCATCTTGTGAAATTTGTGTGGTAAATCGTGGCTTTAGAAATAACAAAGCACCCATTCAAAGATTTTCGAAGTCCACATACCCATTTGAGCGTATCGCCATGGATTGTGTCGGACCATTACCTATATCAAGATCTGGAAATAAATTCATATTGGTCATAACTGACTATTTTACAAGATGGCCTGAAGCATATCCCTTGGCTTCAATAAAAACTGAAGACATTTTAAGTTGCTTAGAGCACTACATGGCTCAGCATGGTATACCTAAATTCATCGTCTCGGATCAAGGGACGAATTTTGTTTCTAGAACAGCAAGATGTTTTTATAAGAAATTAGGAATAATAAAGAATACTACTACTGCCTACATGCCATCTGTAGACGGTTGTGTTGAAAGATTAAATGGTACTTTGATCAGATCCTTGAAAAATATTGCATATAACGATAAAGATAATTGGGACAATCTGATACATTTTGCTTTATTAGCACATAGAAATGCCATACATGCTTCTACGGGTGAATCGCCTGCGTATTTACTCTATGGTAGAGATTTAACAGTTCCAAATACTTTGATCACTGGATTTAAACCTCCGACATATGAATCAACATATGATTATGGAGAAGACATGAGATTCAGACTTAAAAGAACATATGATGTAGTAAAAAGTAACTTGGAAAAAGCTGAAAATTCACAAATTTTACAACAACATAAGAAAGCAAAGATGCCCAATATTAAGGTTGGTGATTTAGTGTATCTTTACACTCCCTTTTTGCCTCAAGGCCAGTCAAGAAAACTGAGCTCTTTTAATAAAGGTCCTTTTAAAGTGATAAAACAAACATCTGCAGTGAATTTCTTAATCAGACATGTAATGAATCCCAAAAATGAACAACTGGTTCATGTGAACAGACTGACTCTTTTACCTCCAAGAAGAGAGGAATTGCAAAAATTTTCAAAACAAACTCATGAAAGTCAAAAATTGAACTCTAAGACAAATAAACTTACTCCTGTGATCACCGCTGAGAAAGACTCTGTGAAACTAAAATCTTGTTTAACAAGATCTGGAGATAAATCTCAAAACAAAAAAACTGTGAAACGAGTAAGATTTAATTTGCCAAATAAAAGGGTAAATGAAAATGCTGTTCATACCAGATCTAATGGTCGCACAAATCAAAGACAACAATATGTTCAGAGAAATAATTCAAATAACCTTGATAATAGAGGAAATGGAAGAATCATTTACAACAATAATTTTAGAAATAGTTATACACCACACCAAAATCAGTATTACATGACAAACAGAAATACACGTACACCTTATAATCTTAGATATGGTCAAAGATTTTCACAATATTAAATTTTGGTTGAGTTCACAATTTTACAGAAATTAAATTTTGCAAGAAAAGATTTCATTTTAAGTTAAAGTTTATACTTGTTTAAGTTATATTTCAATATTGTCTTTTAAAATAGAATTTATGAAAAAATTGTTATGATTTTAAAATTTATTGGAAATCTTGCATTAAGTTAAAAAAGTAAATAAGTAATTGATTTTGTGAACTATAATTTATGAATATTTATATTATAATTTAAATAATAAGTAATTTTGTTAATTAGTAATTTTGTTAACTGACTCTCCTTGGACTTTAAAATTTTTTCGAGAGTCCTGTCTTGATTGACTTTGATTATATTGATGTGTTGTAATGTAAAAGAATGTTTGATTATTTGTTTAAGTTCATTAATGAAAATAATTAAAATGGTGTTGGTAAATTTGTTGTTCCCCTAAGTAAAAAGGAGGAAAATTTTGAATATTGAAGAAAAAAATATATAAATAAATAATGAAAAGTAAATGATTTATTAAAATAAAATTGAAAGTAAATATGAAGTATATAAAGTAATTGAAATAAATTAAGTAATTTGAAAGTGAAAATGAAAAGTTTGAATTTGAAAATTTTTGAAAATTTAATGAAATTAAAAGTTTTGAAGATCAAAAGTAAATGATCTCTTTTGAAAAATGTTTTGAAACTTTGTTGCTGAGAGAGGTGAAATTTTTGGCTGATGTGTTGTTGAAATTCTGTTCTCTTGAAATTCCATTTCACATTGTTGTTTTTTTTTACCAGCAGTTTTCAAACATCTACACAAATTTCAGTTAGACATCATATTTTTATGCTGCAACCCCTTTTTCTGAAAGCTGGCTGGTGGACGCAAACATGGACATATTCACATTGGATCACAGATGAAGATGCAGCTTAGCAAATTAATTGTCCGAACTTTTGTGGCAGGACTGGAGTCCTGGACGACAACTTGCTCCGAGCCTACCTAGGACGGTTGTGATTGGCCAGGTGGGAAACTGGTGAAGCTATGAGGATGATGATGATGAAGAAGATGATGATGATGTTGGGATCAGCGCAAGCTGCCCAAAAATTTTTGATGATATCCGTGCTTCTGAGGCGTGTCCTGGCGTCCTGTTTCTGCTGCAATTGCTTCCTGCACGCGAGTATTTTTTTTCCTTTTTCTACACTCCCTTTTCTGTTGGCAACTCGTTAGTCCCCGCCGAGTTTGCTCTTTAGATGTGTTCCTGCTCTTTTACATAACTGACGTAAATTTCAGGAGAAAATTCTCTCCTTCTCTCTCTCTCAGTAAACAAATGTATATAAATGTAAAATTTTCTTTTGTGACATGAAGTTGGCACTTGTTGAGTTATTTCAGAGTGAAAGTTGTTAAAAATAAAGTAAATGAAAATTTTAAGATAAATTAAATAATGTAAATATAAATGAATAATTTAAAGTAATTTATGAAAAGTGTGTCAGAATGAGAAAATTCTGAATTGTTTTAATGACAAAAATAAGTTGAATTAAAGTTAATGTTAAAATTGTTGAATAAATGATGAAAGGTTGAAAAATTGAAGATAAATGTAATTTAAAGTTAATATGTTGAAATTGAAAGTAATTTAATGTGAAAGTTAAGATTTTAATGAAAGTTTTGAAATGAAAAATTGAAATTGAAAAATGGAAATATTGAAAGTGACTTTGTTCTCAAAAAGTGAGACATTTTTGAATGAGTGAAGAATCTCATTTCCTGAATATGACAAATTTAATTTAGAAATTAATTTTCAAAATATTTAACCTTTTGATGAAAATTAAAAATAATTGTTTTGTGTCACTTGTGTGTTTGAAAGTGACAAATGTTAAATTTTTGAATTGTTTATATTGTTAAGTTTTGTAAATTCATATCATATCATATTTTATTTTTCATATCACCTGGTTGATCTCAATGTAGATGATTGAGATAGTGTGTTGTCAGGCAAATTGCCTTGACAAATTTTCTTTTGAATTTTAGTGTAATAAATGTGAATTTTTGTAAAGGTTCCTTTAAGATGTGGTGACGCCTTGTCATCCTTTCGGGTTTCTTTTGGTCTTTACCTGTGGTGATGAGTGGCTTGGCCAGTCATTCAGATCTACAGTGTTGTTGCTTTTGAGAGAGGTGAACGATCGCACTTTTCTCGCCCAAAATTTTGTATTAAATTATTTTACACTTACAGGTTCCTAAAACTCCTTGTAAATTTTGTGTTTTTGTGTTTTGAGTGAGAGAAAAATTTTCCTCACTATGTTCTGAAAATTTTTGCCTCCCGGAAGGGGAGAGCTGTCATGTCGCAATTCTGCGCCATGAGCCTTTTTGTATTTTCTGCGAGAGAAACATCCTTCTCTCCGTTCGTGCCAGTACAGTGTTTTTACTAACACTTGTTTCCATTGAAATTACATTAAAAAGCGCATTTCGTCGAGAAAGCGTTGGATTGTCTAGACTTAGTGTCGGGCCGTGGAGCGTGACGTATTGGATGTGTAGTTGCTATGTGAGCGCGCCGTCCAATCAGGAAGAGGCGCATTTTTGCGAAAGAGAACTTGCGTGGGCTCAGAGGACCCATTTTTCGCGCTCTTGGTGCTGGAACATTTCGACTGAAAGGTCGCATCGAAAGTTTTGTCTAATTTTTAGACAAAAGGCTTTGGCCAAAATGGCTTGCCGTTCATCTGGAGCTGAAGAAGAGGAGCCTGGAACCTTTCATTAATTATCCTGATGCAAATTTATTCTAAATTATATTTTTTTCCATTCCAGGAACATTCCGATGACGACTCTGGAAATTGAGAGCGTAGAATGACGGTTTTGTTCAATTCGAGGCATTGTATACGGAAGTTCGGGTTCTAAAGATTTTGGAATCTACGTTGGTTTCGCCCTGTGAACTTTTTGAATTACCAGCTAAAAACCCGTGATATTTTGATGCGAAACGGAGCTCCAAAAATTTGTTAATCTTGTATCAAGGTAAATTTTCTTTTTCCGGAAACAATGTTTCCGAAATGGCACTGGCATGATGAAATTAAATTTAATAACAAAAATGGCTCATATTAAAATATTTAAAGTTAAATTTGGAAAGATTTAAGATCGTATGATTATAAATACATGGAATACTTGTTATGCAACATATATATTTTTACCAGAGCACTGTTAAATGTGTCTAATAAGTGAAGCTCTGAAGTTTTATTTATAATTGAAAGTTAAAATGCAAATGTTGAATTCTTTGAAAAATCTAAAAATAAATCAATATTTAAGTTTGTGTTAAAATGAGCCTGTTTATTTGTGTCTGCATATTTTACTTTACTCATTGTACATCATTTAGGATTAATTCTCCTAAACTGGGAACTCCTTTAAATCTTGAACCTGGTGTTATTGCTGTTACATTTTTGAGAGTTAACATGTTAAATTCATGTCTCTTGGGCATTTTGGAATTAAGTTCACAAGTTGTGGGTGGTGGAGTCAGTAGGTGCTGTTTGTACTGACCCAGCTCCCACAATATATTATTTGTTCAATCATTTCGACTATTTTTTACTATTATTTTTGCTGATCTTCACAAAGCCTAGCAGGAATGCACTTGAGTTTAAAATGTGGGCTAATGTTTGCTTCTATAATGCTCTTAATACACCAGAAATTAAAAACAAATTTTCTTTCAAATATCAACTTCACTTTCATATAAACTCTTTAAACACATGCGAAGAAACCTGATTGACTAATGGATTAATACCCACTCCCATCTCAGAAATTCTGACTGAATAACGAAATTTAATAATTTTTAATTTCACAAAGAAATATTTGAAGGTAATATCCGAAATAATTCTTTTGGGAATTTAAAAAATGAAATCTTAATATTCAATAATTTTCACTATGTTAAGTTTTTCCAAAAGGCATGTCTGTGCTTAACATCAAGAAAAGTTCTCTAACTGAAATTTCTAGAACAAATAAATGGTCTGGTCTTTTCTGTGGAAAATAGAACTCAAATTATAAGTATTTTGCTCATGGTACGTTTTCTTACGGTGTGCTGGGATACTAAGAAATAAAATTCAAGCAGCCAAATTTCTGAACCTCAAAAGAGGATAATTAATACAAAATAAGCCCTTTGTTGATAAGTCCTTTAACCTAATTTAAAAATTTAAAATTGTAATAAATTTACGATGTATTTTACCCAGTGTTTCATTCTAACAAATAGAAAGTTTAAATAATTTTCTAAGGTACCTAGATACTATGGATATACGGATATGACTTTGTAATAAACACTCATTACAATCCAATAGAGATAGAATTAAATAAGAATATATTTTAGACCACAATAAGGAAATTTATTAAAGAAGCACTAAAATTATGGGACAAATTTTCCCCCAAAATATTCGTTAGTGGTATATTTAATTATTTTTCAATTTATTCTGAAAAGATTATTACATAGAACTTTAAATCTAATAAAATAGTTAGGCATATAAATAAAAGACAACAAAAGCTCTAATTACCACATAAATAATAGCATAGGAGTATGAATGAATCCCTGATCTAGCCTTTTCTTTGTTGTTATTATTTAATCTATATTCTAATTATCAGATATAAAATGCGCTGAATTTGTATCGGGAGTTCAAATAACATGTAACCAATACTGTACAAATGCAGGAAGAAGAGTAATTGAGAAGAAAGGGCGAAATTACCCTCCCAAATGTTAGAATTCAGTCACCTGATGATAGCTTTGACATTGTCTGCTTGAATTGTTTAGTGCATCATCTTAATAAATCGTTAAGAGTTAATCTCTTGAACTTCTTAGTGTTCGAGACTTAAAAAGCTTTAAAGTAAGTTGTACAAAAAAAATACATAACGTGCAAAGTTCTCAATCTTGAGTACTTGTATAATAATTTGGACGTCAGTGGACGTAGAATTAAACGACTGCTACGCCCCTAGTCCTATGTCGATTATCGAAAATGATTTTCTACAGAATGAACCAAGAAAATGTTAACGTTGTAAATAATTATGATATGCTTGTTTACATCGTTTTCATTTTCTCAGTTTTCTGAGTACATAAATTTTAAGTTGTTTGGGAAGTAGCTTCACCTGAAAATAAAAATCGGCCAGAACTAATAATCGAACCTGGGTCTTCCAATAATTTGCCCTTAGTTATGCTACCAGATGCATCAATTCATCCATGTACGTAAATATCTTACATCAGTGTGCGTTTAAAATTTAAATATACATGCAAATTTAATGAAACATTGAAATGAGAAAGTTATATAATTCAAATGCTGCAAAAAATCCATGTTAATTGTAACATTAGTAAATGACATGGCCGTCTCTCAGTAGCGCCCCCCCCCCTTCCTCCCATTTGCCTTTTCAATTCAATTATTCTTTTTTTAAGCTGACGATGCTTGCAAATCTGATTAACATCGACTGTTTAGCAGTATCCTTCCAGGTTTTTGATGTGTGTTTGTGCAGAGTAACGACTTGTGTGTACTTTCTTGGTGTCACGTAACGAAAAAGGTTCTGAAGTTCTGATGCAATTCTTGAGATATATCAATCAACTCCAATATACGCATGGACCTTTCGTAATATGCCAAGAAACACAGTCATAGCAGGTTGTTAAACGCCTCAAATGAACAAATACGAAATTGTTTATGTTAGAGCATATTTCGGCATGAGAAATCTAATCAAATGAAAAAAGGCAAAACAGCACATTATTTCAATTACTTTGCAAAACATTGCACCTAAACATATACCTTAATAATTTTGAGTGCTGCATAGAGAATATTTGCTGTCAAATGGGAGTTTCTGCTGATTGAGATTTTCCGAAAGACAAAGCACAGGAATTATTTTATATTAATAGAAAACCATAGAAACTTTGTACGTACATCCCATTAATACCATCAGATTGGATAATGAAGTTCACAATTAACATTCTTAACTTTCTAAAATATAATGTTAAGAGCCCTTAGCATTAGCCCTTTGTCAGACTACTTTGTGGGGGTTTTAAAATATAAATATATGTATGAAATGTATATAAATTCACTAAAAAGGTCAAATTACGTCGTCTAGTTATTGGACTCTCTGGTGGACTTGTTATGATAGGATAACACATGTACCGATTTCTGGGTTTATTTGCGTTTATCGCGAATACAGCCAGATCTGCCAAAAGAGTCATTAAGGAAGGCATTGGAAATTTCGCCACCTTGTTTTCGAGTGTTTCCAGTTAAGGAAACACGTTGCAAAATATATCAGTTGGTCAGAAAGCCATCGTGATTATCGGCAGGTATTAGCATATGCTGTTTTTATTAAGGGGATGTGAATAGTATACATATAATATTGCAGGATTAATGAATTTCATTTACACAGTTTTTCATATCACATCGAAGAAAACACTTCAGTGTCAAACTAATAAAAGTCAAATAATATTTTGAGGAAAACATTCTTTGTAATTTTTAGATGAAACTGAAGAATATCACATATAGAATATAATAAACTTTGGCTTGTTTTTGGCGAAATCATGGGCGAACATTGAGAAAACAGAGAACTTGTCTTCACCTGAACGTTTAATATCATAAAGGCAAGCATCAAGCTAATGAATTAGTGTACTTCTTATGTTTATGTTTATCCCCAGAGTAAAAAGTTATATGGGCTCTCTTGGGCAGAATGCATCTTCCTGAATGACTTTATCAGTTTTACTTTGATAACTATTTCCCTACTTTAAATGCGGTGAGAAATATCTTCCTTATTCCAGTAAAACTCTTTCATTTAATGCCTTTTAATTATGCAATTCATCATTCTATTCATCGCATTTGTTTAGTTATTAACATTTTGGAGGCCTTAAAGAAGCATAGTAAAGTAGCATAGGATTACGTACAAAAAATTGCCATGCTACAAAAGAATCATAATTTAAACTAAAATATGAAATTCGTCAGACCAGCAAGTAATTAATAACAGGTATCAACCGATTTGAGAAGCAAAATAATAACCTTCTTCAAAATTGAAAAGACAAACCAGCTATATCTCAGTCAAAGAGAGGTCAGCCAGAATTACGCACGTGGTCCCAGAAATAATGCGTTACCATGCAGAAATAAATTGAAAAATTAACAAAGAATTGATTTTCAATAGCTAAACAAAGTGAATTATCACCCAAGTCAAAATAAATGTCGCTCGTTTTGACTGAGATGGCTGCTCTGTCCTTTTGAACTTTAAGAAGACTATTTTTTCCTCTAAATCAGGTCGATACCTGTCGTCATTTTATTCCTGTATTAACTAAGTTTTACTTTTCACTTTATTTTTGCAGTAGTTTTAACACGAATTGTTATGTTTCACATTATTTTTTTAAAGATATTGCGGGAATCTTGTTAAATGCTTTAAAAATATTAATCGGAAAACAGCCCTCAAATACTATCCTGATGTAAAATCCATGTCAATATCATTAAGAAGCGTAATTTCAGAATCTTTGGTACAAAAATTCCCAATGCTGTAACACGAACTCCATTCTTAAAATTTCACAAACTGTCTTTTAAAGTTTCATGTCCGGAAATAAATAGCATTAAATATATTTTGTCACGTGCATATACAAATATTGAGCAGATCACGTGATATTTTAAAACGCATTTTGTACCAGCGCAAATAACAGAATGATCTATGGAGCAGATATTAATTTGCACGTGCTCCCCAAATAAAGCTTTACGAATAAAAGAGTGTTGAGGCCAGATCGTAAATCTCCAAAGAGCTTCAAAGAGAGTGAAGTAGATAATAGCCGCAATATACTTTCCGCGTGCATTTAGAGTTCCTTCAAAAAAGATCCACTATACCTTTAAATTCAGTAAAAGGCATAGCAAGTAAATAAATGTCTAAGAGGGGAAAACTTACATAATCGTCTAGCGTAGCGAATTTTTTTTTTCTCAAATATTTGAATATGGATATTTCGACAAATGAAACCGCTAAAGATTCCGTGCAAGAAAACACCCATGCTTTCCTCCATAAATTATTTCTAAGAACTAATGTAAAAGAAATTCCGACGCTTTTAGATATAGAACATAATTTTGAATTCAATTTACAGAACTGAGAAAATATTTTATTTGGTATGTGGAAAAAATATTTGGGATATAATAAATTTTACTCTAGTAAAAAATATACTTTAAAACATTTATTATATATTCGTGTATTGTGTAAATTTATTAAAAATGGAATCCTTGATTCGCTGTGCTAAAACCAGCTTTTCAAATCTTTTTTATCCTATTTTAAATATCAATGACTTGTTATTCTCGTTTTACCCGCAAAAATAAAAGTAATACATGTTTGTTTTAGAAAGCATTACTTGTATCATGTATTAAAAAGATAAGGAGGTTACATGAAATTATAGTATTGATATAAAACCGTTGAGTATTTTAAAATATCAGATGCCCCTAATAGAAATGTCTAGTAGAAATGTCTAATAGGAAATGTTTAGTGTTACTAGCATATTATCAATACCCATTGATCTCATGACTATTATGTATAGTAAATATATGTCGTCCGTAGTAAAAATACATTTCTACTTTTATAGCAATGACGAAGAGGTATGTACTTTATTTATGCAAGAAAGCCCATATAGCATGCCGTCAAAGGTAAGGCTATTGATTAATTAATGACTACATTTATTCATTTTGCTATACAGAAGTGGTTTTCTACATGTAACTACACTATATCTACGTTGCAAGGTAGAAATAAAACATAAAACTCTAGATCCCAAGTTCTCTTAATACTATTTTACTAGTAGTTAAAATTATTATGTGCAGTAGCACTCTTAAAACCTGACTCATACAACTTCATGGTTAAACAATCCAATATTATGCAGCAATTTCTACACTGTAATAGGGATTGTATAAAGGTAAAAAAGGACTCAACTGATCAACCATCACCCCCGTGGACCATGATCTCGTTGTTCTGTCTGCTCGTAAATACAGTTCTAGCAATACGATGATCAATGTGAACAAAATTTTTTAAATCATGGATTTTGAAATTTTTCTAGTAAAACTATTTGATTCAAAACAAGTAAGAGTGCAGCGCATTATTTCAACCTCACCTATCATTAACAAAATTCTAAGCATTAGAGGGTAGAAATTGCTTCACTGTAATCTTGAACACTTACAGTTTCGTTAACGATGCGTGAAACTATAATATTGCGCTGCATTTTTACTAATTTCGAATTAAATATCGCTACCAGGAAAATTCTAAACTACTTACTTCAAGGCAGTTTTGTGCTTACTGATCATCTTCATAGACTGCACAGTTCTGAAGAGCTGCACTTACCATGGAACCATGGTCCTTAGGTAGTGAAGGAACCATCCGTTGAACACATTCGTGATTTCAAATGATTACTGGTCTATTAATTGCTTAAGTGTGTAATTAAGGACGTTCTACATGAACAGTAATATACCTATCACTATTTTATCCTCATCATCAACTAAATAAAGAAGCAAGTGCAACAGCAAACTAGGCCAGTAACAGTTTATTTATTGGTCATAATGTGTGAAAGGAACTATATCCGAGGCTCACTCACCGAAGGCTTACAGTTGTAACTGCAGGATCATTGCTAAATAAGTATTAATCATGGTCCAAATTCTAAGGACAATTGTATCATCGCCTTGAACTGGAAGGGACAAATGTATAACATGGGCAGAATGTTATCCCAATCTAACCAAAGACCAGCACCTTCACTTCCAGCAATTCAGAGGCCATCAATCATCCTAAACACACATCCATAAATGGGACTATTGTTTCTAACCATGCAATCAGGGACATAGCAATCGTGTAGCAAAATCAAGTAATGCTTAGGGGCGTGAGAAATGGAAGGAGCCCCAAGAAGAACGGAAGAACTATACTATATCCGCCAATCACAGAGAGAAATTTTGAAATCAACGGATTTGGATTTATTGCAAGAATGTTGATGACACAGATCACTCGACTGACCCAAAGGTTTACAGTAGCCGTTTGAGTGGCCGGTATTGCAAGAATGTGAAATTCTTCGGAAAAAATAATCCAAACTTTATTTCACACAATATTCCATTCAATTTGAAAATATTAAGAAATAGTAGAAAAATGATCTAAAACCGCAGATGGACTAAAAATTTTCCAGAAATGTTAATTAACAAATATAAATCGATGGAAAGCGATTTTTAAGCATGTATTCTCTATCACTGCTATTTTTACTCTACCAGTCACAGTAGCCCCTGTTGAAATGTCACTAAACAATTAAAACCAATAAAATATGTACCATAAAATAAATTCTATCAGAAAATAACAATTAAGTGATTTAGCTCTTCTGGTAATTAAAAACAGCAAGGTCAGAAAAATGAATATGACAGAACTAAGTTTGCTTCAGAAAGGACTTGAAAAATCTTTATCTATTTATTAATTTTTTTATTTATTTAAAAAAATTATTAGCATATTTATGTTATACAATTGTATATTATTTCTCCCCATATAATAAATAGATTCAACAGTTGGAAATTATTTCAGAGCACATCTTAAACATTTCAGTGAGAAAGAAAGACGGAGATGCCAACATAATTTTGCTTATTAGCCCAAAAATTGTAGTTATACCACTGCATGCAATATAACACTCATTTATTCAATCACTCGCGTTCTGTACTCCATGTATTTTCATGTATATGGTCGTTTTCTGTTCAAGGGCTAAAGAAACTGCAATCAAAATTTATTTCAACCACTGCAATCATCACATAAACATGCAGATCACTACAAATTTATAATACTTTATAATATCCTATTATTTGAACCTCTCATTTGGTTTCTGGTAATCTATCACGGCGTCAATGCATCTAAAATTCTGAGCGCCAACTCTTTTTCTAGAACTGGGCTATTTTTATAACGTGTATATAAGTTATTAGTGTTGCAATTGAATCGGAGAAACCAAAAGCATTTAAGAGAAAATGCTTTCTGAAATCGCAACGTTGTATGACATATTTTCTGTCCTCGGAAAAATAAATGGAATTTACTGTTATATTATATTTCTTCGCTTTAGATACTCGCCGTCTACCTTAATATATCAATTTGAAAGAAATCGACCTAAGTTTGTTGTGCTTTCAGGTAAAAAATTGAGACTGGTTCTAAAGCAAAGGATAAGCTCTACGTATTTTTTTTATATGAAATTCGCTTGGTTTACCCAGGTTGTCCGAAAAAAGGGATCGATTTCCAATATATTTTTCCTTTTATATATATATATATATATATATATATGTATATATACAGGGTATTCGCAATCTGTTTGGACAAAATAAGAGGAGTGATAGTATACTTGATGCGTGGGTTTTCACCACACATCCGGTCAGGATGCAAATTATTATTGCTAATCTCCATTTTTCACAAGACTCGATATTGGCCGTATCAAAAAACCTTACCTGCAAATCAATTATGCTAAAATAATTGGATAATGAGAACACCGAATAATTAGACAATAACAGATAATAACAATAACAGTTTATTTACAAGGTCAAAAATTAAAAATTCCAATTAACATATATGAACACAATACTAGTTGAAATACCTAGCTTCAACATCTTATATTCAGCATATTAATGCTTTCCAAAATCATTCTTATTAACTTCTCTAAGCCCCAAAATATCCTCTAAAACATTTCATTTACTTCATTGTACACAAAACATATTCATTTAATCCCTCAATAGCTTACATTAAAAATTAAAAATAGCATTACACTGACAATCATAACTGAGCCTCTTTAATTATAGGCCTCTTAACTTAATAAAGGTCGGCCCATTATACAGGCGCGAGAAAGTACGAGAGAGAACGTCCGATACAAGGAAATGCGTTCCATGCAAATAGACTTACCTCCTTCACTGGTCGGCCGTAACGTAGCGGCTACGTCAAGAACCGTAACTCGGTGTTTTCGTTCTAACTACACACCGTCTACTTTGAAAACTTAATATAAACTCTCGAATTATTTTTCAAAAATTCTGCTCTTTCTCGAAAATCTCAAAAACACTTTCTCCTCCCCTGTCCGGTGATTCGTTCGAACATCGGAGCCCCAGCTTTAAGGTAATTGTCAAGTATAAAGTCAGTCATTGGTAAGTATAAAGTTACATATTTCTATTAGAGAGAAATTGACATTGGGGCTTGGCTACAGGTCCTGAAATTATTATACCAGGTGGCCAAACTCTCACGATTCCAAGGGCAGCTGTGAGTCAGTGGCGACCCAAAGGTCAGTTCTTCACAGGACCGCCTGCCAGAGCGGTCCTTCGTGGATCCAAACCTTCGTGGATCCAAACCTCTCAAATGACAAATGTCCGGAGAGTGTGTAGATTTCTGTCCCAGATGGTCAGACGGGAACCTTATACATATTATCTGAAAATTCAGAGACCATCTTTCTAGGTAGCAAACATATACAAAAATTCCATGATGTTACCAATCCATGGGGAAAAACAATGTAACAGTACCCATCAAGACGAATAATATTTTCTATGGACCTAGGGTCGCATTCCACTCTGAGTGTCAGAAAAGAGTAACTTCGAAACACGTGCAAGAAGCACAAGTTGCCACTTCGGACAACATAGCTATCTTGTCAGGGAAGTATCACATCTCCAGAATATCACCGTCAAGCATGTACTGTATGCAAATTTCCAGTGACAAGAAGCAGAAGCGACAGTTGGAGCTGATTGGCTGATTGGATGTAGTGGACTTGTGGCTTGGCCTCCATGCTCAACGGAACTCAACCCATTGGACTTCTTCTGGGAGCACATAAAATCATTGGTGTTCGAGACGTCTGCGGACTCCGTAGAAAATCTCGTCGCGAGAATCGTTGTTGCAGTAGACAGGATAAACACGGCAGAAGGTGTCTTTGAGAGGGTGTGCCAATCATTCATTCGCCAGTGTGAATTGTACAATGGCACCCTTGGCCGTCACTTTGGCCATCTACTTTGAATCTTTCTCTGGTGTAAATAAATGGGATTGTGCAACTTATGATTACATTAATTCTTCTTATTTTCACTGTTGAAAGTTCAACTTTAACTTTACGATTTTCTGATACTCAGAGTGGAATGCGACCCTAGGTTCCATAGTAAATATTGTTCGTCTTGATGGGTACTATCACCCCTCTTATTTTTTCAAAACAGTTTACGAACACCCTGTATATATATATATATATATATATATATATATACACACACATATATATATATATATATATATATATATATATATATATATATATATATGTATATATACAGGGTGAATTGCACCTAATCTGCCAAACGAAAGGGGGTGATAGAAGGGGGCCCATGTGCATTATAAAACACCATAGCAACCTTGCCCTATCTCTAACTGTTTCCGAGTTATGGTTGATAGAAGGAAAGTGCGTCAAATCTAAAAAAAAACAAATATGCAAGGTTTCTGTAAGGTCTACACGAAAATAAACACATAACTGGAAATGACAGAAAAAATCCTATAAGATGCCACCATTTTCATTTGGATATCTGGATTTATCGGCAAGCTACAAGCGGTGAAGCATTGGCGAAATTCAAAATCGAAATGTTGCCAAAATCTGTAACCGGATACACCGGGAAAACCCTTCTAGTTACAATCGTTCAATTTTAACAAAAACTTTTCCAATCCACAAGCTTTCGAATTAGCTAACAATAAACTATAGCGGTGTTTTAGTTCAGGAGACATTTAGCTTTTTATTTGCAATACAAATCGACGCTCGTCGAAGTAGACGTTCGATGAACATGCCAATGTGTCAGCACTTGTAGCTCGCCGTTAAATCGAGATATCCTAATGAAAATAATGTCAACTTATACGATTTTTTCTTCTCTTTCCAATTATAAGCATATTTTGCACATAGGTCTTTCAGAAACCTCACAAATTTGGGCTTTTTCAGACTTGACGCACTTTACTTCTATCCACAAAAACTTGGAAACGGTTAGAGACAGGACAGGGTTGCTATAGTGTTTTATACTACACATGGATTCTTCTATCATCCCCTTTCGTTTGGAAGACTTGGTGCAATTCACCCTGTATATATATATATATATATATATATATATATATATATATTCAGGGTGATTCAAAAGTTCAGAACAGAAGTAAAACGCTGTAAAAATATGTATGAGTCAGAGAGACATGTGGTTTGCAGATTAATATTCACCGTGGTGGGGGATTTTGTATGGCATGAAAAAAAAAATTAGTTCAAAATCTCGGCACTAGGGGCGCTCCTGCAGATAACGCCATGGAGGTGACTTATGCATATCGCTCACGCAACGCAAAATTAGGATCAGACAAAAACATTATTGAATACTACTCCACACGGCACGTCAAGTGATGGAGTTGCTACGGTCAACGTTTGGCGCCGATCGCCTACTGAGCAGGCATACCACATATGAATGGCCTGCGAGATCCCCAGACCTCACACCCTCTGATTTCTAGTTGTGGAGATAAATAAAATCACGGGTCTACAGAAGAAAGCTCCAGTCCTTACCAGCACTGAAAGATGCCTTACGGCAGGAGGTAGCAATCATTCCTATTGATATGCCGTATCATGCTGTATCAGCCATATTGCACTCAGTACTGGAATGTGGTGGTAGATACATATATATATATTGAGCACTTGCAGCTGTAAATCATGCTGAAATAAGATATCTCGTTTCAGAATTATTACCTCGCATTGTTTTCTTCGCAGCAGTGCCCCCTAGTGTCGAGATTTTGAACTATTTTTTTCATGCCATACAAAATTTCCCACAGTGTTGAATATTAATCTGCAAATCGTATGTCTCTCCGACCCATAGATATTTTTTATAGCGTTTTACTTTTGCTCCGAACTTTTGAATCACCCTATATGTATATATATATATATATATATATATATATATATATATATATATATATATATATATATATATATATATATTTGAAAACAATTATATAATCAAACACAAATGTATATACTCTTATGGTCTGAATCAACTTCTTTTTAACCAAAATATTGTCAAAAAAATCTTTCGCAGATTACACACCACAACTTTTATCAATGTACAACCTCATAAAAACTTCAAACAATGTTAATAATTCTAAAAATTCCAAACTCATTAAAAGAGGTAGCAAGGCCAATAAACATACTAGCAAAAATTTAAACTTTCTCTACATTAAAACTGAAATCTTTAGGCTTTTAAATCTATATGAAACTTCATTCAATATGACTGAATGTAAAACCTGGATTTTTGCTATTAAGAAAAAACTTCTTAACACTGTTTATAATATCTTAATTTAAATTTGTCAAGCTCTCACTTCTCCCACTTATTCTTTGACTTAATTGTCATCCGAGCGCATTATCTCAATCGTAGCTTAATGCCCGCTAATGTTCAACCAGGTATCCCTCCCTCTAACTCTTATTGTGTAATTAACTTTTCAAACCGAATCATTGATTCCTTCAATATCAGCCAACTTCTCCATCACCTATCACATGAATTTCCAATTAAAAATATCAATATTATTAAATCATATAAATATAATATTCCTTTCGGTAGACTTATTTTTAACTATAACCAGGTTTCTAAATCTACTGATCCATCCTCTTCAACTCCGATTGATAAAAATAATCTTTGTAATTGTCATTCCCCTGCATTGCAACCATTTATAAATACCCATTTTGGTCATGTACTAACGGGTAACTTAAATATAATCACTGACCCTTCCTTAAAAGTCATTATGTCATATGGAACTAAATATAGACTACCTTCTAAAAATCATCCTAAATCTATCCTTAACACTCTCTCCCTTGATCTTGATAAATTCATTTATAAAATGTCCATTACACATTCCATACCAATGTAAGCCTTTTGTGTCTGGAAATCTAAAATTTTATCCCATGTTCAACTTAAGCTATCTCATACGCATATTTCAAAATCTAATTTTCAATTATAAAAATCAAAACAAACCATTACACATATGCAACAATTCTTAGTTTTTACGTATGTTGACAAAGCTGCATCGAACTATGCCATTTTCTGCAAATTTTTCTACATTAAAACATTATTATCCAATTTAAATCAAATAAATACCTTCAAATTGCAAAAAAACAACCATACATGATGTAAAACGAAAACTTATTTCTAAGTACAAACAATTTTTTGATACTCATCAAAATTTAAACATTCCATATTTAGTAATCATACCCAAATTTCACAAGGACCCAGTAAAATTTAGAACATTTACCAGTGGACACAACTCTTACGCAACAAAAGCTAATAAAAAACTTCTCAAAGTCTTAAACATTCTATTTCATGCAATTTCCAAAGAACAACATTGCATCATCAGAAACAGCTATGAACTTATTCAAAAACTGAAATCCTTTAATACCATTGACTCAATCCTAACTTTAGATTTTAAAGATCTTTTTAATAACATCATCTTAAAAGATTTATTTTCTGTCATTAAACAACTCTTCGATCAATTCAAATTAAATACTCTTACTAAATATGACTCGTCTACCTTTAATAATTTATTGCATTTTGTTCTTTTTCACAACTATCTTGTACATGGTAATGCTGTATATCTCCAAACGATTGGAGTACCGCAAGGATTCACTAGTAGCTCTATGCTCGCCAATATGTATTTTTACTTCTACGGAAGACAATCCACTCTGTTCACTCGTAACATTTATATTTTTCGTTACATTGATGATGTTTTTCTTTGTTTTCATACTGCACATGATTATTTACCCACACTTAATATTTATCCATTCAATCTTGAATTAATACCTAATGAATACCACCCTTCCAAATCTGTAAATTATCTTGATATCACCATTGATATACAAAGTAACTCATCCAATACTACTATTTATGATAAGAGACATCAATTTAAATTCAATGTAAAATTCTTCCCTCATTATTCTTCTTGCCTTAGTAACCAAGTTTTTACAAATCTAATCGTTAGCTATTTGCTCCGCATCAAACGCCTGGATAGAAATAAGTGTACACTATCACATATTAATCGTCTCAAAAGTCTTTGCTATATGTACAATTTTCCCACCTTATTTGTAGATCGCATTTTAAGTACGATAGTCAATAGTAGTGGAAACACCATAAAATAAACACCGCCCCGGCGGGCAATAATAAAATGCGAAAATTATTAAAAAACAGTAATTTCAATTACATTAAAAACGTGCAAAAAAAATTTAAAAAAACCCGCCTCGGCGGGTAAAGAAACAAGTTTAAAACATTCATAAAACCGTTAAGGCGGATATCTAAAACACAAATAAAACAAAAACAGGTTACGGCTCCAAAAACCAGTGTTATCCATACTTTAAACGTTTTCGATAATAGTGGTCACTTCTCGGTTAGTTTCTGAACTCTTGAGTTTGTCTCACCGAAATTATGTACAACTACTTCCACTTTCTCTGGTCCGGTTTAATCCAACTTGGTATTTCGCGTGGTGAGCATTCAGGCTGGAGCACGTGGTGGACTCCCATGCAGTTTATTTACGCTGGAGACCTTCAGACTTGTGAGTTGCAATTCTTTTTTGCATGTTTGCGCATTTGTGCGCTATATTTTTTATGATTATGTAGTTTTTTATGTTTTAAGGTTGAATTTTGTATTTGGTATTTTTTCTGTTATTCTCGTTTATTCCCTTGTTAGGCACAGATTGCATAAAATTTTAACCACGTGTTTTTATGCAATCATAGAAATAACGGATTTTAATATATTTGTCTAAAATGTGCCCCTGAAGACGTTTCTGGTAGATATACTATTCTTTAATGTATTTTCCTTGTCCTGGCCTCTCCTTGCTCTGCTTTTCCGGCTCTTCCTCGTTGCTTTTTGCTATTAAATACACGCTATTATATTGCCCGCGGTTTGATACTGTGTTTACTGATTTACACTCCTGAACTTTCGTATTTGTTATTTTAATTTATATATATATATATATATATATATATATATATGTCATATAAGAAGAAAAGTATGTATGTATGATCCAACATCACGGGAGAACGGCTGAACTGAATTTGATGAAATTTGGTGGGTGGTCTTGAAATAGCCTCACTTAAAACTTAGTCCATGTTTCGAGTTTTTAACACTAGGGGTTGTCGTGATATTAATAAAAACCGAAACTTTCGTTTGTCTCATCATCACGGCTGCATCGAATTTAATGGAATTTTGTGAGTAGCTTTGAAATAGTTCCCCATAAATGCAGTCTAAGTTCAATTTCTATGATTAGGGGTTGTCGAGACATTAATGGAAAACTAGACATTTCCCTAGGAGTTCTACTTCATGATTCCTAACGAAAAAGATTGGAAATCGCTGGTTTAAAACGGGAAACTCAATTAAATCTCTGAGTTTTGTGGGAGTTTATTGAACGTATTAGTCGCTTTTAAAAAGCGCAGGTTTGAAATGTGAATTCAAATGAAAACTCTATTACCATGGTTTATGTTTTACAGGGTTACTCAACAAATTTTATTAATTTGAATAATAAATAAATGAATATAAATATATCTATATATATGTGTAAAGAAGAAAAGTATGTACGTATGATCACCTCTTTCACAGTGAAAAAACAATGTATAAGATTCAGGGCCCTATATGTTCCGGTTCAATATTTATCAGAGTTTTGCATCGTAAAGCCCAAGCAACGCTGGGTAATCTCTGCTAGTAATATATATATATATATATATATATATATATATATATATATATATATATATATATACATATATATATACATATATATATATAATATATTTAATATATATATATTAAATAAAGTATATGTATAAAAATTATAATGGCAAAATTTCCTTACATCAAGTTAACATGGGTAGATACTTAAGTATACTCGGCAATTACAGATATTTATAATGTATATTGTCTGGCTGAGTAATTGTAATATAAAGAGACAAAACGGAAAGCTAAATATTTATAATATCTAATAAATATGGATGCATTAGCTTAAACGAGAAACAATTCAAAATACATATCAGAAGCATTGTAAAAATTATAACTAAAATAAAAACCATTTATCAAAATGTTTTCAAATAGTATATTTTAAAAATTATACAAACATACAATTATTTTAAAGTGAAATAGTATAATAGCCAAGAAAATGAGAAATGTTTGAGGAGAAGAGGTGAAGATGTGTTGAGTAGAAATTGAAAATCGAAATGTATTTTTTACTTAGGAAATGATACATGAGTTGCACTTAGAAACTCCAAAATTTGAAAATGTAAAATATATGTAGTAATGAAAATGTAAAAAGAAATTTTGTTAAGTATTTGGTAATATCCATTAAAACTTTGAAATAATAATGAGTAAAAATGTGTAGTAATTAAGTAAAAATGTGTAGAATTTAAGCTAAAAATTATTAAATGCACACAGCTGAAATTGGAGGTTAATTTAGAAATAAATACTTCATCAGGACTGGTATTCATACTAAATTAACCCAAAATAATTGTCTGTTTCTAAACATGACTACAGCAAGTTACTATAAACCCTATATGCTCTGTCAACAGACAGAATGTAAAATACTGGATATATAATATACATCAAAAAGATATACTTAACTTTAGATAGTATTGCACAAGGTCTAAGGGCGGAACCTGTAATATTCACAATGTGTAGTAGTGTTCCGGAATGGAAAGATAAGTGACTGAAAATTTCGACTCAAAATCAGCAAAGAAAAAGAATAAGGAGTCAAGAAATTAAATAGTACAGCATAAAAAGTTTACATTTACAACTAATTAAAGCATATTTAATTACAGTATGATCGGTTACAATATGCCAATTAGATGATAGAGAATACTTGAAATGATTAATAAAATAATCAGGATAGTGGTAAATTTTACCTATTCTTTTAAGAATATTAATGTGTAGATAGCGATACTTTTATCAGAGAGTCTATGTATTCTATAAAGCTGATTAGCAATGATGTTCCTACATAATGGATTGGAATTACATGGTTGAAAGGATAACAGATTATCGATATTTAATTCATAATTAGCATTTTTATAAGTTGGTTATAATATTTTGTATTATGGGGATTTATGCTTAAATTTAAATATAAATAAATAAAATTTTGACTAACTCTAAGATCATTAGGGATCAATTCTAGATTAAATGGGTAAAAATCAATTTGCACCATTAATAATAAAGCAAATTAAATCATCAACATATTTATAAATTCTGTAGGCTTTAAAAATTAATTTATTTTCATAAATAATAAAGATATAAGTTACTGCTACTTTTCCCTCCTTGGGGTACTCCTGATGTTTGTAAATATATGTTATTACCCTGCATTAAAAATTATTATGCAAGACAAATAGTGTAGGAAAGTTATTTGCTTTTAAATGAGCATTATTCGTACTAATATAATCATCATAAAGAGAAATGATATCTTCATACAAATCTTTACTATCTATATTATTAAAAAGGTCTTTGAAGTCTAAGGTTTGGAAGCCAATAATGTGTGATATATTACTAATATGATTGTATATATATATATATATATATATATATATATATATATATAGTTTGAAAATCCAATGATAGACTAGAGAGAAATTGCAACTCAGAAATCCTAAATTTAAAAAATGCCTACATAATAAAACGAAGTATTAAATAGAGAATCATCAATAATATGGGAAAAAATGCAAATTGTTAGTCATCAAGCTAAAGATAATCAACAAATATCAATATTTATATTGATATATTACAAATATCAATATATATATATATATATATATATGTATTTTAATAATGTCTTAATATATTATTAAATATTAATAACGCAAAAGTATAGTTAAAAACAAAGCCAACAAGTGATGCAAATGTGCGTAAAAGAACTCAGTAACAATATAAATATACGAATGTGTTCGAATTAATAAAATATGTGTGGTTGGGATAGTGATCCAGGCTTTGTGAAACCAGAATTTATAGCAGGAGCTATACACAAGATGGCGTCAAGTGCACAAATATCCCACAAAATGGAGTCACTAAAGAAAATCAGAAAATCCAAATGCAAGGAGTTCCGAAACGAAGAGAAGCCATTTCAACAGGGAAAAGTAGTGAAGCTGAAAGTATATCGCAGCTAAAAAGGGGGAGGGCGGAGTTTTAAAACAACTGCCCTAGCCAAGGGAAGTTAAAAATGAGATGAGTATGGAGCAGAGGAAAAGTCTTTTGTTCTAATTTCGATATACATCCGATGAATTGATTTTTTAACCGCTCTAAAAGAGAGAGAGCAATGGACTGTTTAGACAATTATGCAGGCTGCTAAGTCTATATTCAGAATGATTAAAGCTGAACTTCTACGACAATTATATGTTAAAGACCTAAGAAATTTTCTTTATAAGTGTTTGGTGCATTGTACAAATTAAGTTGTTGAATGTGCTAATTATAAAATGTACCACAGTTTTCCGATGTGCATCGTTATGTGCGATCTCAAAGCACTTATCATAAAAATAACCAACTCTCACACCCCAGGAAAGATTATAAAGTATTTTTACATATCTGTTATACTAAATAGAAGAAATTTCGTTCAGAATTAAAACGTTTTAAAATCGCAGATTTTAGACAGTTAATTAATGATTTGGTTTTGATTAGATATCATCATATTCACATCCCCTCCCGGTGTACCTGATTTATACTTGTAAAAAAATTTCTATTAAATGTATGAATTTATATAATGAATTTTTTAATTATAGTTTGTTTCAAAATACATATTTAACAAAAATACATTTATTTATTAAGTTTCCAAATTTTTATTTTGTCTTACAGCATTTTTAAATAAAGCAATCTGTGCATGCCGACATTAAAAGTGAGTAATTGCATAGTACAACGCACACTTAAATAGTACTTTTAATAATAACAAATTAACCGTAAACCTATTAGTACACTATAAAAGAAAATTTTGTGATAAGAAATGAAAACTATATTACAATTCATGGATCCACCCTATTTTCTTCATCTTGAGCCTAATCAAAGCCTTGAGCCATCATCACAGCCTAAAGCAGACTAAGGCCGCCCCAATCAGTCTTCGCCATCAGGATCTATCAAATGCCACAACTTTCCAGTTCGTAATTCCAAAATACACTTTCGACATTATTGAGCCACCTAGTAGCAGGTCAACTGATCTTTCTAACTCCTTTTGCTTTGGCAAAAATGATTTTTTATCAGGGCTTGTATTTTTGGTCTATGTTCAAACCACCTAATTCGGTAGGCTTTGATGACTTTTACAATTTCAGGTTGTCTATATTTGTTGTAAGTTTCGTAGTTGTTTTTATTTGTTATAGATTTCGTGGTTGCAGTGGATATGCCAGGCATTTTCATGGGCAGCTCCTAAAATCCTTCTCAAAATCTTTCATTCAAAAATAATAATTTGATTTCTTTAGATTTATTAAGTGGCCAGCTCTCACTACTATATAAGATTATATGTCATAACAAAGTTTTATAAATATTTATTCTCATAGTACCACCAATAAGTCGTGTTTGAGATGGTATTTTAGACCAAAGTAACATCTGTTCACCATCATCAGTCTATAATTAATTTCAGTACTGATTTTATTTCTGTTGGTAATGTAGTGCGCATTTTAAATTGTATTTATTGAAGTTAATTAAATACATAGCGTTCATACTTAAAATGCCGCTTAAACCCACCATAAAATCTTTAACGTGAGTTCCTGGAATATAATATGTTAACATAAGACTTCTCATAAGTAACTGACATTTTAACTTTAAGATACATAATTTATTAAGAACATTCTATCCATTACTAAATTAATTACAACATTAATTTGCACATATCTTTAAGGAGAAGAATGGACATGTGAGACCAGGTAAGTAAAATTGCCTACTGAAATGACCTTCAATAATATTTGATCTGCATATACCTCCAAGTCTGTCTTTGGACACTGACACACAGCATTCTGCCTGCAGTGACACACAGCCTATTGATGGCAGTGACACACAGCCTATTGACGGCATTGACACACAACCTTATGACGGCACACAACTAACTCTAGTCTGATTTGCATCCCTCTGAATGTGTTACTTCGCTCTACATATCTGAATCAGTAGTCATTCTATTGGGAGGATGAGGATGGGAATCGGTGGAAGGATGTTCCCATCAGGATTCGGAGAGAGCCTCTACCCTGGCCCGGCACTCCACCTCTGGAGGATCTTTCCCCCCAGAGGCTTCCTACTCGTTAGAATCTTTCTCTTCTCCTCTCTCTTCTCTTCTTCTTTCCCTCCGCTGGCACTCTTCATCTCTCCTTTCGCTGGCGAGTCTCTTCATGTTTCCTTTTTTTGGGGCATTTATCTGGGGGCTTGTTCCAGAACTGTAACATAGGTGTCTGTCCACAATAGTGTGGCTTTTGTTTCCTTACCTTTTAGGTTCCCCTGGGGTACTGTCCCAGACTTTGTCCCCGTTGTCTCATTACAGGAGCTGGCATCCACGTCTCTGAGGGTTTGCCTCACTCGCCGCTTTCTGCTGCTTCTCCTGAAGCTGGTGTAACCGCGCTGCTGAGGTAATGTCTCAGCCCCTCACTACTTTTTGTGTTCATCGCGTAGCTGAGGAACTGTCTCAGTATTCTCTTTTGAAGTGTCATTCCTTGCATTTCTTTACCTCGACTAATCACAATTCTTTTTCAGCCATTAATACATTATTTCCTTTTTAGCCTTAACATCTTCCGTTCAGCATCTCTAGTCACGTAAGTTTTTGTATCTTCTCAGGTATTATGGTTTTTCTATTTTATATACAGTATGCTTCTTCCCCTTTTCTTTTCAGGTTCAAGCATCCCCAGTCTTCCCGGACCCTCTGAAGCATCAAGCCTGAGTATACCTCATCCTTTTTTCGCATTCAGTGGGTCGCCGTTGGCTGTAAATATGCCGCGACCCCCGGTCCTCCCTTAACGCTTTTCCTTTTCAGATTGTGCCCTCTTGGTAAGTGACTGTCTCTGCGCGCGCCTCTTTCTCTTCTTTAGGCTTAGTTAATAATAGTTTCTCCTGCCTGTGCAGTCTCTAGCCCGGCCGCTTTTTCTGGCCCGGCCCCTGCCCTAGGTTAGCAAACTTGCTTTAGTTTGTTTTCTAGCTTGTATTTTAGCTGTAGCTGTGTTTAGCACTAGACTTTCCCTTTCCTTTCCTCTCTTGTCATCCCTGCGGCCCTTCTACCCTAACAGGTATCGGCCTTTGTTCCGTAGTTAGATATACTATTCATAATTCTCCTCTCAGCATTGTTCTTCCCCAGCTATCCTATTCCTCCCCAGTCTCTAACTTCTCCTCCTCTTGCCCAGCCCCTGGCTGCTCCTCTTTCTTTGCCTCTCTCTCCTCTGCGCGCCCTCCCTTTCTTCCCTTCTCCCGGCCCTTTTTCTTTGTCTTTTCTCTTTTCTTTTTCTAGGTTTAGATAACCTGGCAGTACAGGTATAAGTCCGGGTTACGACAGCGCCTCTTTAAGTTGTATGCTGCCTCTGCATAACTACCGAAGGGTAGAAAGTTGGAATCCTCAGCCAAAATAATCAAAATCTTTCAATGTTTTCCAAGCAATGGTTTGTCTCGGCCATTTAGATCAGCCATTGCAATTGAATTGAGATCGCTTCCGCCATTGCCCTGACGTCTTGGCGCCCCAGCCCCTGTGTGGTGCTGGGGCCTCTTATGTCATATTTTCTACTCTTGGGCTGCCCCAACTCAGGGAAGTTCCCTAGGGTCGCCTGAGAGCCTTTTCACTGCTGCTGTTCTCTGGAGTGGGGTGTGTGTGGTTAAGGGTCCTTTTTTCAGCATTACCTGTCATAGTTCTTGTGTCTATTCTCAGCTCTCTGCATAGACTTCTCACGTACGCCGTCTTCTTCTTTGGACCTCAGCCTGGTCGTCCGTAGACGACCGTCTTGGGGAATCAAACCTGTGGGCCGAGAGGTAGATCAGGTCCTCAAGGCTGTCTGACAGTAGTCATTCTATCACTGTAGCATCTCTGGATCTCACGTTGAAGTCTATCTCGCACTGTTACTCAAGTGTGTTTGTCGTTTTTGTCTCGAACTACCTCTGGTTACTTTCTACATGTTGCCACCTCTTTTTCCTGAGGTCTGATACGCCTCTTCGGCTACCATTGGCTGACCTCAGTGCAATGCAAAAAAACATCTTCCATATTGGTGTAACTTTGACACAATCCTATGGTTTTTCCTTTAGCCTCGAGTTACTGCTCCGGTTCGAGCCAACCTGTCTTGAAGCCCCTAATTTACGGCTTTTGCTGACTCTCGGGTCATGGGCTACAACACATTGGCGTCTTGCGGTCTGATGCCATTGTGTGGCCTGACAGACATCATAAATCGCTATATAAATCTATCCGCTTGAAATCTGGTCTCACAGGTAATAACCATCCCAGGTTATTTGAACTAAGTAACACTTTCAAAGGAGTAACCATTCATCTGCAAAAGCGAAAAGTCCCTTAGCCTTTGCAATGGTTACTTCTTAGTTACTTCGTTTGCCAGTGCCTCGTTTGGTCATGTTTATGAATTTCGTATTCTATTCATTCATAACTGGGCCCATTTCTCCAGCTGCCGCCTCAAGGATGATAAAGGCCTCGATAAATATATAAATAAATTGTATGGGTCTGCCAATAATATCGATATAGCCCGCATAAACATAGATTTGCAGGAATCTCTGGAAAATGATTCCCTCTATAGTAATTCCTGCATCTCTGTTGCGTTTCAAGGACGATGTTAAATAGTATGCAAGAAAGGTCAACTCCTTGTCTCACGTTTTTATCAGTGTAGAAGACTTCAGCCAGGTTATTTTCTACTTAAATCCTGCATTTGACTGTTCTGATCATTGCTTTAGTCCAATTGTTTTACTACATCGGAATTACAAAGTCTCCCACTGCATCAAAATGTCTGATGCTATTGCATGCCGCTTTAATTAATAAAAAGATGGAAGGTGTCAATGTAAAATTCTATAGCATTCTCTAGTATTTATCTTAAAGCATGGATTTGGTAGGTGGTTTACTTTCTATTTTGTAAACCACTTTGATGACTCCACATCAAATGAGTTGTTAATAAGTAATATCCTAACATATGAGATTGGTGCCCAGATTTTCATCTTAGCTCCTTGATACTAATATGATTTGTCCAATACATGGTATAAGTAATAATATTTTTTTACTAAATTAATTAGGAATATAAATAATTCCTTCAGATATAACTTTTACGCGTTTGAATCTAATCCGCTTCATCAGAAAAAATGGAAGTACTTGTTTCCAAACATTGGTCTCGTGTTACAAAAAACATACACAATTTGTAACTAAAAGTTATGATAATGATATAGAGATCCAGAACATTTAGGTGTGGTTCTCTGTACGGAACTTTTTATCCGATGCATATTTATTAATATGTTGTCCAAAAATGTTCAGGGTGTATATCTAAATTATCTCCAGCGGTCTTCATGCCTTGCGAAATTCGTATTTGCATATGAAATTTTAAGCGAAACTACATTTAAAAGAAAAAATTGAAATAAAAAATGTTTTTTAAGCAACGTTTATTGCCTGCAAAACGGCAACCCTAACACACGAAGCTACAAAAATTATTTTTCCGGAGAATTATGATAAAGTAAAACAATATGTCAAAACGTACAATCAGCTATAAGTCATTAAGTCAGAAAAATTCATTGTTAATTACACTTTGAAATATGTTAAATACCTGACAATAGAAAAATTGAAAGAACATTCTAAAAAGAATGATTAATGTTTTCGTTTAGAACATTCGGAAAAACTATTGACGTCATATACACATACATCAATGTTTTTTAACCACATAATTTTTCTGGAGCTTCGCAACAAATTTTTTGTAGTAGAATGAATTATGAAACATTAAATTTTTTTAAATACAGAGCAGATAAATATAAATGCTGTGTGTGAATGAAAAATAATTTCTGAATTACGTATCTGGAAATAAGTTAAAATGTATTCAACATTACTTTCGCACTATTAAACTTATATATCAGCCAAATTTATTATTTATGTTAAGTGTTACTCATAACATCGCTGAGATATTATTATTAATATTTTAACTATAATAATTTTATGAGGATTTTCAAAATCGTATTGTGATACATTTTCGTTCGTCCTTTACTAATTCCCCCGTGGTGAAGGGGAGCCTACGCACCACGTCCTCATGACCCCCCTCCCCCCAGGTCCCATGGCAAAGGGGAGAGAATTTGCAGCTTCACTTTTTATAGAGGCTCCCCGAAGGGCGGAAGTTTGACTTGACCTCGACAAGACAACATCCATACCCACTGGTGGGATTCGAACCCGCAAACCCGGCAATCCAGCGATCAGACGGAAAGTGATACATTTTACGCAATTGAATTTGATAGAATAGGAAAAGGTCAAATAAAAATTGTATGAGTTGTCAATGTATTCAAATAATAAGCTAAATCTACATTTTACATTTTTACAAGATAATATAGTGGGGCACAATATGATGGGGTATTTTTCATCGCCACATCATTTTAGGAATAAAAGCATACATTTCGGAAGTTTCTTATTTAAAAGATGATTACAGGTGATGTTATTTGTTAGGTTGTGTAGTTTAATGAAATGAACATTAGCAAACAATCTTGAATTTCAGAAACTTTATTTTAAATAAGCGAGAGAACTGAGTCTTTAAAAACAAGCAAAATGTCTAGACAAAATTAAAAATACGCAGCAAATGCAGTGTATAACCTTCAATACCACTAAGTGCCATGTCGAGAAAGACCAAATGTTCTTAAAGGCAAGTTGAAGAAAAAATGCAACATTCTAACTCGGTTGAGCGATATAAAAATATCCTTCATAGTAATTTTTCTTAGAAGTATATATTTAAGTCACTTCGAAACTTTAATTAAAATTTTTAAATCCAGTAAATATGTTGACAATTTTAAAAGCAGCTTCTTTTATAATAATTTTGGAACCAAATAATTTTACCAAATTTTCTTTTAAAATAAAAAAATATTTAACAAATAACAATTATTTAACAAATAAAAACAAATATTTAAAATAAGCAAGAGCCTAGTTGCATTAAATTTTTAAAGGCACAAGTAAAATTATTTGATTATTTATTCTTTTCTGCTCATTCATTATCAATTAATTTGTACTGTTTAAATAATTTTGGTGATTGCACATTTTCTTTATATTGTCTTCAGTTTTCTTCCATAAACATGGTCACCGTACTATTTGAAAAGTTTAAAAAGTTCAAATATGAAACATTAAAATATTTTACTTCTTCTATCACGGTTGCTCTTAAATTAAAGCTTCTGAATATTCTTGAAATAATCTTTGAGATTCACTCTTTTATTGTTCCAAAGTCATTTAAATGACTTCTTTCAAGCATGTACGTTCTTATAAAAGAAGTATCGTATTCTTATTAATCGTAACAAGAATATTTTTCAAAATGACTAAATTACAGGTTTTGATGGTATCTCAAATTGAATATGTAACCTATCATTTCTTCTTATTTCTAATTTGCTCAAAAGTGTTTTTTCCAGTAAAAAAGTTTAAATGAAAGTGAAACATTTAGAAAAAATATATGATTACTCATTTAGCTTCTTTTGGAATATTTATCGTATACTGAGGAATTTTAAATTTAAAACACTGTGATTAGAGGAAAATAACATATCATATATGTATTTCTAAAATATTTGAGAGTATTGAACAGTATCAGTGGAAATACATTATAGTTTCTAGTATTTAAGTCTGTCAAGGACAGCGAAACTAACAAACTTAAAAAGCTAAGTTACAACTGTTATAAATAGCTTTTATTTTGCTTTAAAATGTGCGGTGTTTTGCGTAATAGTTGCGTCAATTGAAAATTGACCCAGTTGGATTCTGTCCTGTGGTCGATGTTCGGCTTTTTATGCCCCCGGGAGGGGGACTTTGTGAGAATTCTGAGAAATTTGACGCCTCTCTTCTATTTTGTCCACCACAGTAGAAAATTAAAAACTGACCTAATTATGTTCAGTCTAGTGGTCGATAATACTGCAAAGATACAACATTCTAAGCCACACGAGAGATGCTTGAGGGCATGAAGAATTCATATTTAAAAACTCCATACCTAAAAATTTGACTACGTAGCTGAGGCTACTTCGATAATAAGAGCTTGCAATTTCGTCCCAGTAGCTCAACGGTAGATCGTCGGCTGGTCAGTTCGGAGATCCAGGATTCGATTCCGGGTTGCAGCAGCAAGGCGCTTTACAATGGCGCCCGAACGAATTAACCCTGTAGGTTAGTGCAAGTAAGTCGGAGGTCTGAAACTCGCCCTACTACGACTAGCACAGATGCAGTGGATTCTGGAATATGGAGCGCCGATTTCAAATTAAGAGGATAACGACTACGCAGGATACTAACCTGGGTAAAAATAGTAGTAGCAGGAGGCTAACCTGAGGAAAAATAGTAGAGGTGGTCAGTCAGATTGTCAGTGGCCCGCCAATCTGACATTTGAGGGTGGAGAATGCAAAGTCCACTTCGACAATAAAAGCTTGCAATTTCGTCCCAGTAGCTCAACGGTAGAGCGTCGGCTGGTGAGTTCGGAGATCCAGGATTCGATTCCCGGTTGCAGCAGCAAGGCTCTTTACAGTGGCGCCCGAACGAATTAACCCTGTAGGTTAGTGCAAAGATGTCGGAAGTCTGAAACTCGCCCTACTACGACTAGCACAGATGAAGTGGATTCTGGAATATGGAGCGCGGATTTCAAATTAAGAGGATAACGACTACGCAGGATACTAACCTGGGTAAAAATAGTAGTAGCAGGAGGCTAACCTGAGGTAAAAATAGTAGAGGTGGTCAGTCAGATTGTCAGTGACCCGCCAATCTGACATTTGAGGGTGGAGAATGCAAAGTCCACTTCGACAATAAGAGCTCGCAATTTCGTCCCAGTAGCTCAACGGTAGAGTGTCGGCTGGCCAGTTCGGAGATCCAGGGTTCGATTCCCGGTTGGGACAGCAATGTTCTTTACAACGTCAAACTCGGTCCGATGGTTGATACTAAGTGTTCAAAAATGCATCCTTCTAGGTAACCAAAAGGACTTACAGAGGATCTGAAAATATTTTCTAAAAAACACATGTCCTTCTATTCCAAGGGATAAATCGAAAATTCGGCTCAGCTAGGTTTTGCTACCTAGTTGGTAATATAAGTGTGCAAAGATTCAGCCTTTTAGGTTAACAGAGGAGCTTCTCAAGGGTCTGAAAAAACTTTTCATAAAACCCTATTTTCCACACCACGGGGGTAAAAATTTAAAATCCGGCTCCTTTAGATTCTGTACCATAGTCGATGCTATAAGTCTGAAAAGTTTCAGCCTTCTGGATATCCGAGGGGTTTCTGAAAGATTTGAAAAGATAAAAATACGTTAAACACGTTAGACTATAATGATTCTTACATAAAGAAATGTAATTAAAACTAGGTATAATTATTATAATTATGAACTTACAAAGCATGCATGTATCGCTAATCAGCTTAAGCGTTTTACCCGTTTGCACGGGCTTCAGCTGTTAAACGCGTACCCCAACAGACCATAAACTTTGCAGATCGTTTATTTATACAAAATACTGCTTGATATTGATTTTGAAGATGATCTGCAGCCAAAAAAATAGAAATACATGTGTATGACACTCGATAACTGCAAGGAAAAAGTGTAAAAAATGTGTTTTGTAGATAATACATGGAGGTGAACTTTATCGTTTCATTTTAATTTGACTTTGCAAGTCCATTCAACTTAAACGTTTGACTCGTTTTTGCGAGCTCTAATATTTGAATGCCTAGTCCAATTGACACTAAACATTACACTTTTAATTTACTTTAAAGTTTTGATTCATAAAAAGTGGATTTAATTAGATTACAACAAATATCTCTTTATTTCTATTAATATTTATAAAAAAACAAATTGAGAAAAGAACAATTAAATAGCAAATTCGAAAATATACAATATGGCCACATGCATTCTTGTCGACTAAGCGTTGCATAACAGAGCGTATACCTAATTTTATTCATTATATTAATATGTTGTCAATTATGAAAATCACAATGTCAGCTTAATAATCAGCACAATGTCAGCCTAATTTTATTCATTATATTAATATGTTGTCAATTATGAAAATCACAATGTCAGCTTAATACAGTTTTAAGAGAGAAACTGAACTATATGATTATGTAATGCTTGATGTGAATATGAATAAACATTTTTTTAAATTTATTTATATATACGCATTCTACATCATTCATAAAAATAATTTGGACACATTTAGAAAATTAAATTTTACTTACATCAATTTCATTTTAATGATTAAGCTTTCTTTGGTAGTTAAATGTTTAGTTCAGAGTAAGCAGCTTTGCTATTATATAAAGATGTCTCTGTAGAAGTAAAGGTGCTGGACACAGAATGACTGTGGCAACCGAAATGAAGTAACTTAAAGTTATACTTTTATATATATTAACTTTTAATTTATTATTTAATGTTTATTTTTAAATTAATCAATTTGACATGGCCGTTATTCTCATATACTGGAATTATATTTAATGTACATTGCTTGTTGTACCGCAATAAAACCTCCAATTATTTTACCTTTCGTGCGAGTCCTGAGAAGAATTATTAATTAATATAAAAGATTAGACCAATTTAAACTTAACAATAACATTTATTAAAGACACAAAATACCTATTCAATTCCAATACATTAACTACTCTTCCTATTAATTATTTATTAAGATAGAATGGGAGAGGGGAGCACGTGAGACCCTGAACCATATACCTAACGTATTTATTAACCTGTGGATGATTGATGAGCACATACCTTCAATCTGGGCCTTGTTAGCAGCACTTGGTCAATCTCGTCTGTAGTTACCGCATCAACTCGAAGTGTAGTGCCCACTCGTAACTTCATTGAATACTGCCAACTGACACACTCCACTTATTTCATGCTATTAGGCATCTTCCTTAAGTCATTTTAGTATATCGCATTTTAAGTCACAAAGTCATTATTGTCTTATTTCTGATCTGCTCTTGTCTCAAAATTCCATCTCTCTTCGTTATATCTCAAAGTATGTATGATCTCGTTCTCTGGTCACAGGCTGTGGTTTTCCTCGGTGTGGGGGGGAGTAACTCCGCCTTTACTTCTTTTTGGCGCTTACTGGCTACTCCTTACCCAATGGCACGCACCATTGCACATTTAGTACGGCCCAGCTCAGCCCCTCTGGTATTGCACCCCTAAATTCATAGCCTTTTGACCTTAAAATTCAAGTTCTCATAAACCCTGGTGCCAGCCAGACTACAGCTTTGTTTGCCGTTCTGGGCATCATAAATTTCACAAATAAAAGTGTCTCATGTGAGAACAATTTCTGGTCTCACAATGACATTTTATAGTTTTAAAAAAAATCGAATGTACTGACGCTCCTTTAGATCAACTATATATAAAATACATTTATCTGACGCACATTCATACACTTTTGATAATTTAATAGATTTCAATTTCAATTTCATAACAATTTCATAATCCTATTTAGTGCTCAACTTTCTAATCACTCGTCATCGGTGAAAAACATCCATAAATTACAAGAAGAAAAACTGTTTTAAAATTCATTCATTAGTAGCTCAAAACTTGATTAGTTTAAAAATACAAAAGAATGAGAAGCACGCAAGAAAAATGTTGAGTCGTCTTTTCTCATCTTGCTCACACCTCGAAGTCCTTGATCAATTCCCCGATACATTAATACTCCCTCTGGCGAACTTATATTGAATTGTTCGGACTTAATCATGATATGTTGTTACGTAGTAATGTGCGTGTTTATTGCGAAAAGATTTTAGTAATATTATATTTAAATGTCACTGAATTTAGGGCCTACCTTCAAATTAATCATTTGTTGTAATCCTAACGGTGAACATTCAAATGCTAAATTATGTTATTGGGTCCAGTAGCTACCGTTGAAAGAAAACTAATGATATAAACATTTTTAAAATCAACACTGTTTCAACCATGGAGGTAAAAGTAAGGAGTGTAATCTTCATATTAAGAAAACGCCAATATCGTTTGAGACAATGATTCAGGTGGCGCTGGGATAAGAGAAGTAGTCCTGTATTGTATGTATTTCTATGGCGAAGGACCTAAAATATTTATTTAAACTGTCAATTTTGTAAAAATTCATTATTAGTAGAACGCAAAGAATAACTGAAGCAATAAAGAATATTCCAACGTATTCAAAATTATTTTACTTTCCAATTCATTTTTATCTCCACATATTCTGTACTCTATCCTACAACTATGAAAAAATACTGATTAATTATACTCATTAAGGAATACTTAATTTAAAAATTATTAAAAATACATATACTAAATACTACGCCTTTCTATAGTGTCAACTAACAATAGCAACTACTTTACAAACACTAGCGACACCTAGATATAATTCTCAAAGCATTATGGCATTTTCAAGCGTTTCATCCATAGGAGTTTTATCTCCTCCTTTCTAACTCCATGGTTTCAACTATATATGCAAACATCGCGTTATTGCTGAGATTCATATTGTCCTTCTTATATATCCGCATTGATTGAACAACTCTGCAATCAGGCTATAAATTCAACTTCTGAACATTTTTTTCCTATTCCATTAGTCTCCGTCATCTATCTGCGGGTATATGCACACATACATTCAGACACTGTATTTAACCCCATATACAGCCAAAAAGTATTATTAACGCTTTTTCCTACGCAACAATGTTCATATCTTTTATTTTCTTTGTCGTATGCCACAGTTTTTAAATATTGACACTGAAGATCCATTTAATAATATTACATAATACGTTTTAAAGGTATAGGTCTAGAAAATAAAGATTGAAACTGATGTATAAACAAACATATTTTTCCAAGAATATAAAAACGATGGCGTGTTTAGGACAGCTGTCTTCTACATTTATAGTTTCTATCACAAACCTTAGTCCATCAAGTTAGTCCAACATCCTTTGTATTTGTACGTAAAATTTTAGTTTCTGTGCATCCTTTTGAGTTTCATTTAGACTCAGCATTACGTTGGCAAGCCATGCATGTGCTCAGCGATTGTAATCTATTCAACCTGTAATATTGTGACTAAATGTCTACATCCAAAATTTGTGAGGCAACGGAATTGCTTGAGTGCATTAAAACTTTACATGAATGCGTACCAGACTTGGGTTGCTACTTGCCAATCCACTGCAGACCGATGCTTTTCGTTACATCACAGCTGTTTCTGGAACTTTTAACGATAATACAAACATGATCGGTAAAAGTATATACTATGATACATAACGTCAGTCTATAGATCATATAAATATATGGAACCATGAACACAAACTCACACTACCTTTTCTGAATTGTTCTTGGCGATGGAGGACTGGGAGCTGTTTATTTATGTTAGGTGCACATTGGTTCGCATGGATGCATTACTTTGTATGCACTGCATTTAAAGTGCCTTTTTATCTTGATTGACATTTGTATCCAAAATGTGAACATGTCATGTGACAAACAGCTATAAAGACCGCGGAAGGTCATAGGGACAGAAGCTCCTCTCCCTCCCCTGAATTTTACCAGAGAAGTGGGACAATGCCCTTTCTGAATATTTTCAAGATTTTTTATCTAACTTTATATCTTACGCAAAACCAGTGAATGCAATTTTAAATAATTAATTTCACACACAAACATCCCAAAAATGCACATTATTACATTTTAATGCCATATTGTTTAAATTTTCCAACCGCAGAACCATTTTAAATTCTCATACAAAAACCACCTTTCCTCTTTTTACTTTCGTTATATACATAATGTATAAGGAAAGTATTGTGACGGGGTCGAAAATTCGAATTCGAGTTTTCGACGGGAGAGCACGTTTCAAGCATCCCTGATCACGAATCAAGCATTTTTGAAGTGATGTCGGTGTGTGTGTGTGTGTGTGTGTGTGTGTGTGTGTGTGTCAGTGAGTCTGTGGAGACGATAACTGACGAACGAATGGACCGATTCTAACCAAATTTGGTACAAAAATCACAATCCGTAAACACTGGAAGTCTATTGTTTTTATACGCAATCGAATGTTCAGAACACCCCTAAATTTTCGAATGAAATTTTGAAAAAATCGTCAAAAAATCAAAACCACTAATAAAGTTACGCAAATAGACATTTCTTGTGTAATTTTTCATTAGAAAACGATTGACATAAATTTTAGAACGCTAACATGAACCGTTCTCGAAATATTGTACATTTTTCAAAAAAATTATCAAAAAGTCATATAAAATAAAAAAAAATATTTCCTATTGAGAAACATGTTACTTTTCATATGTAATACCATGCGATAAATTGAGTGACATCATTCTCATGGATCTAGCTCGTTCCATTCATGAAAAAAGATACTTTGAATAATACTTTTGTATTTGAACACCAATAGGCATTTATCTGCTGTAATAATAACTTATTTCTTAGTGCATAACGCTTGGCGAGAATTTGGCAGAATGTCGCCAACTTGGCGACTTTTTGAAATGTTGCCAAATTAACGAAAATCTCGCCAAATAGAGAAAAACGACGCTAAATCAATGAAAATGACGACTAATTGTCGAAAATTCAATATCTTGGAAAGAATATTAGTATCTACTATAAGAAAAACCTATTTTTTACTGTAAAAGTAGTAAATTCATTACATTATATAAGGAAAGTCATGTGGTGCCCACATCAGATTTTTTTACCAGGAAACATGGTTACAAAATAACAAATACACTTGAACATTTTTAAACGGAGGTACAATTGTTTGTTTATTCGACCCAGATCATTCTAACTACAAGAATATGTAAGGCATCTGTTTGGAAAGCCGAGACAATGCCACCCAAGTTTGACTGGAACCCAGAAGGTGCGGCATTCACAGGGACCGTACCCTCCTCTCCCTACCACTAACCTCCCGATAGAACTTACGGACCCACATATTTGCGCTCCCGTACACCGCATGAACACGGAGACAGTTTGGGCTGAACCGGATATCGAACTCGGGTCGTCCGAGTGCAATCCCCGTGACTTAACCACAGGTCTGTTTCACTCCAAGCTATACAATTGTAAACACTAGTGAGTCGCATACATAAATGACTTTTCTTTTGCATAACTGTATCTAATCTATAATATTGTGATACTCGTCCCACCCCCTCAGCACAGAGATTTTGAAAATTCGACTCATATGGAAATACATTGACATAATACAGGCCTTATATAAATCGCTGGCTTTAACTTTTATTCAAAATACTTTTATAATATAAAGTTTAATGTTATTAGTCTCAAACTTAAATCACATATAAGTCTATTGTTATTACTGTTAGAGGTCATTTCAAATCGAAATCAAGATATATGGATAAAGATTCATAAATTTTTATAAATACTTACCTATAATATAAGTACCTAACATAAAATAATTAAAATATTTTTTACTATACCCGTCTCGTAAACCGTGTTTGATAAGATGAGTGATGAATGTAGCTGGTTAATCCAAAAAAAATGCAACGATTTTATTTTTCCATGGGATAGCAATTGATTTTGTCCGTAATTCTTTTCATCAAAAGCAAATTACAAATTCACATTTCCTCTTTCGTCAAAAGCTTACCCGCGAAATATTCTTCTGAACATATTAGACAGTACTTACCGAAAAAATATCGCGGAAATATTTCAGTTCTTATTCATCTTCTCATAGCTGTCAAAGTAATTATTAGAAAAGCAATACCCGTTCATTTTTGAATGTTAACGGATGGGCTTTTCTTTCTTTAGCGTATTGGTTTTTAATAGATGTGCTGAAGAAAAGTTTCTGAAAGGCTATATTTTAAAGCTTTTCTTCCATTTTTCTATGATACTATTTCTGACTTTTCTCTGAGTAATTATAGCTTTAAAATATCTTTAACACAAGTTTTGATTGATATTTTCTTTTTTCTGATATTTTCAGTGGTTGAGTATTATATCATCTTTAATACTGATACAAAGGGAAATCTAGCATAATACTAAAACCTTGAATGGTAGCATGTTTAATTTTAGTGCACGTAATTATATTTGTTATAAAACACATAAGCTCGCAATGTCTATTTAGATGAGGTCACTAATCCAAAAGGGAACGCGATGTTTAAAGACGTTGCAGAATAATCACCATCGTTGACGTTTAATAGCATATTCAACATTTATCTGACTTTGTTAAACTTTACATTACTTCCTACGCATTATAAGTAAAATTTGCTAACAAATGCGTCAATATTTATGCTCTCTTAAAACTTTTCGTGTTTTGTAACTTTTCAAATTATATGTCAAATTCAGCGCTTGTACAAAATTTATAAGAACATGAAGTACTTTAAGTTAAAATTAAATTAGTATTTATAATTATGTATTATGTTTACATTTATTTTATATGTCTCAGCTGTCAAGCTTTAGAGTACGTGGCATGCGTGACATATAGAAGCATACGTGGTTTTTCAGCCTGAATGAAGTCTAAAATACATATTTTCACTTCTAGTGTGCAATGTCCCGAGATTTATAATGTACCTTAGGAACATATTCTATAAAGATACATGAGCCAAAACAAAGGAGACAGTGTCAAATACAAACGGAATTTATTCCGATGCATCGTAGTCACTACATTATACTGTCCAATTCGTAGCAACAGCGAAGAAAGAGCTCGCCGTCACTCACCAGCTAAAATGATTCTGCAAGGGTCTCTCGACGTAGACCTCTAGTTGGTTAGGGACACCCAGCTGGAGAACGTGGCGTCATGTAGCAGGACATGGCAAGTCCGCTTACGTATTAAAGCAATCGCCGATGGCATCCTCCAAACGCGTGACCTGAAGCACGTAGAAGAACCGAACCCACACTGCCGTTATGGCATTTCAAGACAAGTGGTATGCACCGACCACCAGTTGACGTGATGACGCTTCAGAGCACGTAGTATGATTATGAACAGAGCCCAACTGTTGTCACTGCATGGCTGCGCATAGTGCGCTACGAGCACAAATAGAAATCTAATCGCGGTTGCTGATATCCGCATAGCGCGTGGTATGAGCCGTTACCTCTGAGAGCAGAGGTCAGAGCACTAACTTTTGACGTCTCAGCTTGTAGGCCCACTGCGAGTAGGTCTTCCAGATCGCGATCGGAGCTTTTGCTATTTGCTTCCTTTGTATTTCTCTGTTCGACGTAAAGGAATAATAATTTGTCAGTAAAGCAATAATATTCATTAAATTTGGAAGCTTAATTTTTTTTATAAATCGTATAACAAACAATGTCAAATGTAAGGAAATGCTGCATTTATGCTTGTTCACAAATAATTCGATAATTTACATTAAAATGGGTGATTTAAAAGATTTTAATATTGCTGTAAATTTCCTTAAAATAAAATATTTATAATAACTCAAATTCACTCTGGGGGCAAAGATGAGTGGATTTCATTCAGTTATTCAGGGATGTTTTGATAAAAGTTTGAAAAAGAATCATGTGTATTTATTGCTTAATCAGGCATTTTATTTAAATAATTTTTCTGTACATTCACTTACAGATAAAGTATGTGGAAACTAAAAGGATTACTGAAAGATATCTTTTTCTTTGAATATCATAAAATACTTCATAAAAATTAAACTCAAAATATAAAAATATGCTTATTTATTTATATTTTATTTTATTTATTTATTTTTTTGTTATCGTAAATTGTAAAATGATTTAAAATTAAGAAAAATACCAGTTGAATGTCATTCATTAACCTATGCACTATAATTTGTAGAAGTTCAGGTTTTCTAATGTAGCACATCTTATATTCCTTTGTTTACTACCACACATTAACAAATTGTAAAAAAAAGTTGCTTAATTATAGAGTTTGAAATACCTTAGGGACTTTGCAAATTTAATAAAGCTGTATAATAGAACTTTTTGGTATTAATATTTCATTTAAAATTCCATTAAATTGAAAGAGTAAGAACGATTAAATTAGCTTTGACTTATTAAAATAACATTAACTAATATAATGAAATATGCAATGGTAACTTGAAATTGCATGTTGGTTACTTTACATTTTTCCAAATAATTTTAACAGTTTTCAATAATATAATAACAGTTTATTCGCTAAATTCAAAAAATGTGCACAACCTAAATACAAATGACTTCCTAACCCATTCATTTAAAATTTCAGCATGCCATAGCAAATGATAAAAAATATACATGCAATATATTAAGATACACGATCTTTTATATGCAATTACTTGTCAAATGGTTAAAAATGTGCTATTTGATGTATGAAACATTACATTTCACAATATCATTTTACTTTCATAATTTTAGTGTAGCATGTTTATTTCTACAAAGTCTTACTATTGACAATATCTTAAAAGAGAATGACACTTTTTTATCTATATAAATAAAAATGAAAATACATCTATCTGTCTGTGTGGTTATCTATCTCATCATCACGGTAAAACAGCTGCATCGAATTCCATGAAACTTTTATGGGTAGTCCTGAAATAGCTCCACTTAAAATTTAGTCCATGTTTCGAGTTTCTAGAACCAGGGATTGTCGAGATATAAATAAAAATCCCACAATTAAACCTTCCATAGAAATAGCATTATGCAGATGATATATTTTCCGTAAATTTATGAAGAAAATTATATCATGATTCTTAGCAACGCATATATATATATATATATATATATATATATATATATATATATATATATATATATATATAAATATATATATATATATATATATATATATATATATATATATATATATATACATATATATATATAATATATATATATATATATATATATATATAATATATATATATATATATATATATATATATATATATATATAAATATATATATATATATATATATATATATATATAATATATATATATATTATATATATATATATATATATATATATATATTATATATATATATATATATATATATAAATATATATATATATATATATATATATATATATATATATATATATACATATATATATATAATATATATATATATATATATATATATATAATATATATATATATATATATATATATATATATATATATAAATATATATATATATATATATATATATATATATAATATATATATATATTATATATATATATATATATATATATATATATATATATATATATATATATATATATATATATATATATATAATGAACATTTTAATCATATTTTCTTTGATTTGCTTATTACAAGATCACAGTTTTTAAATTTAAAACTAAATCAGTTTCATTATAATAATACAACTACTAATTCTTATTGTGTTATCTCTTTCAAACATCCTATATATAATTCTATAAATTTTGGACATCTGTTTAACAAGTTTAAACATTTATTGCCTATTGGTGATTTATTTGTTTCAAAGACATTCAAATACAATAAGCCTATTGGTAGGTCTATATTTAATTATAATGAAGTTTCACAATCGCTCTCTATTGATCATTCTTCTCAGTCAATTGTAGATAGTGAATGTGTTTGTAAATTAAATAAATTTGCTAAATTTCTAAATCCTGACTTGGGGCACATAGTTACAGGAGATTTAGACCTTGTTAGTGACAATGTGTTAAGAACCATTATGTCATTTGGCACTAAATTTAGGATACCTTCTTGTAATAATTCTTTTAAAGTCTTAAAATCAATTAATCTTGATCTTGATAAATATATATATAAATTAGCTTGTAAATACGCTCTGCCATTAGAGGCATTTAATATGTGGAAATTTACTATATTAGAATCAATTAAAAATGCTATTAGAGATATTAAATTGTCTGGATCTTTATATAATATTGATAATATTAAACATTCCATTAATGATTTACAAAGATCCTTTGTTATCACCTATGTTGATAAAGCCTCTAATAATTATGCTATTATCTGTAAAAAATTTTATATTCAATTTCTGTTAGATTATTTAAAAAATAATAGTCTTTTTAAACCTGATTTACATTCCATCAATAGTATTAAATTGAAAATTATCAATATGTATAATGATTTAAATATTAAATATAAATATCTTAAATTTCCTTATATAGTGCTTATTCCAAAATTTCATAAAAATCCTATTAAATTTAGAACAGTTACTAGTGGCCATAATACTTACTCTACTACTGCGAGTAAATTATTACTAAATTCTTTAAATCTAATAAATAATAGTTTAAGCCAGACTAGCAATAACTACCATATTCTAAATAATAGTAAAGAATTAAAGAATAAATTAACATCTCTTAGAAAAATAATAGGATTTCAAACTTTTGATTTTAAAGATCTTTTTAATAATATTAAGATATCTGATCTATATGATGTAATTTTAGCTCTATATAATGCTTATATTACACCTCTTTCAAATCAAATTAAATTTAAAAATTTTCCTAAACTTCTTCACTTTGTTATTTTCAATAATTATATTTTTCAAGGAAATAAATTATACTTACAAGTCTCAGGAGTTCCACAGGGTGGCTGTAGTAGCAGTATGCTAGCTA